>OY282560.1:242053051-242481557 GCA_958295665.1 Tipula vernalis | reverse complement strand
AACCACGCCTTCCTCTCTACGCTACATTCGGCCGTTCTTGCTTTTACTAGATTATGTTGGTGTATGAACATGTTTCGATGTCCCAATAAATAATTGTAATAAAAACATTGGCCACAACGAGCATCGAACCATCGACCTTTATGTTCAAACTACGTGCCAACCGTCGTATCGTGCCACCCTATCAACGTGTACTACTTTCATCTTTGCTCGCTGACTCCGCTAAATCCTGTACACGACGTCGTTTATCCTCTTTATAATTATATATGGTCCCTCCCAATTACTTTGTAGATTTGGGGACTTTCCTTTCTTTCTTTGTGGGTTGTAGAGCCATCTTAAATCTCCTTCGCTTATCCGTTATGGGCCTTTGATCGGTCGCTGTTCAGTTTGATATTCCTTCGAACATGCTCAGCCATTCTCTTTCTGAGGTCGCTTACGTAGTTGTCGGTTTCTTTGGGAGTTAATTCTGGTACTCCAAACTAAATATCGCACGGCAGCCGTATTTACTTTCCAAAGATCCAAAGAGGACTGGTGATGGCGTAATCTCTGTGGTATCGTGTACTGCACTACGATATGTCATCATAAACAGTTCTCATGATTTGATCTAATTACTTTTGCCATGTTCTCTTTTAAGGTATGGTTGAATCGCTCGACCATTCCATCGGATTGTGGATATAGCGGTGTCATCCTTGTCTTTTTAATACCAATAACTTTGCACATCCCATGGAACACATTTGACTCAAAATTATGACCTTAATCCGAATGAAGCTCCAACGGTAGTTCATATCTGATGATCCAGTTGTTTACGGATTCTTCGGCCACTGCTTGTGCTTCCTGGTTTAGTGTTGGATAGGCTTCCGGCCTCTTACTGAAGTAGTCGATACATACAAGGATGTATCGATTCCCACCAACTGTTCGCGGAAACGGCCCAGTGATATTCATAGCCACTCGTTCAGATGGAGCTCCTACGTTGTACTGCTGAATTGCTGCGCTAGCGTGACACTTTTTACACCAATCTTCAAAATCATTGCGGCAATTGACCCAGTAGAAACGTTTCCTCATTTTGGCCGTTTTATTAACGCCAAGATAACGGAATTCTGAATTTTCATAACACGGTCTGCATTTGAATAGTTTTTCCATTCACACTTCCATTCACCATTTCACAACGGCCAGTAATTCTCTTCGGGTTACACAATAATTTCTTTCTGACCTGGGCCCGAATTCCGGATCAATGACAAATGAGAATGAGAAATGACTTTATGTTTTATTTCGCCTACTCTAAATAAAAATGCAACCGACTAGTTGAAATAAAAAATCAAGTCATTTCTCATTATCATTTGTCACCGAACCGGAATTCAGGCCCTGGGTCCCTATTCTCGAATTCCACAACCATTTGCCACATGTGGACATCTGTCAAAATTCATAAAAACGTTCGAAAATTTAAATTCCTGTATTCTTGAATTCGCTATGGAATTTTTTCGGTACTAAGGGAATATTTCCGAATGGGTATGTATAAGAAGGTGAAAAAAATTCCCCATGTGGAAAATGGTTGTGGAATTCGAAAATAGGGCCCCTGGATAGGATTCTCCTGAAGTAGCAAATCTTCTTGAGACAAAATATCTCCAATTCCCACGTTGCTGGCATCCGTGTCCAAAATGAATCTTTGACCTGGCCAGGATATGCCAATATCGGTGTTTGGCATAATACTGTTTTTAGCTGCTCGAATGACGTTTGGCAGGCTTCAGTCTACAGGTATGGTTTGTGCAGAGCCCCAGGAAGCTTCTAACCTCATGAACATTCCTCGGCACTTGCCAGCTTCGTACTGCTCCTATTTTTTCTGGATCAGTACGAATTCTATTCGCCAATACGATATGCCCCAAGTGCTTCACTTCGTTCTTGAAGAGTGCACATTTGTCCGAGCTCACTTTCATTCCCGCAGCTTTGATACACCGTAACACCTCGCACAGATTTTTGAGGTGTTCGTCTAAACATTTCCCGATTAGAATGATGTCGTCTAGGTAAACGAGACATGTCTTCCAGTGCAGCCCTCTCAAAATTTGCTCCATTAGTTTCTCAAACGTAGCTGATGCATTGCATCAGTTTAACGGTGAATTGCCATAGACTGGTACCCGTAGAAAATGCGATTTTCTCTCGCTCTTCTTGAATCGCAACTTGCCAATATCCACTCTTCAAGTCCAGGGTGCTGAATAACGTTGATTCTGGCAGTGTGTCTAGTATATCATATATCCTGGTAATGGGTAGCTGTCCTTAGTATGTCCTTAGACTAGTATGATGAACGAGGATTTTGATCTATCGGATTTACTCTTGGATCTCGGCATGCTCTGGCAAAGTGTCCTCATTTATTGCACCTGTAGCACCTTGGTCCGAATACTGCTGCTCTGGTCCTCGAACTTTTCTTCTTAAATGCTTTTAAGAACTGTTTTTACTAATCATTATGAATTTATGCGTTGGTGTATAAACATATTTCGAATTTTCGACGTGCACAATAAATAATTGTGATAAAAACATGGGCTACGAGGAGCTTCGAACCATCGACCTTTATGTTCATACTACGCGCCAACCGTCTGAGCTATCGCTGTTCACAACGTGAGCATGTTCTATGTTGGCCATAATCGTCACAATATTGTCTACATTCCATTCTGCTTTTAAATTTTAATTTCTTCTTTTACGTGACCGTGACCTTGACAGTGTCTTGGGTCATGTTTCTGATACATTCTTGGGTTTGGAGAGTGTTCTCCTTCGAACTGATGGCGCGAGTCCTACTACTGACCCCAGCCATTTAGAAGAAGCGAAACGCCTTGGTAAGCGTAAGCGCCAGCGTATGAGGAGGAAATTGTCTGGCCTTACGCTCGGCACTATTGCTGAGGCTCCTAGCAACTGCCCCTCTAACACTCAGAAGCATTTAGGTGTCTTCTTGTACACCTTGAGTATAAACTTAAAAAGTCGACTGCCGCAGTGTAGACGATCCTTTGGGAAAACCTGGGGTTAAATTCCCAAAATGCTGTGTTTCAGCTATAAATCGTTGGTTCTACCAATGTCATCTTATGCTTCCTTGATTTAGTGTGCTATAGCAAACATTAACATCCCAGTTAAAATCGCAAGAGGAGAAAATGTCATACCAGCTGTCATCGCAGTTGAAATCACAAGAGGAAAAGATGTCATCCCAGTTAAAATCACAAGAGGGAAAGATATCATCATCGAAGATATCAGAACCAGGTTCTCCATGAAAATCTACCATCGGAGCTATCTTCACTGCAGCAGTCTCTTAAATTACAAAGGGTAGAGCTCCAACAATCCATTGACGGAGTACAATCAAAAATAACCGCGCTCGAAGAGGATGTCGACAAGAAATTGCATCGTCAAGGTACAGTTATGAGCAACATGGTAGAAAAACTTCAAAATGTTGTAATGGAGCTAAAAAAAGAAAAGGATGGCCCTCTTGTGGAGCGTGGAGAAGGTATCGTGCAGTCGAACTCATCAGATCACCACCAAAAACTGCAGCTCCAGCCACATGAAACTGCCAGTATTCGATGGTGAGTCTTCTTGGCCAAATTTCAAAAGTGCAGTTCACACAGCAGACACCATCTAGAGTGTGCCGGAATCGCAAAGGAACTACGAGCAGCTGATGAACGCATTGGAGTTACAATACGGAGACTTCCATATGCAGGGGCTTTACAAGACATAACTACAAAACCGCAGGCAAACCAAAGGTGGGTCTACAAGAACTGGAAGTGTTTAGCACCTAAAATTAAATTAATTTGTGTTAGCCATCAAATCTAAAACTAAAAATCCTAAAATACTTATCTCATGTTTTGTGTCTCCTCCAATTCTGTTAGAAACTAATAACTAATTTAATATATACAATATATATAGTGTATTACTAAGTACAATTACATAGTTAAACTCAGTATAATTGTAAATTCCACTATCATTTTGTTATTTTATATAAACTAACCAGAATTTGGCAATTTCATGCGTTGTTATTGACAGGCGGTATTGTAATTGACAGGCGTTATTGTTATTGTTATTGACAGGCGTTGTTGTTAGTGTTGTTATTGTTGAGAGGCGTTATTGTTATTGATAGGCGTCGAGCACATCACTTAAAATTAAAACCACTAAATTAATAAATAATACAAAAATTATATACAAAATAACATAGTTTTTGGTTATTATTAATTATAACAATAATTTGTGGAACCGGAAATCAACTCTTGGGGAAAAAGCAATCGAGCATTGGCCAAACAGGAAGCAGAAATCATATGGCTTGACATGCTAGCTTATGGCACAGCTCCCTCGAATATTGTAAATAGTTTGGAGGTTGATGAATTCATCAATGCGGTACGAGATGATACGCTGTAGTTACATCTCCAGACAACGGCTAAGAAAGCTACGCCAAGTGAAGTTCTTACAGCCGCATATAAATATGAGGCCGCAAACTAGACGCTCTATCCGGAAACTGCTAGATTAAAGAAATTAGAAGCTGCAGACGTGAGTGTAATTCAGGCTATGATTAGGGAATTCTTAAAATCATTTAAGGAAGAAAGTTCGAGGACCACAGCAGCAGCATCCGGACCAAGGCGCTACAGCTGCAATAAACGAGGACACTTTGAAAGAGCATGCTGAGCTCGAAGAGTAAAACCAGCAGATCAAAATTCTCGTCCATCATACCAGTCGAGCAAAGAAGGCATCAGTAGCCTTAACCGGATTGGCGTGGAAGTGTCGGAAGAGTGACGACGTAGAGTGTCCTCGAAGTGCAGGAGAAGGATCCAACGCTCGCCCCAGTAAGAGCTTGGATTAGGAAAGGACAAAAACCTACATGACACGAGATATCCGCGACTTCTTCAACGATAAAAGCCAGTAGCCTTTGCGCAGTGGGATTCATTGAAGATGGGGAACGGTGTACTTAAACGAGCTTGGGAAAGCGTGGATGGAAAAACTATCCAAATGCAGACCATTGTAACACTTGGTATGAGCTGGAGGACATACATTATAGAAATTTAATGAAAAATCGAGGAAAAAAAAATTAGTTAATTGGGGAATCTAGAGCGGTCGTTGCTGGCTAAGCTTCACGGCGATGTCGTGAAGTTTTCTAGAGTTTATGTGGGTCACTTATAACCGTGGGAGTGGATTGACTCGGATACCTTACCTATCAATAATCCGATAGACTTACCCTAACTCATCCTCAAATACTCTCTCAAATTATCTCATTTTAATTGCGGTGTAATTAATATCAAAGAAATTTTATCCAGAACTAAAAATAAACAATCATTTAACAACGAAATTAGGAAACAGATTGATAGTAAATAAATCCAAAGAGAAAAAAAAATAACAATACCAAATTAATCTTGCCTAGCTAAACCTAATCCCCTGAAAACTTAAAGTAACTTAACTACCCTACACCAAAATTAAGGTTACAAACTTAAGTATACAAATTATGTGAATAGTAAAATTTTAAATTATACATATTTAAGTGAATGTGTTGAGTGTTGTTGTGTTGAATGATGAAAAAAAAAAGAATTGTTTCATAAACTGACGATCCGTTTTAATTAGCATGGTTTACTTCCTGTTTAAAACTCAAAAAATACAAATTCAAAATCCACATGTATTCTAGAATACGAGTATACTATTACACAAGTATATTATACACCAAGGTTGAGAAGTACCGTCGAGGGTTATAGTAAGCGAAGGATATAATAGCACTTCTCAAGCTTGGTGTACATACTATTTTTTCCACTACTAGTCGTAGAAGGCACACTAAGGTTTTTTGTTGATAAGAAAATTAATTTGATAAGGGAAATATTTGTTCTTTAATAATATTAACTATGTCGAAATAGCCCGAATTTTTTACTGAATTGTAGTAAACGGAAATTTAAAATGACACTGCATATTGTTTTGTTATTTGAAGTTTTAATTTTGTTGAGTCAAATAATCATAATCTCCCTATCCATTTAATCGCATTACATCTAGTGTTCATTTTTCATTATTAACTAGTGGTCAATAATAATAGTTATTTATGGTATTAGTGAGCAAAATGAAATATTATCCATGAGGGATAAGTTTGTCCCACGAGGCGATAGCCGAGTGGGGCATTATCCCGAGTGGATAATATATCTTTGCTCACGAGTGGCATACAACGTTTTATCCACTTTTGTTGATATAAATTTCGTGAATTAATAAGAAATTGTTTCATTTTGTGTTTTCACACTGGATCATTGAATTTTGAAATACATTTTATCATAGTGACCGTTCTTTAAATTGTCATGGTGTATTTTAATTTAACTACTTTTTGGAATATAGTTTTTCATTCAATTTGGCTATGAATAATTTTCCAATGACTTCTCAATATTTTGTTATACAAAATATAACTCACGTTGCCCATAGCAGCGTGGGTTATACAATAATAATGGGTTATTTTACATTTTCCTTCTTTGAAATCAACATAGTTATCGAGCTATTATATATCAAAAGTGGATAAAATATTATTAACCACTAGCCGAGAAATTTTGTTTCTCAGGCTACTAAAAAACATATAATAATGATGCCTTCTACGACTAGTAGTGGAAAAACGTTTTTCTTTGTCTTTTTTATAATTTTCACCACACTGTTCTAGAATGTTTCGGTATTTTCTTTCAACCCGCGTGCAACACTTTGAAAGTTTTTTTTATGTTCTTAGACGACACATTTATGATATTTATTTGACAAAACCGCATACAGCCAAATTATTACGGTATTTTGCTATGATAATTTTTGACACAAGCAGCATAAATTAATTGTTCGGTCGACATTTAACATGGTCGCCTTTGCATTTTATATCATCAAAGTCAACTAGTCAATGATTATGTTATCGTTTGCAGCAAGTTAATAATAACAACATGATAATTTTCTAGTATGCAACTGCAGCAGCTTACCGACAGTTAGTTTCTTCTACAGTGAGATGATTTGTCCGTGTATATCAACTAAAGGTTCATCTTATTTATAAGGCATATTGATCTAGTGAATAAATAGAGAGCTACCACTATCGGCTGACAGATTATTGAATCTATTACACAACTAGTTGATCGATTGATTTAAAACGTTGAACTGTATGCACTAGGTTGACTCTAATATTTTTTAGTTTGCGTTACAATTCTGATTTGAGACCACCCGTGCCATTCCCACTTCCTGTATAAAAGCCTAACTACATCGTAATATATTTTCCAAAATTTTGGCGAGAATTATTGCACCATCGTCCTGTTATACTATGCTCTAACAAATACAGTTATACCCTACAATATATAATGTAAAAAGAAAGCCAATTCGATGCATATAAAAGAATTGCTTGCCATTAAAATCAAACAACAACATGACAGAAGGGGAATACTTCAAACTAATTATTACTCTATTAATGTAGGGGAATATTTTTCAAATAAATGTCAAAAATATGTACTAAAAAATATTTTTCATAGGTTTCGGTCACAGTCCTAATACAACTAGAACCAAGCGAAAATATTTGCCCCTTTTAATTTTAGAGGAACAATATGTTTACTTTTTATTTAGCCGATTTTATTTATTCTTTTCACTTTATAATTCGCTAAAGTAATTTGTATTTCGGATACATATATTTTCGGATTATGAATAATTTTTTAGTTGACATCACAATTTCACATTACGGTATGGCGGATTTTCTTGTTTTAATTTGTTTATGGTGATGGTCTATACACTTGATTGTTGCCACCCGGGCAGTGGTGCCAGATTATTTTTCAGTTTATCTTGCAAATTAAAAGATAAAAGAAAAAAGCTTTATATTTACCATTTTTATACCCAGGATCAGGGCCATATATTAACGGGCCTGATTGTACAAAAATCGAAGCTTTCGATATGGGTACTCATTTGTCTATTTTATATGGGAAATGCATATTTTGAGTGATAAAATCATGATATAAAATATGAGTAATTTTAATGTTTGTTGAATTTAAAAAATTACTTGTATTTTTAACCATTTGTCATTTCAATTTCGAAGAATGAATCAACCTCGAAATTAAAAAAATAATTAAATACAAATAGTACCTTTATCATATTTTATAGAAAAAGTTTCATTTTAATTGTGCTGCCAGATGCATAAATGTACAAAAAAAAAAATTAAAACAGCGATCGCTGAAAAAAATGCTGAATATTCCTCAGCAATATGTCAAAATGTCAAATTTTTGTTTTAGTTTTTTCTTGTGTTTAAATTTTTAAATTAATTTTTCTTTTTTATTTTACAATAAAATATTAATGTACAGTTTGTGTTTTCTTTAAAGTTAATTGTGTACATATTCTGTTAAATTTAAATTTAATTGTGTACAAATTAAATTGTGTATATGTTCATAGTCATACGAGTATTCGATATAAAAAACAAAACAATTTGTTTACGTTTTTTTATACGAGTATGTATTCGATATGAAGATACAATTTATTTACCATACTGGACAGTAGGAAGAAAAGATTTTAATCGAATGGATGGAATGGAAATATCGTGAATAAGTATTTAGATAAGTATAATTTAGAAAAACAATGTTTATATCATATAGCTAATAATTTATATACTAATTTCAGATAAAGATTTAAGCACAATAGTAGAAATTTTGCAGGCGTCACAGAATTGGAGAATAACATTCGAATAAATAGTTATATCCAGCCGTGGCACTGATATAACGAGTGGGAACTATCAAATGGTAAATAAAGAAATATAAAAACATTTTTAATTCAATTAAAAATTTTATTCAATTTATTTTTAGGTAAATAATTTGATGTTCAATTGGGTTATAATCGGTGTTTTTGTTTAAGCATAATACAATTTGATGATTGCAATATTTAATGGGGCAATTGAGTACATAATTATATACTGATTTTGTTGATGGATGTCGTATGGTTGACGACATACCTAACTAAATGTTATGATCACTGGATTATCTGTATGATGAAATAACTTGTGTATGAGTTATGTGTTTTCATTCTGAATTTAATATTTAGTTTTATTTTGATATATTTATATAAAATCGTACATAGCCCGATATTTTGCCTTTCGTATAATCCAATGATCATAATTATATTAAGATTTTAATATACTTTAAGTGTTGTTCGAAAAAATGTGATCTTGGATGAAAATAGCTAATATCCTAATTAATTTTTAATCCTTAATACAGTGGCCAATAAACTTTTTTCACTTAATTAATTTATCCGAGTTCACATTAATTCGAAAAATATTTCATAATTTAATTTTCAGCGATCAGACAACATTTTATTTAGCTCAGATATTTATTATATGAGCTGAGCTAAATGAGATATACATATTCATGTATGCCAATTGTTAAATATTTAGTTAGATTATAAATAAAAAATTTAATTATAAAACATAAACTGGAAGTAATCTTTTATTTCATTTTTCCTGTGACGTGAAATAAACTTTGTTCGACATTCTCTGTATCGTAATGCCCTGTGCATATTGGGCATTAAAATTCTTTAAAGAATGGTTGTGCCAAGATAAAAGTGTAAATGTTTCTACGTTGTCAATTATAGGATGACCTTTCTGTATAACCAGGTATATGGTTGAAAAATATTCCTCGGAAAATATTTTACTCAATGAGACATTTTACTTTGTACCAGGGGCCCTATTCTCGAATCCCACATCCATTTTCCACATGTGGACATCTGCCAAAATTCATAAAAATTGAATGTTTTCGGTACTAGGGGAATATTTCCGAATGAGTATAAGCAGGTGGAAAAAATTCCCCATATAGGAAATGTCCATGCCGCGTGTGTTTTATATACGAAATACAATTCTCAAACGTTTTAGTGTGAACTTTGACAGATGTTCACATGTGGAAAATGGATGTGGAATTCGAGAATAGGCCCCCAAATAACAAAATATCCAAAAATTGTATGTAATTAGCATGCCGACTAACTGTTATTTTGTGTTTAAAATTCAAAATAGTTTTGCTTCAAAATTATTTAATAAATTCTCGTTTTGTTACTTTTTTCATGGTTAAAGAGCATCTTCACATTCCATGTCGTCTGACTCGTGCTAAGATGTACTAAAAAAAAGTATTGTTGAATAATTTTCTACAATTTATAAATGCTAAATAAATAAAATTGTTTACAATCTTTAGATATTGAAGTTGTTTGTTTTTTATTTTGAACAGAAATCTCGAAATTTATGTTGTAATATAATTTGTAGGAAAATGAACTAATTTCGCAAATAATGTTTTATGTGCCATTAAAGAATGTGATTAACGATATGATTAAATATTTGAAAACGGTACTCCAACGGTACAGGATTTTTACAATCATTCGACAAGTTTTTCATTGTGCAATAAAACTTTATGCGGTGATTTATAAAATTGTATAAGTTGATTTAGAGTCACATTAAAAAAATTAATAATTAATAAATAGTTACTACCAGTGTGTTTAAAGAAATAAAATTAAATAAAAAGCGAAATTAAGGTAAGTGTACATAAAATTAAATTATTGTGAAAAATAATCAGGAACGGTAGTGATATTTAAAACCCGTTAAGCCATTATTATTATTATTATTTACTGGAGGGCCATGTGGGCGATAAGCCACCTCGCACCGCCCAAGCCATAATTTTAGTAATTTCTATACGTCCCTTTAAATTTATTTTACTAAGTGATTATTAATTTTAATTTGTACCATCTACTCATCCCAATTAGAATGAAATCGTATTGCTGTGTACCTTCTTGTTCTTCAAATTGGAAGACAAGCCATTTGTTCAGTATTCCCACTAACGAGGCACAAAGAATATTATGGTTGAAAAATATTCCTCGGAAGGATTGGGAACCAACCAAATATACCAGAATTTGTGAAATTCATTTTGAGGACAAATTTTTAATAAATAATGGCACATCCCGAAATAGATGGCGATTACGTGCTGATGCAATTCCAACAAATTTTCCTGATTTGCCACCTTATTTACGAATAAAATTAAACAACCGGCCAAAACCTGAAGCAAGATTATGCCAACAATCAATACGCCATATTGTTGAAGCAAATAGAATTTTTAATGAGGACAATATTTCGACAATTGCCGACTTGGAGCAATCAAAAGATAAGTATAATTGTTTAAGTTTTCAAAAAAAAATATCAAATCTTTTAATTGTATTTTACAAACTTTCTTGGACTGATAATTCTCCGGGAATTGATATTTATTTTACCATTAATAGTAATCTAGAAATAAAAGTATATTTTAATAAAATTGAACAAGGTATAAAAAATCTAGAAGTTTCTAGAATTTTAGAAAATGGTCTTTGTGATAAATTTTCAAAATTAAATAGTTTGTTTTTTTACTTGGAAAATTTTGAATTAAATGACAAAGTTAATAATTACCACCAACAAAATATTGAAACTAGTTTTAAATTTTTAATAGAATCAAACAAAAGCCAATTTGACCAAAAACAAAAACTGCAATTTTTATATGAGCAATTTCAATTAGTTTTTTTAAAATCGAAAAGATACACTTTATATTTATTAGCATTTGCTACAGAAATGCAATATTCGTATCCAGCAGCGTATAAATTTATTAGAGAAACTGGCAATTGTACTTTACCACATCCATCATATTTACGAAGTTTTTCGAAAGGAAATATAAAATCAGGTATATTAAAAAAACATTTAGAGAAAAAAATGTCCCTTTTAGAGTCTCATGAAAAATATGTTACTCTTATGGTAGATGAAATTTATGTAAAGCCAGCATTAACTTACAAATCTGGTAAATTAGAGGGTGTCGCTAGTAATTCGACAGAATTAGAAGAAAGTCCAAAATTAGCACGAACAGTTCAGGCATTAATGATTAGTTCATTATTATCCAGCAACGTAGACGTGGTAGGTCTATTCCCTGTGAAAAAGTTAACTGCTCAATATTTATATGAAACTATTAAGGATGTTTTAGACGTTTTACATGAAGCAGGCTTCGAGGTTGTAGCAATCATATCAGACAACCATAGAGTGAACAGAGCAGCTTTCAAAAAATTTTCTCAAGATGACAAGACTCTTCCCTTGTATATTCATTCATCATATTGTGCAAATTCCAAAATATTCTTTTTATTTGATACTGTTCACTTAATGAAATCTTTTCGTAATAATTGGTTAACTTCCAGAAATAGAACTTTAATTTTTCCCGCATTGGAATCTTCTGAAAAAATGAATGCTAAAATATCTATATTGGAACAAATATATAAACATGAGAAAAGTTTAGTAGCTAAGTTAGCTCCAGGATTATGCCAAAAAGCATTAGACCCAACAGACACTGAAAAACAAAATGTTGCTCTTGCTCAAAAGTTGATTTGTGATAGGAGAAATATTGCCGCAATATCCCACTATAGCTCAATGTTAGGTCACGAAGCCAGCGGCACTTCGTCATTATTAGATATTACTTGTAGTTTGTTTACAGTCGTTTCAGTAAAATTCCCTGCCCAAGGTATTATTAGTAGAGATCAATTAGCTGCACCAATTAGTAAAGAAAATGAAGAAGGATTAGAGTATTTAGATAAAATAACCAAGTGGCTAAAAAATTGGAATGAAGACGTAGATATAGATAAGTCCAATAAATTGACCCAAGACACATTTAATGCCCTAATTCATACATGTGCAGGTTTGAAACTAGTTTCACATTATTTATTAGAACAAAAATTTTTTAAATACATTTTGCTCGATAAATTTACAACGGATCGTCTTGAAAATCGTTTCGGACAATATAGACAAATGAGCGGTGGATCTTACAACATTACAGTCCAAGAAATTTTGCAATCTGAAAAGCGAATTAAACATATAAATATGATAAAATTAATGAAAACAAGAAATGAATTTATAGATTTTAAAAATAATTTTAGTTTTACAGAAGATTCAACTGATGTTCAAATCGACGATGAAGAAATCGAGACGATAATAAGAAATGCGGAGAACATCATTATTCAACCTGAAGTATATTCAGCATTAATGTATATGGCAGGATACGTTTCAAAGAAAGCTATTGGAAAAATGAACTGCACTAACTGCATCAATAAATTAATAATTGATAAAGAGTTATCATTCGAATTTGAATTAGATGTAGAATACATAAAAAATTTAGATCGCGGTGGCCTTAAATATCCTTCTGAATTTTCTATATCCTTTGGGATTTTAGTTTATCAAATTTTTGATACTATTACGTCTTCCAAATTTCTACAAAATTTTTTAAAATCTTATAACCAGAAAATATATATTTTAAGTTTAGTAATGAGTTACTGTGAAATCCAATTCATCGACGAAATTTGTGAATCATGTCATTCTACCGATTATGAAATTTTAAAATTATGCGCGGATACTTGGTGTAATATCTTTTTAAATAATTTTTCAAAAAATCAAAACGATGCTGTAGCTCATTTTTCCAATAAATTATCGAAGAGACGCAAATTGACAACATTAAAATCTTAAAATCATTTATAATTATTTTGTAAAATTTCGTTTTTTATTAGATTTAAGAAGTCTTGAATTACTTATAATTTTATTTTATTTGTATTTAATATATTATAGATTTTTTTAGATTCACTATTTTATATATTTTTATTTTGTTGTTATTTATTATAAATTATTGTTGAATTGTAATGTATATTATTTTAATATTTGTATTTTTCTGTGATACGAGTAGCTGCCTGTTTATATTTATTTTTGGGGTTTTTGCGCCTAATGGAGGTTTCTATTAGTTATCTTTCTTACTTACAATTTTTAAATGAACTCCATATGGCTTTTCCTCAGAAAAATGAATAAAAAAAAAATTAAAAATTAAATTGATATTGTTTTTTTATTTGATCTTATTTGTAGAGAATATAAAACAGATCTACTCACCTAAGAAACTGAGACAACAACAAAAGATACCATTCATCAATGAGCAAAAATTTCATGCTACAAATTGGGGTGGTCATTTGTTATAAAATCGAAAGAGAAAAAGTCATACTGGATTTAAATAAGTGTCTAAAAATTCCAATTTCACGACAAATAGGAATAAATATTGCTACCCATACCTCGTTCTGAGATCAAAACCGCCTGTTGTATAATGATTTATTTTTATGGAAAAATGAAATAAAAGATTACTTCCAGTTTATGTTTTATAATTAAATTTTTTATTTATAATCTAACTAAATATTTAACAATTGGCATACATGAATATGTATATCTCATTTAGCTCAGCTCATATAATAAATATCTGAGCTAAATAAAATGTTGTCTGATCGCTGAAAATTAAATTATGAAATATTTTTCGAATTAATGTGAACTCGGATAAATTAATTAAGTGAAAAAAGTTTATTGGCCACTGTATTAAGGATTAAAAATTAATTAGGATATTAGCTATTTTCATCCAAGATCACATTTTTTCGAACAACACTTAAAGTATATTAAAATCTTAATATAATTATGATCATTGGATTATACGAAAGGCAAAATATCGGGCTATGTACGATTTTATATAAATATATCAAAATAAAACTAAATATTAAATTCAGAATGAAAACACATAACTCATACACAAGTTATTTCATCATACAGATAATCCAGTGATCATAACATTTAGTTAGGTATGTCGTCAACCATACGACATCCATCAACAAAATCAGTATATAATTATGTACTCAATTGCCCCATTAAATATTGCAATCATCAAATTGTATTATGCTTAAACAAAAACACCGATTATAACCCAATTGAACATCAAATTATTTACCTAAAAATAAATTGAATAAAATTTTTAATTGAATTAAAAATGTTTTTATATTTCTTTATTTACCATTTGATAGTTCCCACTCGTTATATCAGTGCCACGGCTGGATATAACTATTTATTCGAATGTTATTCTCCAATTCTGTGACGCCTGCAAAATTTCTACTATTGTGCTTAAATCTTTATCTGAAATTAGTATATAAATTATTAGCTATATGATATAAACATTGTTTTTCTAAATTATACTTATCTAAATACTTATTCACGATATTTCCATTCCATCCATTCGATTAAAATCTTTTCTTCCTACTGTCCAGTATGGTAAATAAATTGTATCTTCATATCGAATACATACTCGTATAAAAAAACGTAAACAAATTGTTTTGTTTTTTATATCGAATACTCGTATGACTATGAACATATACACAATTTAATTTGTACACAATTAAATTTAAATTTAACAGAATATGTACACAATTAACTTTAAAGAAAACACAAACTGTACATTAATATTTTATTGTAAAATAAAAAAGAAAAATTAATTTAAAAATTTAAACACAAGAAAAAACTAAAACAAAAATTTGACATTTTGACATATTGCTGAGGAATATTCAGCATTTTTTTCAGCGATCGCTGTTTTAATTTTTTTTTTGTACATTTATGCATCTGGCAGCACAATTAAAATGAAACTTTTTCTATAAAATATGATAAAGGTACTATTTGTATTTAATTATTTTTTTAATTTCGAGGTTGATTCATTCTTCGAAATTGAAATGACAAATGGTTTAAAATACAAGTAATTTTTTAAATTCAACAAACATTAAAATTACTCATATTTTATATCATGATTTTATCACTCAAAATATGCATTTCCCATATAAAATAGACAAATGAGTACCCATATCGAAAGCTCATTGAATATTTTTTCGTGTACAATCAGGCCTGTATATATAAGGCCTTGCCAGGATAAAAGAAAAAAGCTTTATATTTACCATTTTTTTTAAATACTTTTCCATTTTTCCGTGTTTTTAATCGAAAGTATGGTGGTTCGCGGTTTGTACAAGAAACACAATTTGCCATTTTCACAATCTCACCCTATAATCCATTTAGATAACTAGGCCCTTTTCCAATTTCTAACTTATTGGAACCTACGGAACCTAACTTGTTTTGTTACATAAGAAATTACATTGAACAAGTTAGGTTCCAAAAATAAGTCAGTGATTGGAAAAGGGCCTTAATACCTCCGTTGCCCTAAACACAAGTATGTTTATGTTATACAAATTACTGGTAATTCAAGTTAACTAAACAAGTTAGTATCACCAGTAAGCAATGAATCGAGATTGCATAAAGTCTTACCTTTTCATAAAAATCTTTTTTTTTTAGAAAAATCTTTTCAACTTTTTCATAAGGTAAAAATCTTGTAAAAAAGATAAATCTTGCAATCTGGCAGTACTGCACTCGGGGCACTTTTAAGAATCTTTTTGCTTAAAAAATAAAAAATAAAAATAAATATAACAATGTTTTTTTTTGCACAAAATATACACTAAATAATCGTATAAAACTATGTATTAGCTAATTATTTATATACACTGTCACAAAACCAACAAAAATATACACTAAATAATCGTATAAATCTATGTATTAGCTAATTATTTATATACACTGTCACAAAACCAACAAAAATGTCTATACAAGCAAAACCAACCAAAATACAAGCCAAACAGTACACACACTTAAGATATAAAAAAGTACACTATATTTGTATATACAATACAACCGAACAAATCTGCTTTTTTTGTTATTTAAATATTATATGACAAAACCAATAATATAGTGTACATATTTTCTTGATAGGATCCGTGTAAGGAGCGAACGAGACGGCTTTTTTAAACATTTTTGTTGGTTTTGACTGTCATAAAGCTAATTACTGTTTTCCACTCACACACATACATAATTGTAAGTTTCATATTTGCCCCTTTTTATTTTTTTTGTTTTATTTTTAACACAAAAAAAATATATATATACTTAATTAGTTTATTACATAAATTTATTCCCGAACTTAATCTATGATTAGTATCGGTTTTGTTTCGAAATTAACTACGTGATTGAATTTCGCACTCACTAAGCAGCTAGTAATTTCCCGATTTTTTATTTCTTTATTATTATTATATTTTTTTTATCTTATATATACGGCCGCACTCGCGTGATAATTAGCAAAAACTCAAAAAAACTGATCCCGCAATCGTCACACGCCCACTTTTATATTCGCGCTACTCCACCCAAATAAACAAAAACAAAAATTTTTCGCGCGAATTATAACTTGCAGTCATGGAATTTAAAGAAAACACGATTTGTTACTTTAATTTTGTTATAATAAATTTATTTTTAATAATTTTAACTACTGGATTGATCGGAGGTTACAATAATTCTGATTCTTATATTTTATCATTTTTATTTATACAATGCAAATATAAAGAAGAAAGTAAGTAAAGAAGTATACTTATGTATGTACATATATAAGATACTTCTGAGAATTAGAATAAAACGCATTGAGAAAATGCAAGTGCAGATATAATTATTGTTATCGAAATTAATTTTAGTCAAAACAAAAATTATTATATTACGTTAAATGAAATGCTGATTGTTAAGAATAAAATATTATTATATTACAATAAAACGAAATGCTGATTAAATATTACTATGACATTAAATATTGATAATTATTATACTGAAGAAAGTATTGAAGATGTTGTTGTTGTTGTTGTTGTTGTCGGTTGATGACTCGTCGTTGAGGACGGTGAGTCCACCGGACGTAACTCCTCCCCTCTAAGAGATGGCCAAAATCTGCAGGATTTGTGGACTTCAGTAATTACATTTTTATTGTTTCCGGATCGCCGTCTGTTGATGAATATTACTAAAAAATATATAATTATGGTTAGTAGTATGGGGAAAATGATTCCCCATGAAACATATTGATGTGTTTCATTGCGTAATGTTTTATGATGAAATGTTTTGATTTCTTCATTATTCTGAATCACCCATTCCTTTAATTTGGTAATGTTGATAGGTTCGTATACTGTATCGATGATAATATCGTTATATGGCTGAAGGACTGTTGTATCAATGAATGTACCCATTATTTGATTAGAGTACCGTTGATTATTTATGTCAATTGTGCAGTTGGAGAAGTGAATTAGTTTGATTCCTACAATATTTTTCTGTTTTTGGTTGCATGTTGATGAGATTTGCGTTGGTTGTTTTGTGGAGATGAAGAGATATTGTGGAAGTATTTGACGTATTTCATCCATGTGTAAGGTATTTGTTAGATTGCAGGCTGCTGGTTGATTGTAGATAATTTGAGTGATGCAATTATTTTTACTTTTTACTATAATTCCTGGTTGGCAATATAATATATCTTCTACTTGGTTACATGGCGTAACTATTTCTTGGTATATGTGATCGTTGGAAATGATATAATTGTAGGTGATAGGAATGGTATAGGATTGATTAATATTGATAGGTTGGATAAAATAATGGAATAATTTTTCGTTGTGGAGGTTCGGTATTTGGATAGATAAAATTATATTTGATTGATTGTAGTAGGCTTGTAATGATAATAGATCATACAAGCTATTTTCGGACTTGATGAAAACGTCTTGTTTTAACAAGTGGTCATTTATATAGTGAAGTTCATCATTGTTTAATATATGGCGAGAGATTACTTGAAGTTTAGCTAAAACAATTATTTCTATTATATCTTCTAGATGTTTATATAAATATTCAATATTGTATCGTATTTGATATAGATGTTGATCCAATTTCAGAATATTCAGTAAATTTTGACTATGATTTCTATTGATTTCTAATTCCTGTTTTGTTATTCTAGTATGATTGTTAATGAATTCCTTAATGTCATTAAATCTTTCTATCATTTTAGTATTAATGCCAGTTTGGTCGTTAATTTTTTGTTGCAGTTTATCCTCGTTATTGTTGAGTTCTTCTATAGCTTTACTAATTTGTATGTACTCGTCATTGTCCATATTTCCTGTTATACTCTTAACTATAGATCCTAGTCCGTTAACTAATCCCCTTTTAGTTTTATATTTAGGTTTTAAGGATTTCAACATGGCTTCCAGTTCGTCTAGTTATATTATTAACAAGGTTATATTGCGATCGTATAATATATTTAGTTCGCTATTATTTTCGACTATTTGCTGTATAGAATAAAGGTTGTCGTCTATCTCTAGTATATTTTGATCATAGTTATTTAAATTGATTATATGCAAAAGTCTATTTGTTCCTGTGATTATTCTAGCTTTTCCTAATTTTATCGGAATTAACCCCTTGTTGTTGTCATCATAGTTGATAATTTCCATTGATTGTGTATTAACATCCTGGCACCTGTAAAAGTTTTTTGATTTTAGCTTTATGAACTTTTCGTTTGTTAGTCTGTACCGTGATTTTGTTATCTTTTAGAACTATATGTTTTTGGAATCTGGGATCTAATTTATTCCTTCTATTATTCTTTTCGTACACTATTTCATTTACATTGAACAGAGGGGGATTTTTCCTAGTTTTGTTGAGATTTTCAATAAGTTTTCCTTTGTTATGTTGGTTACGCATGTGTACTAATTCTCGTATTTTGTCGTACTCTTTCTGGTGCTGTATTATGTAGTCGTGTGGATTTGTCGGATTTTCCCTATGAGGAAATACTTCTTGCCTTTGATAATGCCCGTTTTTTAATTCGAACGGAGTCATTTGAATACTAGAGTGTATTGAATTGTTGTATGTTATAATAGAATCAGACATTAACTCATCAGGACTATATTCGGGGTTCTTTACTTTCAATATGCGATAGATTTCGATGAGGGTTGAATGGAACCTTTCAACTGGTGAATTACCCGTTGATGATTTGGGAGATGTTAGGTGCAGTTGTATTTTGTACAGGCTGCAAAATTGTTTAAAGACAATAGAAGTGAATTCGGTTCCTCTGTCTGTGATTAATTTAATAGGAATGCCGTGAATGGCAATGAACTCCTTCATGAGTTTACAAACTTCTACTCCTTCTGAGATTTGAAGTGGGATCGCTGATCCAAATTTTGTGAATTTATCAATTATTGTTAAATACTTTCTTTTATTTATGGCAAAAATGTCTATATGGATAATTTCCATAGGTTTACTAGGAGTTTCTGTTAGTTCTAATTTGATTGGTCTTTCGTTGCGATTGTATTTGAGAGTTTGACAAATCTCACATTTATTTATAATACTATTTATCAAGACTTTTAATTTCGGGAAATAGTATTTCCGTTTAATTCTTTTGGTATTTTCTAGAATACCACGATGATTACTTTCTGTGTGTTGTTCTAGTATAAGGTTCTTTTGCTGTTCTTCATCCACTATATCTATGGCTAAGTATTTACTACGAACTATTCTATAATTTGCTTGATTAAAATGGTTTTTTATTATTGAATTTAGAAGTCTGAAACTGTCTTGTTCACAAACTATTCCTGTTACCTTGTTCGGGACCATGTAATCTTTGATTATTTGTGTTAGTATTTGTTCACTGAAGTGATGACTCCTGATAGTAAATCTTTTCTTTTTCTTAAAGAGGATTTTAAGATCTACTTTAAAATTTTCTGTTATTGATTGATCCGGTTGAAAAATGATTTGGGTATTAAATTCATTTAATACGGTTTCGGTAGTGGGAATGATGTCTTTTCTAAATTCAGCTAACGGAATGTTCATTTCTTCTGACGATTCAGAAATTGAACCTGGTATTATGATTATTGACTTCCATTAATACAATATTTTCCGGCATCATACGGGATAAGGTATCGGTATTGGTATTGCGGCTCCCTTTTTTATATGCAATTTCGTATTCGAATTCTTCCAATTGTAATCTCCAACGGACTAGTTTGGAGTTGGGATTTTTTAATGACATTAGCCATGTGAGTGGCTTATGATCAGTTACAATTTGAAACTTCCTACCGTAAAGGTATGGTCGGAAGTATTTCACTGACCATATTATGGCTAGTAACTCCTTCTCTATTGTGGAGTAATTCTGCTCTGTTTGTGTTAGCGTTCGGCTGGCATAGCATATAGGTAAATCTTGTCCTATTGTGCCTTGCGAAAGTACAGATCCTATTGCAACATTACTTGCATCGGTTGTTAGCACGAATGGTCGGCTGAAATCTGGATACTGAAATATTGGATCGTAACACAGTAATTTTTTGCATTCTTCGAAACAAGTAATATATCTTTTATCAAGAATAATATTCCTGTCTTTTCGAAGACACTCAGTCAGTGGTTTGGTTAAGTTAGCGAAGTTTTTGATAAATTTTCGGTAATAACCTAACAACCCGAGGAAGGATTTTATTTGTTTTTCTGTCTTTGGGTCAGGAAACTTTTTAATTGTCTCAATCTTTTCCGGATTGGGTTTGACTCCTTCTGCGGTGACTAAATGGCCTAGGAAGGCTACTTCCCGGTGGAGGAACTCTGATTTGTCCAACTGGACTTTTAAGTTGGCTTGCCCTAATTTTATAAACACTTGATTTAAACTGTCTAAGTGTTCTTGTAGCGACGTTGAAAAAACTATAATGTCATCCATGTAACAAAGACATATTTTTCCTTGTAGGTCTTTGAGGACATTATCCATCACACGTTGAAATGTGGATGGCGCGTTTTTAATCCGAAAGGCATACGAATATATTCGTAGTGCCCATGGTCTACAGAAAATGCTGTCTTTGGTATATCTGTAGGATTGACTTCAATCTGGTGGAATCCAGAGGCTAAGTCTAACGTCGAAAAATACATACATCTACCCAATTTGTCCAATATTTCCGTGATATTGGGTAAAGGGTATTTGTCGTCTATAGTCAGCTCGTTTAGCTTCCTATAGTCGACTACTAGTCTCCATTTGGATTTCCCGCTGGCATCTGCCTTTTTCGGTACTATCCATATGGGTGCACTCCAGGGTGAATAACTCTGCCGAATTATTCCATCTTCAAGCATTTTTTTGATTTGGGAATTCACTTCCTCTTTATGTATATAGGGATACCTATAACTTTTACTAAAAATGGGTTTCTCTTTGATGAGATTAACCTCGTGTTTAACCTGGTTTGTGAATGTTAGGGGTTGGTTTTCTTTTAAGAATATTCTTTCGTGTTTCCTACAAAGTTTAAGAATTGCTTGAGATTCTTCACTATTTAAATGGTCAATTCGAATGAGATTTGATATGTCTTGACTGTCTTTTGTGTCAAGTGATGTGACAGAAGAGTGGTTTATTTCTGTTTTATAATCTGATAATGGTTCAACTTTTATAGGTTGTTCAAAAATAAAAGTTTTTTCTTGATTTGAAAGATTGATTACCTCCATTTGAGCATGCCAGTTATCGGCATTATAGATTCCTTCTGGTATCACTAATTGCTCATCTATTTGTATAGGTCTTATGTAAAAGTTTCCGTTTAGGAAATCTACTGGAACTTTAACTATTAGTTTGTCTCGTGCGGAGATTTTATATACTGAAGACATGAAATTGGGTTTAAATAACAGGGTATTTTAACTTTGTCGGTTTCAAGAGTAGAATTCTTGAAATCGAGACGAATGTTGAGTTTTTGTATTAACTCGAGACCGATGAGTCCATCAAAGTAGTTGTGGAATCGAAAGGAAAGAAATTCTAGAGGCTCTTTTGTTTGAAATTCTTGGAGTCCAAGTATTGTTACTTGGTCTTCTACTTCGTGTGTTTGGAAAACAGTTGTTATTTTTATGGGTTTTATTTTGGTTATCCGTGAAGGATGTATATGCTGTGGATCGATAAACGATTTGTTAGCACCTGTATCTATTAATAATTTTAATGTGGTTTTTGGATTAAGCTTTACATGTATATACGGTAATAACCCAGTTTGAAATGAATTTATATTTATGAACCCGATGGTTTTATCGAGGCGGGTATGAGAAAATCCACATCGTCAATCTCGTTTATTTCATGTGAGTGTGATTCGTATTCGTACTCCGTATCTAAATTAGGGAAATAATTCAGATCTTGAGGAATTTCTTCCTGTAAGTCGGAATCTGGGTAGACTATTTCTGGATTTTCCAAGTTGAATAATTCTTGAGATATGAATCTTGGTGTAGGTTGAAATATTTGTCTAGGTTGAAATCCCTGATTTGGTTTATAATTATTATAATTATTACCCTGGTTTGCCGTATGTTGTTTATATTTATTGCTAATGGATGTCGTATCCATAGGCTCAGGTTTCGGTTGAGGCTTTGGCGGAAGTAAGGCAGGTGGTTTGTTATATTGGAAGTTATTTCTAAATTGGGTACTAAAATTATTTTTAAACGGCTTGTGATTATAATATTCGTTATGTGGGGTTTGTTCATATGATTTGTGTGGTAATGAAATATTCAACTTGGGTTGGAATGGCTGATTATACAACCTTTGAAAATGAGGATTTGGTGGTGGAATATTATAAACCATTTTTCGTTGAGAATTTATAGGGATATAATTGGGTTTGTTTTTAATATAGTGCATATTTTGCTCAGTGATGCATAGTGAAAATGCATCCGCTATATTTTTAGGATCCCTAGCTCTTATCATTGAACCCATAGGTTCTTTGATACCTACCAAGAAGGTCGCTAAACACATTTCTTTATATAGGGTGTTTTTAATAGATCGAGCTGTGAGATTATCTTCATTTAACTTTATGTTATTAATCATTGTACTCTGAATATCAATTATTTTGGAAAAAAACCTCTCAATGGTATCATTTCCTTGATGAAGTGTATGTAAATCTCTAATGAGACTTACTTCGTTTCTTTTATCCGCATAATGCGTGGTCAAATTTTCTTTAATGGAATTCCAATCTAAAGGAGTTCCGTACATATTAAGGATTTCATCTGCCTCATTTATTACTTTATTACGAATAGCTCTTAAAAATGTTGTTGGGATTTTACCTTTACCTAATACTGACTCACATTGTTCTATTATTTCATTGACATTGTCGATGAACTCGTGCAGAGTATGTTTTGATCCCTCAAATTTTGGCAAATCCCTAATGGAATCTGGTAGTTTAAGACAACTAATTAAATTATTAATGTTTTCTAACGACATTTTATCAGAATGATTTATCTTAAAATTTTCTTGAACTGTATCTTCTTCTATTGAATCAATATCTTCGTTATTAATTTTTATTTTTCTTATTAGGTTAACTAATTCATCCATAAACCGAGGATTAACTAATTTATTTTATATTTTTCACTGTTCTAACATAATTATTTTAACAAACTTCAATTAATATTCACTTTCTTATTGCTATTAAAATTATATTATTCCGTAAACCGCGGAATCTATTCTAATATCTTCACTAAGATATGTTCTTGTTTAACAAGATTTTCCTCATATGCCGTGAGGTTGAGAATTAAAGGTTAGGATTTTAAATTTTATTTAATGGATTTGATCACATATATAAAAAATATCACTTACCATGTAACCAGTGTCATTATTAATGCGTAGATGACAAGTTTCAGCATGTTGTTCCCAAAATAAACGATAAACCGTCGTTGATTCAAGGCGTTCCAAGTAAAAAAAAAAAATCGAAGCACTTTATATCGGTAAGCCGCCGATATTTAACTATCACGTTAACACTTTTATTTAATTTTATTTCACTTTAGAACACTGACTGTCTTTGGATTTTAGAAAAAATCCTCTAGTGGCTGCGCCAATTATAACTTGCAGTCATGGAATTTAAAGAAAACACGATTTGTTACTTTAATTTTGTTATAATAAATTTATTTTTAATAATTTTAACTACTGGATTGATCGGAGGTTACAATAATTCTGATTCTTATATTTTATCATTTTTATTTATACAATGCAAATATAAAGAAGAAAGTAAGTAAAGAAGTATACTTATGTATGTACATATATAAGATACTTCTGAGAATTAGAATAAAACGCATTGAGAAAATGCAAGTGCAGATATAATTATTGTTATCGAAATTAATTTTAGTCAAAACAAAAATTATTATATTACGTTAAATGAAATGCTGATTGTTAAGAATAAAATATTATTATATTACAATAAAACGAAATGCTGATTAAATATTACTATGACATTAAATATTGATAATTATTATACTGAAGAAAGTATTGAAGATGTTGTTGTTGTTGTTGTTGTTGTCGGTTGATGACTCGTCGTTGAGGACGGTGAGTCCACCGGACGTAACTCGCGCAACAACTCGTTAGCCAATTAATTTATTTTTTTGCGCTTTGCTTATCGATTACGCATAAAATTTAATAAAAGTTTGTTTCGGAAAAAAAAATTGCCTCTTTTAACCAGTTAGCCGCAATGACAAAAATTTAAAAATAAAATATTGTGATGACGCATGTATGCGCCCGCACACCATGTTACCAAAATCCAGAATTCCGGAAGTGTTAAATGAAGTCCACAAGGAAGGGATTAAGCGGCGGACATCTTGGCGTTAATAAAAATTTGGCCAAAGTGAGGGAACGTTTCTACTGGTTCAACTGCCGCAACGATGTTGAAGATTGGTTCAAAAATTGTCACACTTGCCCCGAGCAGAATGCAGCAGTACAATTTACGAGCTACATTTGAACGAGTGCCTATGGATATCACTGGGCCGTTTCCGTGAACAGTTGGAGGGAATCGATACATCTTTGTATGTATCGACCACTTCAGTAAAATGCTGGAAGCCTTTTCAATACCAAACCAGGAAGCACAAACAGTGCCCGGAGAATTCACAAACAACTGGATCATCAGATATGGAGTACCGTTGGAGCGTCATTCGGATGAGATGTGCAAAGTGCTTGGTATTAAAAAGACAAGGACGACACCGTTACATTTAGAATCCGATGGAATGGTCGAGCGATTCAATCGTACCTTAGAACAACACCTGGCAAAAGCAGTTGGATCAAATCATGAGAACTGAGATTGGCATATCCCCCTGTTTATGATGGCATATTGTAGTGCAGTACACGATACCACGAGGATTACAACATCAACAGTCCTCTATGGAAAGGAAATACGACTGCCGTGCGATATTGAGTTCGGAGCACCAGAATTAACTCCCAAAGGAGTCGAACACTATGTAAGCGACCTCAGAAACCAAATGGTGGGAACAGCGAGAGATCAAAGGCCCGTTAAGGATAAACGACGTCGTGTACAGGATTCAGCGGAGCCAGCGAGCAAAGATCAAATTAGTACACGCCGATAGAGTGGCACGATACCAAAGGAGACCCTTTAGGGAAGGGGTGGTGTGACAATTATGACCATCAGACGGTTAGCGCGTGGTATGGAGAGAAGGTTGATGGTTCAATGCTCGTCGTGGGCAATGATTTTGTTATAATTATTTATTAAGGACATCGAAACATGTTTACACGCCAACGCACAAATTCTTAATGATCTAGTAAAAACAAGAACGGCCGAGATGTACCGTAAAAAGGAAGGCGCGGTTTAGTGGTTCAAGAATAAATGAACAGCAATACAAATACGTACACACCGTCCGTCGACAATGGTGAATGATGATGATTATGACAAGCCAAAACCGATATTTCCAGATAATTATGTGTCATAAACAGAATACCCAAGAATGAAGATGATTTATGACACGCAATAAAGGAAATTTCGGGAGCAGTATTAAACTGGTATGTAAACACGACCGATGACAAGCGAGGTACAGTTTTTGGTTTACTTTAAATCGTGTAACATGTGAAATAAATCTGTTGTCGTAGCCCCCACCAGGGGCAAGCGTGTTACGACCGTCATCCGTCTCCACCTTGTCGAACAAAAATTTGTTCAAATCAAAATGTGAAAGCAAATTAATATTTCTGGTTTATAACAATGTGCGCTTTGAAGGGTTATTTATGTTCTTTTTATGTTCTTAAAATTACATATAATATTCCATTCGTTTTGTCGAGAAACATATTTTGGGTTTTTTATATACATACATATGTACGAGTATATAGTAAAGAGATAAATAAAAATGTTTTTTGATTCTCCACGTTCGTTATATCGAGTTATACATACAGTGTGAAATACTTTCATACCTGTGTATGGATCGTGTATTGCGACCTTATTAAATATCTTTTCTGTAGAAGAAAAAGAATTATGTTGAAATAAACCCAATTTTTTTTGGGTTAATGTTATTGTTGCGGAGATTTATCCCATGCAATCGTTGTTGTAAAATTCTCAAGGAAATACGCTAAATATTGACACCGGTTCGTTTGCCATACTTTTGAATAAATCGGAAGTGGATTGTTCTAATGTGGGATTTTTCGACTTTTTATTATTTATTACGGTTGATACATTTTATCATTCATTCTCCTATACATATGTCTGGGAGATTGGTATGTTTTATTTTTTTTGCTACATCTCTTCGTGAATAGAATTCGTATTATCATCACGGTGTTAGCGATCAGATTAATGGCAATGTTTCTTAGGAATTTTAATAGTTCCCAATTTTTTGTGTATATATATACTATATGATAAAATCTGTGAAAATTCGATTCCTTTTAAATTGTTGCCAGTTTTTTCATTTAATAGGCTTACAAATCTGCCTACCTTTAATTTTAATTGTAAAAACATTGAAAACCTATCGGCTATCTTTGGGTTAGTTGAATAATTATTTCTCGTGCAATAATACTAATATACTTCTACGTGTTAATCTATAAAACACATTAAATGATCTTTAGGGTCGGTTGCATATTTAGTGGTTACACGAATTAAATAATTGACTCAAGGTAGAGTAGAAAAGGAAAAATTATTTACATAAAAATAAAATTGTCTACATGTTAATTTTCTCGCCCTCTCATTTTCGCTCATTCATTTCTATTGATATTTTTACTATCTATTTTTAAGTTTTTTTTCTACTTGTGAGTAGGGATGTGGTATCGAAATGAAAGTATCGATACTTTACTCATTACTAGTATCATAATAAAAGTATCGATACATTTGTATCATAATAAAAGTATCGATACTTTTAAGTATCGAGTACAATTTAAAACCACTTAGCTGATTTCTAATATAAGTTTTTTAATAGGGAGGGACCAATAAGGCATTTATGTAAATTTGTATTTGTTATAATGTGTTTACTACACAAAAGAAACACAAAACAAATAATAATTAGTAATTTTGAGAAAGACAAGTTTGTCCACCCTGTCACCCATAAGTCTGTTTCGGGTTTGTGTTAAAATCGCTCCAGCTTTAGAAAACAATTTTAGCGTTCACAAATAAATAATAACAAATTATGAACTTAATTTAATAAATTATTTATTTTAATAAATTTTATTTTAATTTTATTATTTTATAAACATTTATTTTAATACATATTTAGTCACCATTTTGCCGACAGCACTAAATATGGTGGGCGACCCACACCACGAGCGATCTGTTGTCGCTGCAGAGAACGAGAGCAGTGATGTGAAAAGAAATATTTTATTTTGTTATCTCTTCATGTGGAAGAGACAGCAGTTCATTGGTTGAATGCGTGTGTTCCCAAATGGTAATGTCAACGTTGAGCGGCGTGAAGACGTTGCATTATTGGTTGGGTTAACTCAGACGCCAATGTATGTGAGTGATACTTTGTGGCGGAGCATGCATGAGTGAGCTGCTACACAATTTTTCTGATGGTACGGAGGTACCGGGTATCAGGTACTTCTTGACAGGGCGGTACAAGTGAGGGAAAACGTTTTCAACTTCTTCTCACTGAATTATAGGATCCCATTTTAGTGGGAAAACTGAATTCGCCAAATATAAACTCAGCCCATCTTTGTCTCCGTCTTTGTTAGAACGCCTTTTACGACGGCCGTGAGCTAATTTTTTGTGATAGCTCCAAAATCGTATGAGGTTGAGGGCTGTTCTGGCCGATCTCCTTCATCATTTGATTCAGACGACGATGATGTGATATCAGAGGCGTCCATTATTTTTCTGATGGATGAAATAGCACGGGCACCAGCTAGGGTATCTTTGAAATTAATATTTATGAAGCGGGGATTGAGAATCGTTGAAACAGCCATAATGTGGTTGTTCTCGATTTCATCAAACCGGCGGTTTAACTCATCCACAACATATTCTTTTAAGGCTTTTTTTATTTCATTAATGAACATTTCTTGATTTCCATTTTTATTTCAGCATTTTTTAATTCGTGTAGCCCATAAATATGCAGTAGTATGTACGATTTTTTATCAAAAAGTATCGATACCATAAAAAAAGTATCGAGTACAAAAGTACTTGGTATCGCAATCAAAGTATCGATACTATAAAGTATCGATACTTTTTGCGGATCCTTACTTGTGAGTTAAATTTTTAAGTAAAGTTAAAATTTGTTTTTAAATAGATGGAATTATATCAATCGCATCGCTTCTTCTTATTGTTCCACTTTCACAATAAACATTTCGAGTTGTGTTTTAGAATTCGTTGGGTTAGTCGACGAATGTTATAGACGAGTGTTATCGACGAATGTATTGCTGCGAATTGCTAATTTGTGTTCAACTGATAACAAATAAAATCGAAACGGCGTTAAAAAAATTATTAAACACTTTCATCCTTTCTGTTTGGAATTGGCTTATGGCTCATTTGATTCAGAAAATATTAGGCTACATTTGTATGTAAGGTCATTGTTTCGTAAGCTGCTCAAAAAAATAAAATCGATACAACGTTCAAAAAATGATTAAACATTTTCATCCTCTCCGTTTAGAAATGGCTTATAGCTCGATTGGCTTACGAAACATTAGGCTATCATTTGTATATATAGTCATTACACGACAAACTTTAGGCTATCCGATATTAGCCGATTCGTTTACCACTCAAATAAATAAAATCGAAACGACGTTCAAAAACTTATTAAACACTTTCATCCTCTCCGTTTGAAAATGGCTTATGACTCTTTTGATTCAGGAAACATAAGGCTATCATATGTATGTACGGTCATTGCCCAAAAAACTCTGCGATAGCTGATACTCATCGATTCGTATACTATTCAAGCAAATAAAATCGATAAGGCATTCAAAAAATTATTAAACATTTTCATCTCCTCCGTTTGGAAATGGCTTATGGCTCGATTAGTTCACGAAACATTAAGCTATCATTTGTATGTATGGTCATTATTCGACAAACTCTAGAATACCTGATATAAACTGATACGTAAAGTACTCAATCAAATAAAGTCGATATGACGTTCAAAAAATTACTAAACATTATCATCCCCTCCGTTTGGAAATGGCTTATGGCTCGATTGGTCTATGAAACATTAGGCTATCATTTGTATGATACGACGTTCAAAAAATTATTAAACATTTTCTTCCCTCCATTTGGAAATGGCTTATAGCTCGATTGGTTCACGAAACATTAGGCTATCATTTGTATGTATGGTCATTACCCGACAAACTCTAGGATACTGATATTGACCGTTTGTTAAACTATACAATCAAATAAAGTCGATAAGACATTCAAAAAATTATTAAACATTATCATCCCCTCCGTTTGGAAATGGATTTAGGCTCATTTGATTCATGAAACATAAGGCCATCATTTGTTTGTACATATGTTCATTACCCGACAAACACTAGTATATCTGATATTGACCGACTCGTTAACTACTAAATCAAATAAAATCGATACGACGTTCAAAAATTATTAAACATTTTCATCCTCACCGTTTAGAAATGGCTTAGGGCTCGATTGGTTCACGAAACATTATACTAGCATTTCCCCTTATCACCTCCGTTTGGAAATGGTTTATGGCTCATTTGATTCAGGAAACATTAGGCTATCATTTGTATGTTTGATCATTACCCTACAAACTATAGGATATCTGATATAGACCGTTTCGTATACTATTCAAACAAATAAAATCGAAACGGAGTTCAAAAAATAATTAAACACTTTCATTGTCTCAGTTTGGAAATGGCTTATGGCTCATTTGATTTATGAAACATTAGGCTATCATTTGTTTGTATGTGCTTTATTCGACAAACTCTAGGACATCTGATATTGACCGATTCGTAAACTACTCAATCAAATAAAATCGATATGACGTTCAAAAAATTATTAAACATTTTCAACCTCTCCGTTTGGAAATGGCTTTTTAGGCAATCCAATATTGGTCGATTCGAATACCACTAAAAATGGCTTATGGTTCGATTGGCTTACGAAACATTAGGCTATCAATGGTATGTATGATCATTATGCGACAAAATCTAGGATATCTGAAGTTCACCGATTCGCATACTATTCAATAAATAATATCGATACGACGTCCAAAAAATTATTAAACATTTTCATTCCCTCCGTTTCGAAATGGCTAATGGCTCGATTGGTTTATTAAACATTAGGCTATCATTTGTATGTATGGTCAGTACCCGATAAACTCTAGGATTTCTGATAATGACCTATTCATATACTATTCAAATAAGTAAATTCGATACGACGTCTAAAAATTATTAAACACTTTCATCCTCTCTATTTAGAACTAGCTTATGACTCATTGAAACATTAGTGTAGAAATTGTGAACTCTAAAGCGACCAACTAATCTTTCGAACGTATAATAAATACAATAACTCAAACCACTTGACGGTCTATATATATTTATTAAACTAAAACGTTGAAAATTTAATTAGTTTTCGCCGGTTCAAATTTTCTAAATGTGTCTTCTTCGTAAGACTTCTCAAATTCCCATCTTTTCTCGCTGACAACTAATCAAAACAAGACAAAACCGTACGCCTAATTTCAGCTACTACGGTTTCCTTTAAATTATAAACTTGTTGCTCACTATCACAATACTTGTTGCTCACAATTCTTGATTTAGCACTGGGTCGGTAACGTGGGCTGCGGTAAAGTCTCACCGTCCGCAATACTCCCCCCAGTTGAGTGTCCCACAGGATCACTCAATTCCCTCGGTTCCCTTACTAGGACGGCTAACTTGGACGCGGGCCTCCTTAGTATTTCTGAAGCTGTTCTTACGTCGGCTTGTCGGACATTTCCGTCGGCGCTTTTAATTATGGTTTCAATACGGCCTAGCTGCCATGTATAAGGTGTTTCAGTTCGTACCACGGCTACGACGTCTCCTTCCTGCAGTGGTATGGTTTTCTCGTACCAGCGTGTCCTTTGCGAGATTGTCGGGAGATATTCAGAGATCCACCGGCTCCAGAATTTACATGTAATTGCTTGTTGGCGTTTCCACTCAGAACGCAACATATTAATTTCATCGTCAAACTTACCGAAAGCCTTCGTTCCGCTTGAAGAACCTAGCAGAAAATGATTCGGTGTAAGGGCTTCAAGAGTATCTGTCTCCGTTTCGACATACGTCAATGGCCGCGAATTAATCATGGACTCGATTTCTATCAAACAGCAACGGAGCAGATCTTCTGACGGAATTCTGTTAGGCAAGGCGTAGTTAAGTCCGTTCTTGACGGACCTGATGAGTCTCTCCCAAGCTCCTCCCATATGAGGTGCGGCCGGTGGATTAAATTTCCAATTAATATGGACAAACTGATCCTGCGCCTCCTTGCTGACATTCTGCAGGATCTTTCGCAATTGTGCTTCTGCACCTCGGAAGTTCGTCCCGTTGTCACTGTATATTTCAACGGGCATTCCTCTTCTTCCTATAAACGCTCGAAGAACCAGAATAAATGCATCCGTGGACAGAGCTGAGGCTAATTCTAGATGTATAGCTCTTGTAGTCAAACATGTAAAAATTTCACCCCACTTCTTCTCGATACGTCTGCCATGTTTGACAGTCATTGGGCCGAAATAGTCTACGCCAACAAACGTAAATGGGCGCATCCCAGCCGCCATTCGCGACCTCGGTAAACCTGCCATTTCTGGTACCTCCGGTCTGGCATCTACTATACGACATCGTCCACACTTCGCTCGCACATTTTTAAGGCAACTTCTCAATCGGGGTATGTGGTATCGCTGTATGATCTCATTTAAAACTGTAGCATGGTTTTGGTGGTACATTTGCTGGTGGAAACTTGCGATTAATAGCTCCGTAAATTTGTGTTTCCTTGGAAGTATAATCGGGCATCGTTGCTCATACGTGAGGTACTCCGCATCCTGCAGTCTGCTCTTCATCCTGATGATGAATTGGGAATCAATAAATGGAGACAGCTTTCGCAATTTACTGTTGCTCTGTAATTTCCGGCCTTCTTTCAGAGCTTTTACGTCATTGTGAAAATAATCTATTTGTACGCTTCGAATCAGGTACGTAAGAGCATCGTCCAGTTCGTGCGGTGATATTCTGCCCAAATGGTTTTTATGGTAGAAGAACCGTAGCACCCAGACTTGTGTTCTAATTAGCTTCCCAAGCATCGAAAACCGCTCGAAATTGGGTGTTAGATCATCTGGTTTCGCTGTAGCGACGATATGCAGACAACGTACTTCCTGCTCTTCATCATCAGGATTTGGCTCGTCATCTCGTTCCTTAGGCCATTCGTTACGCGGTCTATGAAGAAAAACCGGTCCCTCGTACCACCTCTCAGGTATACAAAATCGGCTAGTCAGCTTCCACTTGGTGGCTTTGTCTGCAATATTGCTGGCTGTCGGAACCCATCTCCAGTCGTGAGAGTTCGTCGACTCCAGGATTTCCCCAATCCGGTGAGCCACGAAAGGTTTAAACGACCGAGGCGATCTAATCCAGCATAACACGTTGCGACTGTCGGACCAATAAGTGCTTTTGGTGATTATTAGCGCTTGTTGTTTCTTTACAGTGTTGGCGAGTCGAGCTCCAAGTACTGCTGCTTGCAACTCCATCCGGGGAATTGAGATAGCTTTATTGGGCGCGATCTTCGTTTTCGAAGTGACGAACGCTACCTCCTGTAAATCATCCCGTTGTTTAATTAGGTACACGACTGCTGCTGCTGCATGTTCACTCGCGTCCACAAACGTATGTAACTCGTACGTGTAGATTTCATGGTCGGAGAAATAACATCTTGGCAAGCGAATATTTTCGATGATTGACAATGCTTGAATCCAGTCTTTCCACTTCCTTATCTGCTCCGGCTTAATCTGTTGATCCCAATCTACTCCGGTTCGCCAGATCTCCTTTAGAATTAACTTGCCTTGAACAATAAAGAATCCGATCAGCCCAAGTGGATCTCAGACCATCATTACGATACGCAAGACAAGCCGCTTGGTCGGTATCTTTTCTCCTCGTAAAAGTTCTATCCCTATTTGCTGCTTATTAACGCGGAACCGAAGCGTGTCGTCGCTCGTGCACCATAACAAGCCGAGGACCTTAGTGCTGGCATCGCTATCGCCTAACATCGTTTCAGTTTCAGTCGGAATGGGGTTTATTAATTTCAACACCTGCGGCGAATTTGAAATACAACCTCGCAGATCGAAACCTCCTTTTCGATGAACATCAATTACTTGGCGCGTGACTTCAACACATTCTTCGATTGTTTCGAAACTATCAAGATAGTCATCCACATAGTGTCGATGTTTAATTGCTTCATAAGCTCGTGGTTTCTGTTCTCGATACGTTTCTGCGTTCAGATTCTTTACATACTGGGCTGTAGATGGTGAACAGGATGCTCCAAACGTCATTACAGTCATCTGGTACGTAGAGACATCCTCATGTGGACGATCTCTCCATAGGCATCGCTGAGCGTCTTGGTCGTCTCGCTTGATTCTAATCTGGTGAAACATTTGCCGTATATCGCCACTGATGGCATATTTGTGTTCTCGAAATTTGAACAGCACGGCTACGAGATTTGCCAATAGATCAGGACCCGTCAATAGATTTGAATTTAATGAAATCCCATTGACTGTTGCCGCGGCATCCCACACGAGTCTCGTCTTACCCGGCTTGTTGGGATTTGTAACCGCAAAAATGGGCAAGTACCATGTTCTGTCTCCTTGCGTTCGTGCCTCTTGAGCGGACAACTTCTTCAGCCAACCCTTATCTTTATATTCAACGATCTGTGCATTGACGTTTTTGGCTGCTTCTGGATCTTTTGATAGCTTCCTTTCGAAGCTCAGAAATCGATGCATGGCCATTTGTCTTGAGACTGGAAACTTGATATCATCGCTTCTCCATAGTAATCCGGCTTCGTACCGGTCCTCGTTAGTCCTTCGCACCGTATCCAAAAGCATTTTTCTTGCTCTAGCGTCGTCGTGGGATTCCACCTCCCGTTCGGGAACTTTCACACCTAGGCTTTCCAATGCAAAGAAACTTTTCACATACTCGTGTAGATTTTGGTCTGCCACTTTGTGATGATTCAGTGACACTGAATTGTATATATTTCCGCGCGCTCCGCCCTGTAGCGTCCATCCAATGCGCGTAAGTATCGCTACTGGATCCTCCCAAGCTCCACTAACTGTATTTAGCGGAACCAGCAGTTGATAGTGATCTAAACCTATTAATATACGTGGTTGCACATCTGTGTATGTCGCAATACCAAGGTTTCTTAAATGCCTGAACTTTTCCAGCAATTCTCGTTCGATTGACTGCATTGGCAAGCATAGCTGCTCCGTCGTCCTAACCTCCTGGAGTTCATATCGGTTGCCCAGATCTTGCCCAGCAATATGTAATCTCACCTTGCAGCTGTGTTCCTCATCCCGGGTAATTTCGTTGGTCCATTTAAGAATTAATTTTTCAGGCACCCCTTCGAGACCTAATTCGTCGGCTAAATCACGTTCTAAAAGTGTTGCCGTGGATCCACCATCTAGAAATGCATATGTGGACACCGTTCGCTCGCCTCTCCCGTACAACACCACCGGAACTATCTGGTAAAATGCATACAATTTCGTGCGGCAGTGCATATTGATTCGCTGTTGAGTAGTAGCTCGACTTATCGCTTGCGTTGGCTTCGTCATGTTTGTACCAACCGCTTCTACACTCGTCGATTGCGCGTTGTTATATGTTTCTGGAGAGGTTTTTCTACAAGGGTTCGGTTCTACCACAATAGAGTTTATTCTCTTTGGCGGCGAATGCAACAGCATATGGTACGGTTGATCGCATTCATCTATTCCGCATTTTGATTTTATTTTGCAATCGCGGAGCCAATGATTTCCCAAACAGCCTACGCATAGATTCCTTCGGCGCACTACATTCCAACGCCTGACGACCGGTAATGATGTAAATTCCTGACATTTGTTTGGCAAGTGGTCCAGAGATTTGCATACTCGACAGCTTACTCCTCGAATTGCACTATTGACGCTGCTCTTTGGTGTCATTGCCTCGTGAGCTCCGTGGAATGCTTCCGTTTTGGTCGCCTTTCGGATCGACATTATCGGTGTAGCTGCTCTTGCTGGTTCGCTAGACAAGCAACTCGCCGTTTCAGCATTTCCTCGTAGCCACACGTTAAACACCTCGATACTGACTACAGGATTTTCGAGTTCTGCGAGTCTCCTATGACGGCCCCATTCCATCTTTAACATAGCCGGCAACTTATCTACCATCTCAGATAATAGTGTAGGGTTGTTCAGGTACGAGTGCATCTTTGCCGTCTTCACAATGTCGCAAAACGCTTTTACCCTCATTGAAAATGCGACAATGGTTTCTAGTTTTTCGAGCGTCACGGGTGGTGTTTGCTTTATTTGCTCCATAGCCGAGTTAAAGACTAGTTCAGGACGTCCATAGAGCATTCTCAATGTACTCATAGCAGTAGATAGAGAGCTTGGCAAAAGCAAGTCCGTTCTTACGGCGTTATAGGCATTCCCCTTTAGGCATTTGTTTAGTCTTGCTATATTTTCTTCTTCGGTGAACCCGCATTGTTGTGTGGAATTTATAAAGGCGGTTATAAACTGTGGCCAGTACTTAGGGTCACCTGAAAACGGCGGAAGCTCCTTCGGGATCACCATCCGTGCTTGCAATTGACTTTTAGTCAGGTTGAAATTACGGGCCATTGATGGGTTACCGGCCACAGTACTGTCTAAGAACTGTTGTTCTGTGGCGCTTGGTTGTAGCCAGGACAGCGAGGGATCAAATACATGATGCGCCACATTACCTATTTCGACTCGTGAGCGCGTGTTTGGATGCATGCGTGTTGATTGCTCCGTGGTCATAGCTGGTGGCTGAAATATCTCCGAGGCTGGTACTGACTCAAAGTGTACTTGATTAGCATGCTTGTCCACCCAGTTCTCGGTGCTGGTTCTTCTCCTTCCTAAAGATACCGAAGTTAAACTCGTACCCCTCTGGCTTCCGTTACTTAATAATTCACGTTGCTGTTGCAATATCTTCTTCTGTTTCGCAAGGAATTCTTTTTCCACCGCGAATTCTCGCTCAGCCATCTTGCTCTCCTCAACGAGCAGCTTTAACTGATCTCGTGCACTAATCCTTGACGTCTGTGACTCGGTCAAGATGTCTGTTGTTCCAATTGGTAAACGCTTACTCTTTGATTGCGTCGACTTCGTGGTCCTAATGCAGGATTCCATGTCTTTATTCTCCACGGTTCCTTCCGTTTCTCTGTTGATAATGGTACACTGGTCACAGTACCATTTACCACTGTTGATGTCCTCGTATTTGTGGTTACTTGAGCATTTTAAATGGAATACCAAAACATATTTGACAGTATGTCTTGGTGTATTTGTCGGCTTGTTCGCAGACTTGGCAAACTACTGCTCCTTTTGTCCAGTACTCGAAAGGTCTCTGAGTTGATGAATTTTGTGGTTCCCGTGACATTAATCCACTCTTCGGGTGCACGGTTTCGTTAAAATTTTGTTGATCCTCGTTGTGAGACACTCCCGGTTGGAATTTATTTTGTGGTCTTCGAGCTATCTGGTTCTCAACCGCTTCGTTGTTGGTTTCGCCTAACTGTTTCCTTGATCTCAGATTTCTCGTGCTCATGCGACGGCTTTTTAGTCACTTCTATTCACAATTCGTGGTTTCCCGGAAATACCACGATTTAGACAGCGGTTTCTAATGAGGCACACTTATTTCCGGCCAAATTTCGTAACCGTTTGTCTTGCGCGAACCTTTGTCGAAGAAGCTCAAATATTTCTTCGAATTATTCACTCTCACTTTCAATCCCTTGATTGATTATAAATTAATTAAATTTTCAATTTGTAGAAATTGTGAACTCTAAAGCGACCAACTAATCTTTCGAACGTATAATAAATACAATAACTCAAACCACTTGACGGTCTATATATATTTATTAAACTAAAACGTTGAAAATTTAATTAGTTTTCGCCGGTTCAAATTTTCTAAATGTGTCTTCTTCGTAAGACTTCTCAAATTCCCATCTTTTCTCGCTGACAACTAATCAAAACAAGACAAAACCGTACGCCTAATTTCAGCTACTACGGTTTCCTTTAAATTATAAACTTGTTGCTCACTATCACAATACTTGTTGCTCACAATTCTTGATTTAGCACTGGGTCGGTAACGTGGGCTGCGGTAAAGTCTCACCGTCCGCAATAATTAGGCTATCATTTGTTTGTATGTTTATTACCCGACAAACTCTAGGATATCTGATATTGACCCATTTGTAAACTACTCAATCAAATAAAATCGATATGACGTTCAAAAAATTACTAAACATTTTCATCCCCTCCGTTTAGAAATGGCTTATGACTCGATTGGTTTACGAAACATTAGGCTATCATTTGCATGTATGGTCATTACCCGACAATCTGCAGGATATGTGATATTGACCGATTCGTAAACTACTTAATCAAATAAAATCGATATGTTGTTCAAAAAATTACTAAACATTTTCATTCCCCTAGGCTATTGGTTTACTAAACATTAGGTATGTTTGGTCATTGCCCGACAAACGTGTTCAAAAAATTATTAAACATTTTCATCCCCTCTGTTTGGAAATGTCTGATGGCTCGATTGGTTCACGAAACATTAGGCTAACATTTGTATGTGTGTTCATTGCGCGACAAACTCTAGGATATCTGATATTGACCGATTCATGTATCACTCAAACAAATAAAATCGATACAACCCTCAACAAATTAATAAACAGTTTCATCCCCTCCATTTGGAAATAGCTTATGGTTCATTGGATTCAGGAAACATTAAATTTATTAATTTTGTAGCTTTTCCATAATTTTTTTCTCCTGAAAAATGCATTTCAAATACTTATAAGAAATTATTTTTAACAGTGTATATTCTAATACATGCTTATTTTTGTTATTTGGGACAAACTTCACAGCCGTAATTTCGTCGATTACAGCGCCATCAATCAAGAACCGAAGAACTGTTTCAGAAAAATGCTACTTACTTTTAGTCGTAGAATCCGAATCTATAATAAAAAATAGGATTTCCTGTTTAAAATCTCAACATTACTCCCGTCTCATCGACAAGAAGGATGAGTGGGACTAATTTTAGCACTATAATGTATTTCCCCGTGGAATGATTAAATTTTTGATCATGGAAAAAATAGGTACTCTAAATTTTTTGAGATATTTGAAAGTTTCAAGTTAAAAAAATCACCCGGTATAAATACAGGGTGAGCCATTTTTAATCGAAGGATCCAAATATCTTCTAAAATACGCCACCTACAAAAAAAAATAGTTTAGACAAAAATTGTCAAGGACAATGTAGGTGCCCTTAAACATCAGGTCAATTTTCAAGGTCAGTTTTTTTAATGGAAACCCCTATTTTTGATACCAGATTCGAAAAGAGTGGGAGATTTTACGTCCGAATATGTATTTTTAATGTCCTCCCAAGGTCACCTCAAGGTATAGAGCATTTGCCAAAAGTATTCAGCACCCATAACTTCTTACAGTTTTTTGGGGACTATCAAACTAAAATAAATTGGAACAATTTAGAGGTTAACATTACTATTTATTCATACAAAATCAATATTTTGTAGGTCTAGCCTTTGCAATAATTACGGCAGAAATTTTTTTTGGGTAGAGAGCTTACAAGCTTTTTACAGTATTCAGGACGTATTGAGTTCGAGTATTCTTGACGCAGGCGGCGTTTTAGCTCTTATTTGGTATTGGCGCCTGACTTTGCGTTTTAATAAACTCTATTTTCTATGGGGTTCAGGTACGGGGATTGGGCAAGCATCGCCAGAAGCTCAATGCTATTTTAACGATATCATGCCATTGTGCGGGCAGATTCATGACATGGCACGTTGTCTTGCTGGAATTTAACGCCTCTCATCTTCGTATAAGATGTGTTGAAAATGAGGGCAGCAACGCAGATTCTAGGATGTTTATTCATTTTAAAGAGTTCATGTGGCCCTCTTACACGAATATTTCACCAACTTCAGAAAGAGCCATGCGGCCCAAGACCATTATGCTGCCTCCGCCGTGTTTTACGTTTAGTACTACACACTCTCGATGAAATTCTTCGTCTAACCAACGACGCACACCAGGAGTACCAAAAATGTGAAATGAAGAAAAATATAGAGGCTTTGGAAAACTATTATATTTTTATCAATAAATTTTATTTTAAAATCATATTGTTTAATGTTAATAGGACATAAAATGGACTAATTTACTTGAAAGTTTGATTCGTCTGACCATAAGATATTTGACCAATCTTTTAGGGCCCGTTTATACCGAGCCTTCTTATTGTTGTCAAAGGGCCACGGTTTCTTCTTGGCTTTACAGCTTTCAGACCAGAGGCCAGCCTTTCTATGAATGGTCCGAGTAGAAATTGATCTCAAAACTTTTTCTACTGACAACTGAACAGTGAGGTTTCAAAAAGTTTTTCTTTATTTTTCAACGACTCTCTCACTAACTTTCGGTCCTTACGGTCTGTGGTGATGCGTTTGCGCCCGGTTCTGAGCCTATATTGCAAAGATCGGCGCAACATTTCACAGTTTTAGACAACCATACCTGTGATTTCCCTTACTCATGTAGAAGCACACGTTGTTCTAAACTAAGTTAGTTTCTTTTAGGCATATTACAACAATATCACTAAATGTAATAAATCAAAACACCAAAAACTCACTAGATCACTACATTATCACTGCACAATGAGCTGAAGCAGCAACTGATAAATAAATATAAAAATGCCAAAATGACAAATTTTATTGCACCAGATGTTTTATTGCTAGCTACCGGTGTAAGTTATTGTTTATATACCTTTTTAGACGGTGAAAAAATTACCCTGTGTACTTGTCCTAGACGTGCATAATTCGTAGGGTGCTTAATACTTTTGGTCAAAAATTTATTTTTGTTTTTCATAGTAAATCATAAGCATTACAACTAAAATATATTCCTTCAGGTGACCTTTGGAGAACATGGAAGATACATATTCGGACGTAAGATTTACTACCTTTTCGAATTTGGTGTCAATCAAAAATAGGGGCATTTAAAATGACCTTAACCTGCAAATAATCTTGAAAATTGACCTGAAGGGCAGGGGCATTAATACAAATAGAAAACGCCCGGTGTCCTTGATAATTTTTGTCTAAACCAATTTTTTTGTAGCTGGCGTATATATATATATATATATATATATATATATATATATATATATATATATATATATATATATATATATATATATATATATATATATATATATGTATATATATATATATATATATATATATATATATATATATATATATATATATATATTTTTATATATTTATATATATATATATATATATATATATATATATATATATATATATATATATATATATATATATATATATATATATATATATATATTTTTAATTTTATATTTAAATTAATTTATCTCTTTTATTATTATATTGTCGATGGATACAATAATATGTATGTTATTCCTACGTATGTGCTAGTTTATTGTTGTTGAGGATATATTTTTGTCAAAGAGCTAGGAGATGTTAAAATTTTTTTCTCATTTTTGCTTGTTTTTGCTTTTTGACAACAACAAAATTTAGTTGATTGTAAGAAAATAATCTTTTGCACAGAATCAATATTGTTATATAATTGTCTCATTTTAGCATTAAACCGAAAAATAGGAGAAATGTTATTGTGTTGTGTGATATATCAATTTGTTAGTAAGTTTTCTGTTTAGTAGCTTGGGGAACAGTTTTAAAGTTTATTAGAATTAAAAAAAATTTTTATTAATACTAAGACATTTTAATAGCTTTGTGAAATTTTAAAATATCAAATCTTTATCATTTCACATACGCGTTTGTACATACATAGATATCCGGTGAACATCCTAAAATTAAATCCCTATCGCATTTACACTTCATATACATCTCATCCCAAAAAAACGCAAAAAAACAAAAAAAAAATATGCCACGAATATTTTTTTGTAGGCTTTTAACACACAACACAAACTAAACTAAAAAATAACAAGGAAAAAACAACAAAAAAAAGCGAACATCAAGGGTTTCCATATATTTTCCAGATAAAATTTTCTCTTCTCCATAAAGCGCAGTTCTTTTTCGGTTGTCGTGATAGAAAGAGATTTTCTATTTTTATCTCGAATGTAATTTTTAATTGATAAAAAAAAAAAATTACAATTAAATAAAAAACTAATTATTTTAAAATACAATATAATCAAAAAACTGTTTATTTAATTTGTTAATTTTAAAAAAAAAAAAAATCTGAAAATAAATAATTATATAAAGTTTGAAAATATGTAGCGTATTAATTACAATAATGTTGTTTCTGATTAAAATTTTGTTTGTATAAAAGTTTGTAAACTCAATAATAATAATAAAAATATTTAAACAAAATAAAAGTTTAGTGAACGTGTTATTTAGTTAAATAAAAATTTAGAAATTAACTTACAATGATAACTATTTAAAAAATTTGTGCAAAAAATTAAAAGTGAAAACATTTCTTAAAAATGAAAAAAATGAAATTTTTAATTTATGATAATAAAATTAAGTCTGTTGCATTTGTTTATTGAATGTATGTTTGCATTTTGTGATCGGAAAGTGAATAAAATATTATTAATTTTAATTAAAAAAAGAAAAAAAAAATCAAATAAAATTTGGTGCAGTGGAATACAATTTTTTTGATTTTTGATGTTGTTAAAATAAGTGTTAATATTTTTATTTATTTATTCAAAAAAATATTCCTAATCTTTTATTGGAGCTAACGTACTATATATTTATCAAGGGGTACTGTAATTATGTATTTTCTATATTAGTATTAAGTTCAGTGCATGAATATTATTTTGTTTTAGACTAATTTAGGATTATAATATTATTTATGTTATTCGAGTGTGAGCAGCATAGTATACATATTACTTATTATAATACTGAGTATAAGTGTTTAATATTTATATATTTGGTTTTATGGTTATGAATGGCCATAAATATATTATGAGAGGGTAAAAAATCTTGTTTAAATACTTATAAATATTAATGACCATTATTTTACCAGGGATTAGTTATTTAAACTTTACCATCTTTAAGTCAAACAAAAAAACATTTCATTAAAAATTAACAAAAAAATTAAATTATAAATAACTTAATAATAAAAGTAAATTTATATATTGACGCCAAATTAAAATTGCCGCCATCTGTTTTTCTGTGCTGTATTGTATTTTCAAAAAAGTAAAAATGGCGGCTTTTACATACGAATTTGTATAGATGTGAGAAACAAAATATCAAACACAAAAGCCGGAAGTATTTCGAAAACTATCTTAAATAGGTGTAGTAGAGAAGTGGTATAGATTTTAATGAAATCGAATTTATTTCTAAAAGCTTTTATATTTCATTCTACTTTTGTTTTAGAATTTGTTGTTGTTTTATTTTGTGTTTCCGGTTTGTTTTGAAAATCCTTTCCTGGATGTATAATAAATAAATGACTCTTCTACATTTTAATACAAACAATATACATACATATACATACATCAATTTTACATAGTAATGTCAACAACCGTGATGCGGGTGATTTTAATTGATTATGTTTAAGAGAGAAGTAGGTTAAGTGAGGGTTTGAAACGATAGGTCGTTATTTTCTTGCTGATGTCGTGAGAATACGTACATTTATGAAAATAACAAGTAACAGTCATTGTTTTTTATTTGTGTAACTTTGCAAGTAACTTTAAATATTGTCCCCTAGTGCTTTATTCCAAAATTGCCCCATGGTATTTTGAGAACCGGATAAAACTATGACGGAATTTTATAATATTGACAATTGATAATATATGATTAGATAAGTTTAACAGCTTTAATCGTGACAAGCGTCATAAGCATTATCCACTTAAAATTAAATAGCTATACAAACAACACTTGGCAAGTATTAGCAGTTTGTTAATGATAAATAGCCTACAAATATAATTAAAACGCCCAACATTAACCATATAACATTTTAGTATAGAAAATGATGCTTTTTATAGTTATTTTATGACCTTTTCTTCTTCTTCTGTAGCGACGAAATTTAAACTTAAAGATAGCTTTCATTTTCAATTAAGTATATTTTAAAGAAAAATCTGCTACAAAACTTTTTAAACAATAAATTCACTGCTTTCTGGTGCGGGCTTTCTGGAGAATTTAGGGCCCGCTTTGCATTTTCTTTTTAAATACTTTTGGTGCATTGATGGAATTTGGTGTAGTATCATCATGTCATGTGTTATTTTGAAAACTTTCGAGATATGGCTATGAAAAATTAAACAAGTTGTGTCCAATGCAGATTAACTAAGGGATATATTTGGCAAAGTTAATCTCAGTCTTAAGTCATTTTCAAAATATATTTTTTTTTCCAAATCTCTCGACTCGGTTCTATTGATGGCTATTGGTATTTTCCAAATTATTTATTACTTGGTTTAATAGTCTAAATTATATAGACACTTCAAAAACCAAAGGAATGTTAATAAATTTCTAAAAGCCGGAAGAGAAATGGTATACGTTTTTAAAAACCTTTTTCAAATAATTATTAGGAACGCAAAAGAATTGACTTCAGAGTAATTCCATTTTTTTATCCCGTCAGTACATGTAATATGTTTACTGCTAATACTTCATCTTCTTCTGTCAGATTTAAGTTAATATTGGTCCGCGGATTGGTTCTACAATAAAATCGACTGAACGAAGTTAAATAAAAATACAATTAAATTCAGCACCTCGTAAACCATTTGAACAGTTGAAACAATATAAATATCTATAAAAAAAATTTATGTATCAAAGCGCAATGTGGTACTTTGCCGCGCGAGAAAGAAAATTGATGGCCGAGGAATAACAAAGCCAACAACTTTTTTAGGGAAAACCTACTCTGATTATAAGTAGTAAGTATGTATAATTTCTTTGCCCCATTTAAAAACAAACTAATTTATATTATAATTACACATAGTGCAATTCTTTAATTTATTTAATTAAAGAATTTTTTTTATTGGTTTATAATTTTTAATTTAAACCTGAAGTTATTTAACACTGAAACTATACACCAATCAAACATTAAAAAAATAAAATTTCCCTTGGTTGAACTTTATAAACTTAATAAATTTATCAAAAAGAGTTATTTTTCATAAAATTGTTCAGTATTGCTTTATACCAAGTACACTTACTCAAAGCAAGACGATTATACAATACTATCAGAGCACCCTGTATTTTATAGAGCTATATTCAAAAAATCTGAGCTTTTATAAGGGAATTAGAAACGAGGAAAAAACGGAACTTTTCATAGTAAAACACACATAACATATGGGAAATCACTTTTTTTCCTAAGACAAATTTTTAAATGAAAACGTTACAAATTCTTAATTATGATTTCTGAAATACTTTCATAAATGTTTGAATTTCAACATATATGAATGTCGTTGAAGTAAATCGTTTTCATTTTCTTGTAATAATTGATTTATTTAAACCAAAATATAAGAAAAATTTCATAACAACAGCATTCTGGTCAAATTAAAATAAAAGCTTACTACGATTCGTTGGTCATTAAGTCAATATACATTACATAGATGGCAGTGATGGCCGTAAAAATTTGGTAAAATCATACCAAAAATTACCACCTGAGGAAATTTCAAGTAAAAAAATTATAGGAAAAGCAAAACAAATTCACAAAATATAGGAACGTTTGTTAATTTTGGGATTAAATAACTTTTTTTCGTATTTTTCTTTAACCATTTAGACATCTTACGTACACTAGTAAAACTAAAGATAAATTTAGCAAGTATTATTTTAATTTGTCAGAGCCAACTTTGATTTATTTTTCAAAATGAAAGTTCGAAAAAATATATTTTAGAAATAATTTAATTTTAATATTTCTGCAATTAATATTTACTTAATACCAATATGGCCTTCTTGTATATTGTTCTTAAAGATATGTAGAAAACTTTTATATAAACATTTTATAATATTTTTGCTTTATTCATTGAAAAACTTGAAGCTAAAAAACAAAATTTTTACTATGGATTCTTATGGAAATCAGTGAAAAGTTATACCACTAAAAAAGCTTCTAAAAAATACGTCATTAAGATTATGGCTCTATATTCTAGAAGGCTCTGATACTATGCATAACCATTATAACACGGATTCTTCAATCGAGCAGTCGATGCGTTTTTTTTAAACCTAATAATGGCTTTCCAATCGACCACCGCAAGTACTTATAAACACTAATAGTTCATGTCTTTGCTAGATTAACTATAGAAAATCTAACAAAGACATGAACCATAAGTGGTGGTCGATTGGAAAGCCACTAATATTAGGGAAAAACAAAAATGTAGTTGTTATTTGACAGTATATTACAAAAATTATCGTATTGACAGAGGACAAAATCTATTTTTCACGTTTTTTTATGATACGGTCGACAGCTCTACCTCATACGTATACTATTTTTAAATATGCTCTCTAGATATATCGGTAAAGGAAAAGTTTTCAAAATTTTCCTCTTTTGGAAATGAACCAAATTTTACTGTTAGACTATAAAACATTTTTATGATTTTTCAATAAGATAAAATATAAATTGAGTAAATCGGTATAAGCTAAGCAGGTTTTAGGGAAAGGTAAATGTCACCATTACTCTAATTTACTTTGCAAGGATGTTAAGCCAAATTTTGATAAAAGTTAAAGAAGAAAAATGTTCAGGATTTGAAAATAATTATGCCTATTGCATAAATTCCATTGAAAAGGATAGACGTTTAAAACACGCATATACTTTAGGCAGCTTAACAAATGTTCTAATCAACTTGTGGTTTAATTACGTTTCGCCAATATGGAGTGTGCGATCAATGTGATGGTGACAAATAATTGGAGCGAGTATCGGCCTGATTTAAAATCATTATGATTTTATTCTAAATCGTTTGGAGCAATAGTCGGCACTGGTCAATTCAAAGCATAGAATAATTACTCTAAAATCTAATATAAAGCAGTTTTCGAGGCGAAAACTTATTTGTGGAACCTATCATATTAAAATAAGTAACGTTCCATCCAATAGATATTTCGTATGGAAATCAACGTAAATAAGTATAATATTCCTGGTTGATTTTCATGTAGAAAGCTATGCGATGACCCCAAGAGAATGGCAAATTTTTTATGAATGTATATTAGTAAATCAATTTATGAATTTGGCGGTTGATTAACTAACAGAACATGATTATCTACATAAAATAATAATAATTTTTTATAATAAATTATTATTGATTTAAAAAAAACAATTTCTTTTATTTTAAACAAATATAATTATTTAAATAAAACTTTTAATTAATTATTATTTTTAAATAAAAAATCTTAAAAGAAGTTTGTGTTCTGTGTAAAGTATTGCCGTACTAAACAAGTTTTACATAACTACGGGAAATGTATTTTGAGAAAATCGATGTTAAAATTATGAAACTGGTGTATTTCTCAGTGAAAATGAAAACTATATTTTTTATAACGTGTTTCTCAAATTCATCTGACGTTATTAATTATTAATTTGCAAGAAAATTATTTAAATTATTTTTAAAATGGATAACCAGATTTTAATCGAAATGTATATAAATTAAAAATAAAAACTAATATTAATTAAATTATTTAATAAAATCAGGACGAAGGATGCGCGAGAAGTTTGATCTAAAAATGTTCTAAATGACGTCACTTAAGATTAGAACACTTTTAGTAAAAACTTCGCACTTCTATCTATATTAAGTACTTCTATAAGTAGGAAGTGTTTACTAAATTTGTTCTAACTTTTGATTTATAGTCAATATTTTAGTGAAAATCAATAATTTACTTACATACATTCAGGCTTACTAATTTAAAAATACAATTTGAGTGATTTAATAAAGTTTTTTCATTAATATATGATAAACGTAGAACTATTTAAGCCAAAATAATTACAAATTATGCAGTAACCATTAAAGTATAATGATTAATTTATAAATGGACCAAAAAAAGATATTATGGAAGATAAGAAATAAATATTGTGTAACATAATAACAAACGTTGGGGAAAATGAGAATTGAAACATTACTAAATGAAGTTGTCGCTGTTCCACGCACCTGGAACTATATTTCTCTATTAGAAAATTTGGCTTTAGAAATTCTGGCCCAACTACAGCTTCCTATCTTGGATATTTGATATTTTAAAACCATACGAATTGAGAAGTTCAGAAATACAAAACCAAGTTACCGCTCTTGTACGCACCTGGAACTATAATTTTCTGTTCGATCATTTAATTATACAAATTCTGGGCCAACCAGGTGCGTACAAGAGCAATAACTTGGTTTAGTAACTTCTCAATTCATATGGTATCGGTTTTATAAGCGGGGGAAGCTGTAATATACTCAGAATATGTAAAACTAAATGGCCTAACAGAAAAATATATTTCCAGGTGCATTCAAAAGCTATAAATTTGTTTAGGTTGCTGTACTTCTCTAGTTATAAACTGTTATTCACATACCTTAAAGGATAATTTACATACATATGTTATATATTTTGGTCGTATTAGTTTAATTGTACTTATGTATATACAATACGTATTCGTTTATTTCGAGTAAATCTTGAGATATTAGTTAATAATTTAGTTTCATAGATTTATTTATTTAAAGTTTCTTTTGTTTTTTATGTTATTTTAATGAATTATTAAACTCCAAAATACCAATGTTAAATATTTGCGCCTCAATGTTTAAATATCAATTTTCACTAATACTTTTATTAAAAACTTAAAATTAGGACAAATTTAGATAAAACTTACAACTCGTGACGACGGTATTCCTACTTTAACCACACAGAAATATGTCTTATACCAAAATTTCTGCAAAGCTAAGCTAAACGTAGTGCATATCTTACGCATTTAAAGAAAAGAATTTTGAATTCTGCTTATCCAACGAAATTAAATTTTTAAGTTACATGTACCTAGAGGCCTGTTAGATAATTCGCACGGTACGACGCAATGTACAATTTTTGCTTTGTTTTTTCACTAGAAGATAAATCAAAGTAGACAAATAAAACAGTACGCACTGCACCGTGTGACTTATCAAACAGTACTGTTTGTATTTACAGCTCGGCTTCTTTTATACATTCTGCAAAAGTTCTCTTTAATTGTTTATCCAATCGCCACCGCCATGGAATTACTTTGTTAATAAAACCGCTTCTTCTTTATCCTAAAAATATTGGGAAATATTCAGATTGAGAGTCCTTTCTCCAGAATTTGGCAAAACGTTTAAATTTATTCCTTGTCAACAAAATTATTTATTGTATTTTTTATGAGATATATATGTATATATTTTTCAATAACGTGATAATGACTGATTTCGGTTCAAAAACGAAATCATTACGGGTTAGAAAAACATCAGGCCACTTTTCTTCAGTTTGATAGCTATTTATGCAACGCGTTAAAATCACACAACATAAGTAACGCATAATTGCATTTCCCAACGTGTTACATATGAAATTTTTTTAATTTTGATAAAACGACGTAATTAACTCTTTAAGCGCCGAATATTATGTTGGAAGTTTTATTTAAAGTGCCGCAACTATTACGAGTCTTGTAAAGAAGAAGCATTTTTACAAGTAAAATAACTCTCTAAATATATAAAAATTTCATTTATTAAAGAAAGAAATTGGTTAAGAAAGAATTCGAACATTTCATTATGCTTCAAATATTTAATTACTTATAACTGAAAATTATAGTTTACATTTAGGAACATCTTTTATAATATATACGATTTTGGTTAATTGAGCCATCGGTTAAACGGGGCAGCCGTCTATTTGGTTCAGTTATTACAAAGCGGTTTCCAATCGAGAATACAAACGAAACTTGCCAACACAGTGAATTCTTTTGCTCAACCAAGAACACAAGAGTATGTAATAAGACTTTACGACCTTGCCCACTTTTGGGCAGTAATAAGATAAATTTGATTTTTCTATGCGCAGAAAATCTATTTCTCGTCCCCTTTATTGCGTTTCGGATATAAACATAATATTTATTTATCCCTTAAAATTACAGAGAATGGTCTGAAAAATGTGTAATATCTGCCGTTTTCTCACCTCTAAAATATGCAATTAAAAAGCAGCCATTTATCGATTATTTTAACCAGCTGGGTAGTAAATTCGTTGCGGGAGGCGATTACAATGCTAAACACGAAAAGGCAAATAATTTACGAAGCTTTAGAAAGACAGTCTCTGGATTATTTATCTGCCGGTCGCGGTCACCCAACTTACTGGCCCACGAATCAAAAGAAAGTTCCTAATTTAATTGACTTCTGTGCAACAAAAGTCATTTCACTTACGTATGTAAAGGCAACCGATTGCTATGATCTGTCTTCCGATCATTCACCGGTAGTAGTAACAGCCGAAACATCTTACAAACAAGCGGGACTAAGAACTTATCCAGAAAAAGCGGAAAATTAGCAGTCAGTGGCAACAAACAAAATCACTATCATTGAAAAGGAAATTGCTGTTAAAACCCAAAGATGTGGGAACAAGAATTATTTAAGTGATCCCTTGTCAACCGAAGGGACAGCTTAATCTTTGTGGAAGGCAACAAAAATTTTAAAGAGCGATACAGAAAAAACCAATGCTTTTGCTGTTCATCTAACGACAGTACTCGCACCACATGAGGAATTAAATAATTTCGTACAAACCGAGCAATACAGCACATTATTTCAGACCATCAATTTGGGTTCCGAAATCACACAGATTGTAAATGCAATCAAAAGCACCTTCGAGGAAAAGAAATATGCTTTTGTCGTCTTCTGGGACTTCGCACAAGCCTTTGATAAAGTTTGCCATAATGACCTAAAATACAAAATTAAAGCGTCCCTACCTAAACAATTTCACACAGTTCTGGGAAACTATCATCTTGGAAGGCAACACATATGTAATTAAACAAAATAGGGCAACTATTTGCATACATGATATAAACGCAGGCGTTCCACAAGCCAGCGTTCTAGGACCAATATTTTACATGTTGTACACTGCTGATTTACCTGTTACCAACAAAGTATCAACATTTGCTGATCAGTCATACAGTATTTCTGAAACTGCCTCAAAGGAATTACTGAATCATTTGAACCAAATGGAGGACTGTTTGAAGCCAATAAAAGTGAGCGATTTGACGGAAATAAATCAACTCTCGTCACATTGACGCTGAATAAACACACATGTCCACCAGTGGTATTAAATGATATAAATATTCGAGAATGATATAAGATTTCAGTTCGAAATATTACTCAAAACTAGAGATACATTTAGGCTGTCATTTCTGATCATGACTTGATTTTTGCCTGCTATAAGTTCAGTCGTACCAGGGATACAATTTCATATACAGTTGTTCCTGATTATAAAGCAATCAATCATGAGTATTTTGTAAATTGTTTCTTTTCGTTAGACTGGTCAAATCTTTATTTTTATCCTGATGTGAATGATATAGTTCAAGAATTCAATTCAAAATTCTTAAAATTAGAATTGTGTGCCTCGTAAAACGAGTTTAAATAAATGTCCCACTGCTCCTTGGTTAAATGCACATATTTTGAATTTAATGCAAAGAATAGATTTGGCTTACAAAAAATATAAAAGATTTGGATTAGAGCACGATTTTGAATCATTTAAATCTTTTAGAAATAAAACCAACAAATGCATCAATCAAGCTAAAAATATATTTTATTTTGGGAATTTGCACAAACCTAAAACAACCTGGAGCAATTTGAAGAAAGTAGGTATTTCATGTAAGTCGACTGAAGCAGTCATTGACTTTTCTGCTGATGAAATTTTGGTAGGGATCAGTAAACTTAACGAATCTATAGGTGTTTTGCCTTCACCCGATTTTGATTTTATTAGTTCTGGTAGTTATGGGTTTGTTTTTGATTGTCTCGGTGAACTTATGGTATTGAATGCATTCGTACTGTTAAGTCTAATTCGATGGCATATGACATGGTAAACTTCAGAGTAATAAAATTATTTATTGATTTGTTTCTGTCCCAAATTACATTTATCATTAACCAGAGGGAAAGTGGCATCGATTATTCCTCTACCTAAAAAGGATGTAATTTCGAATATTTGTGACATTCGCCCGATTAGTATTTTGCCTGCCCTATCCAAGGTCCTGGAAAAAATTATACAACTTCAAATTCTTCAGCATCTCAATAGCTTTAATTATCTATGCAAATTCCAATCTGGATACAAATCTGGCCATAGTACTACTACTGCACTTGTGCATATTGTTGATGATTTATCTGCTATTTTAGATAAAGGTAATTCATTTGCAATTTTAGTCCTATTAGACTTTTCTAAAGCGTTTGATTGTGTTAATCATATCCTTTTGCTTCAAAAGTTAAAGTTATATTATAATTTATCAGATTCTGCTATTTTGTTGCTTCTTTCTTATTTGAGTAATCGTAAACAATTCGTAAAGCTTGGTGATGATCATTCTGGTATGAGTAATGTAATTGCTGGGGTGCCTCAAGGATCAATTTTAGGCCCTTTACTTTTTTTCATTTATATAAATGACCTACCTTGGCATATTTTAAATTGCCGATTTTATCTTTATGCTGATGATTTACAACTGTATATTGGTGGTGACTTGTTAAAATTGGGGGAAATCGTTATCCAACTTAATGCAGATCTTAGGAATATTTCTCATGGGCCAAAAATAATTCACTTTCCATTAATCCAACTAAAAGTAAAGCTTTATTGCTCACTAGAAATAATTAGCATAATATTGCACCTGTGCTATTTTTGAACAATGATATAATCTCATTTGTTCCAGCGGTTAATAACCTAGGATTACTATTGAATTCAAAACTTACTTGGAATGATCATGTAAGTTCTATGTGCCAGCGCGTTAATTACGGTTTATATTCACTCAGACTAATAAAAAAGTTTTGTGCAGTTGACTTACGCATATATCTTGTGAAAAGTTTAATTATACCTATTTTCAGTTATTGTGATGTGATATTTTCTAATTGTTATAGTTCCTCAAAGCGGTTACTTGAGGTTACGTTTAATAATTGTGTGAGATATGTTCATGACCTTAGAAAGTTTGATCATGTTTCCGAATTTAAAGATTCAATCCTTGGATGTGACTTGTTTGAGTTTTGCTGTTATAGAACTGCTGTCTTTATTTTTCGAATAATTAAATCGGGTGTACCATTATACTTGCATGATAAATTACAATTTTCTATGTCATTGAGAACTAGGAACGTTAATTTGCCAGTTAGTAGAACTAATGTTTACAATAACTCTGGACTAATAAATGCGATTATCACTTGGAACATTTTGCCTACAGAATTAAAAAAATATAAGTTCCATTAACAGATTTAAAAAGGTTATGTTTAAATTAGTAACTTAATATCAAAGTTCTTGTACATATTGTAATTAATTATGTATATATATCCATTGTTGTATATTTGCTAATTATTATATATTGAAATTGAAATATTTATTGTTAATTTTAAGTTATTTACTGCTGTCGTAAATATGTGTGATGTACAAAAGCCACGGTTTATACATTGAATAAAGCATTATTATTATTATTATTATTATTATTATTATTTTAACGAATTAGCTATGGATATACTAAAACAGCCACGATTTAGCAACTGAGAAGAACAGATCCACTCGGACTGATGAACCTGTACGTTTATTAAACGCTTAGGTTATACATACATATAAGTACATATAATCTATTGTACTAAGACTTAAAAATGTACCTAATAATTTTACCTTAAGATTTGAATACTTCTTGTTAGTTTCTTTTGTACAAAGAGTCAAGAAAAAAGCTATTTAAAAAAATGTACAACCTTTTTACATGGAAAGCATTAGAATACAAAATTAATAGGTGTGCAAGTAGCAACCCGTCTCTGAAGTTGGTTGCATTAAAAACATACTTAAGCTCACCCTAATCGCCCACCATTTTGGATATATGTAGCTTAGTCATTGCTGTTTTTATTACATAAGCTTCAGTCATTTACAAACTGTTATACAGTATGCAGCAATTTTAAGAGACGCATGTCGATAAGCAACATTTATGTCATTGCATTCGATTCTGTTTTCAAATGAAAAAAAAAAAAAAAATACTGCTCAAGCTATGGAGTTGATTAATTCAACTTTGGGTGAACATTCTATGAGTGATCCACGAGGATGATCCACGTCTAGGTGCAGTAAAAAAAATTTGTAGTCGAAGAACTTAATAAACAATAAATGAGGCTGCAGAACAATTAGGAATTACTCACCAGGCAATACCACTTCGATTGGATGCAACGGGAAAGATACAGGAGGACGGAAAATGTAAATGGGTTCCTCATAAACTGGCCGAAAAAAAAAAAAAAAAAAAAATACAAAACACCGAAGAGTTGAGATCTGCATGAATTTGCTTTCTTGATACAAAAGAAAGAATTTTTTGCCCAAAATCATTACGGGTGATAAAAATTGGATTTTGTATGATAATCCTAAATGTAGCCATCAACATCAGTTATAAAAGTGAATATTCTTGCCAAGAAAGTGTTACTGTGAATCAGGTGGGGTTGGAAAGAAGTCATTTACTACGAGCTTCTTGAACCTGGTGAAACTATTATAGCTGAACGTTACCAGGCCCAGTTGATTAAATTAAGTGATGCTCTGGAGGAAAAAAGACCATTTACGGGTCAAGAAAGGCGGAAGGTTATATTGGTGCATAACAACGCTCGCCCACATGCAGCAAAATCAACCCAGGAACTCATCTTCTCCTTAGTATGAGAAGTTGTACAGCATGCAGCGTATTCTCAAGACCCCACCAAGTTTCTTACGCGAAGACATAATAAGGGTGAATTTGACCAAAAATACCCGAGTTTCTACTTCCACACCTAATATTTTCTAATAAATTGTCTAAAAGCTATGCGTTTTTATAATAATTCAGTTTTTATACAATAAGTTTGTGAAAACCAAATTTGATTTAATATTTTCATAATGCTTTTGAGAATAATTCTGAATAGGGATCGCAAGCTAAACTTTTAAATAATTTTTAAATAAAAGAGAGCTCTAAACTTTTATATTTAAAAAATTGTTTAATTTAAATTATTGGCCCAAGAAAATAAAAATAATTAAAAATACAATCGTAATATATACCGTATACACCGGTGCATCATGTGACCTACGTTGATTTACGAATCAACGAGTTTTACGTTGATTTTTAGGTATATATTCAGCTTATCTATTCGTATAAAGGTTGATTTATTTTATCCCTTCCTCTCAGTTCGTATAAGTATTGTATCAGACAAAACATTGTTACTTTTAATTTCTAAATGAGCATTTATACTATATTATCCGTTCCTATGCGTACCGACACAGACGTTGAAAAATGTATAAATTGATGATGCCTGACGGATAGTATAAATTAATGACACGATAAGTGTAGAAACTTGAAAGGAACTGATAATATAAATCAACCTTAAGACGATCTGTATTTCACGATTTATATTCGGGAAATTATCGTTTAAGTCAAAACAGGATGTGGTCAAATTCTCGAGTAATTCGTTTACTACGGTAAATGTTGTGTTTTACTGTTCATTTTTTTTTTTTTTGTTAAGCATTTCTGGTTTTTGCTCCTTCAATTCTTATTAAAATGAAACATTTGCCTTTTTCTATTTCGTTTACCACAAAATTAAATGAATTTATCGTATTCACCGAATTTACTCGAGAATTCGACCGCAGCCAAAACACAAAAAAATTGAAACCAAATACGAAATACATAAGGGAAATCCCGGTTTAATGACTAAAACCAAATACACAAAGGACGTGTCCGTGCGAAATAATTTTTTTGTGATAAATTTGACATTATAGTGAAATAATTTTCTCTTCCATATTTGAAATAAGTTCATTTGCTGTCCGAATAACAACAAATGACAAATTGCACGTAGAAAGTTATTTAAAAGTATACATATATGTATGTAAAAATGATAGAGGCAGAATTTGATCCAAATATGGTATTATTTCTATTAATTTCGGGTTACATGAGTTTAATGAGAAGAACACGGAACTTTGTGCGACCTTTAATAATGGATCTCCTAAACTCCCAGGTATGATACATTTACACTTAAAGGTATGTATGTTAGGTATCGCTCTCTAGTATTTATAAATATTAACAAAATTCATTCTTTGCAGCGACCAATAATTTACACAATTCCCTCAACAAACAGTATTGTTAATTCAATACTTAGCTATAATGATAATGTGACGAGAATGCATTTAAGGATATTTATTAGCAAATTCTTGCCCAATAAAAACCATGGTTGGGGACAGGAAATTGAACTAATGATATTTTTGTTGTGGCTGGCAAGTGGGACTAGTTATAGAATTATAGGTGCAGCAACGAACATATCAAGATCCACAGTTTGTGATATTGTTCACAAAATGCTGGACATCAGAAAATGCTGAAACTTATTATATTATATAAATAAAATTAAATTACATTATATAAAACTTATTTTGTTTACTTACGCACAGAACTATTTCGCACACAAATCGGATACGTCCAAAGGACATGTCCAAAGTCTGTGATAATTATTCCAAAAAAAAGTAAAAATTATGACATTATTGTGTATGCAACCAAATTATCACAGCCACTACGGGTTGTAAATTTGACACTTCTGTAATAATATTCATAAACAAAAGCGCGCAATAACAATAATTAAGCCATATCTCGTTAATTTATTGCTACAAAAATAGTACAAATAAATTTTTATAAAAATTAAATAAAATTTTCAACGAACTTATTACAAAATATGGAAGAGAATTATTTCACTCACGTCAAAATTATTACAAAAAGAAATATTATCACAGACTTCGGACACGTGATAAACATGATATTATTTTTGTAAAGTTCAGTTGTATGGAACTGATATTTAGTTACCAGTTTTATTTGTAGGATCTGCATTACGGTTTCTATACAAATCGCGAATATATGTATGTATATCTGAAAATACTGAATCACTTTATTATTTTTAAAGCTACATAGATGTCACTTAGACGTACTTTAACTGTTCTCAATTACAAAAAATATATTATCACAGAATTCGGACACGTCGAAAATCAGAAATCAAATAAGAAAAAGGGGAATCCCTTTAAGTAAAAAAAAAAAAAAAATTATACTGGAACAATTTATTTTTTTTTTAAATTGAAAAACTAAATTCTTATTTAAACAAAATACTTTGAAATTTTTCAAAAATGAATAAATTTTCCTAGTAGCTGGAGTATAAGGCGACCAGTGTTACCACTTTGGATACAATTGTATCCATTTGACATATTGGCGTTCTCTCAGATATGTTTTTCTGTAGAAAAAATACTAAAAATTTGGTGGTATCAGCCTCCTTATAATAATCATCAATGAGATTTAAATTGGAAACATTTGGATTCCTCCCCCCCCCCCGATCAAACGGATACAACCTCATTTTTTCGAGTGGTAACACTGAAGGCGACCCCCCATTTGCAAGTTTGTTTTATGGATTTTAAGGGTCGTCAGTGCGCCGGTACATGCCTTTTTTTATTAACGCGCTTGCGATGGTATGTGACGTTTGGCGGACTATTATTTTTATCATAGCTTTTGTCCTCTACAAATAGAATCCATTTGGAATATTTATAATAAACATTAGCTATTTTTAATTGACAATTTAAACAACAATCGCACTATCGAATTCATCAGTAAGCATATGTTGTTAATCAAAATTTAATTCGAATTATTTTGGGTTAATTTTTTTTTTTTTCAAGAAAATAGCCAATTTGATTTAATTGACAAAAGCCAACCTTTCGAAATAAAATATAAATTTAATATGTTTTATGACTCTGGTGGAAGGTGGCACCAAGGATTAGAATTATTTTTAAATAAACCCAACATTTTTTTGGGTTAATATTATTCTTGCGGGGATTTATCCGATGCAATTGTTGTTGTAAATTTGTCAAGGAAATACGCTAATTAGGAATTCGTTGAATTCCCGCTAAATTAATGGAATTGAAAATCCAATTCCTGTTTTAGTTTGCCTACTTTACGCTTATTCACAAAAATCAATTGTTTTTCACATTACAAAATTTCAAAATGCTACCAGCCCTTGAAAAACTAATCGAATTACAAACGAAAATTGAATGGATTTATTATTTGACAATAATTGATTCCAATTCCTTGGTAAATTAAAAGGGTTCCCCTTTATACTTACAGGAGCAATCACAATGCAAAAACTTTTTGTTTTCCTTACACAAAAATTCCCAACATAGCGAACCAAATTTTTTGTTCATTTGGAAATTCACATAAACCTGTAAATCAAAAGTAAGAAGCTTTTGCATTGTGAATGCTCGCATAGTAGTACGCCAATAATTTGATTTTCGATTTTAAAACGCCAAGAACGAAAACTCTTTTCCAGATACGAGTATGTATGTAATTATAATTTGTGTAACGTGTAAACTAATTTTCGATTTTTCGATTTACTATATATCCTCTATAAATTCCTCTTATAAAATTACCATCTGTATGTTTTCGTAAACAACTCGAACAAATAATAATTTTTATGAAAGGAAAATTGGATTTTCTTATATATTTACGAGGCTTATTTATTCAAAATAGAGCTAAATAATGTTATTTAAATCTTATAATTCAATTGTTGAGGATACGAAAAATATGGTAAATAAGCAAATAAACGAAAATATTTTTTTTAGAGTAAAAAATGGTGTCAAAATATGTAGTATCTACTAAGCGCAAGCATAATTCAAGTGTACATTTCCGTGGTATATGCTAATCGAGGCTTCATCTATTGTACTGGCTTTTCAAGGCCATCAATATCTCTAAGACATATCTATATATGTATCACAAGTTAAACCCCAACCTAACATAATCACTAAAACCAACTTCAGGAACTGGTTTTTTTTCGGGATAAGCGGAGGAGGATCGGGTTCAATTGTGAAGCTTATTTCTTGGTGTATAATTGAGGGAGATTTATTTGATATTCTAATCAAATCACCCTTCCCTTTATTGCTGTTCAATAAAAAAGTAAATTATCATATTCGTGAGTAAAACATAGCTAAGTGGTATTATAAAATTTAAAGTGGAAAGATTATTTTTAGTTTGTTATTAATGAATGTTAAGTCCCTGAACGGAAAATACTAAATAAGCAAACAAATAAAATGTAGTGATTTCAAATTTTTTAATGTTTAAACTGATTTTGATCAAATTAGAATTACAATTTGGAAATTGAAAGGAAATCCGAGGTTTTAATATTTTTCTAGCTAGATAGGATTTAAAAGATACATTCTTTGCTTGTTCATACTACTGATCACTGGATTACGGTTGGTTCAGTTGAGTAAAATTTAAAAACAAGTTACACTACCAATAACAATTCCCATATGACTCGACCTTCGCAAATCGAATTTTGATTATTGTTTGCTTGAACGTCCTGATTTTGATTAGGGTTTTACACAACAAAATAACCAAACACATTTTTTTTTGTTCAAAAACCATTTATCATATTAAGATTATTCGGCATAATAATAAATTGAAAAAGGTAAAATGGGTCTGGTTTGAAATGAGATAAACAAATTATAAATTTTCCTTGTCCTTATATACTTATCAGGGAATTGTTATACCCTAAGATTTATTTACACAAGGCCGAATTTTAAGACTTAGTTAAATTAGTTCTCAAAGTAAAAAACAATTAGTTTTTGTTGGTTTGAGAAAAATTCAAAATTAAGTTTACATTTTTCTTTTTTTTATTAAATTTTAATTAACATTTGAATAGTGACTGTAATAGTTTACATTACATTTTTAAAGATTTTGATTACTCTGATAACTGGTTGCAATTAATTGGTTCATCAATTGAAATGAAAATTATGCTCGACATCTTTTTATTAGAACTTTTAATCGAACATCAGGTATGGTGAAAGATTATTTTGAAATTTAGTTATTTAAATTTGTAATTTATTTAATATTGTCTTTCATCGAAACCGTAAATGTTTTAGTTAAATTTAAAAAATGTAATGAAAATACATATATGGAAAATAAGTATGTAATACTCTTTTACTCACAATCAGTTGGTAAAATGCAGCGTTTCCAACCTCTTAAAGGTTAGAAAGTGAGCGGTTTCAACGGATGTACTTCAAGGGGTCAGCAATAGTAAAAAATGGATTAATAATGAGACGTTATCGGTCAGTAATGAAAACATTACTACCCGTGGGGGCGCTATCTGCATTATACATATAATGTTAACTAATTTAATAAAATGTCAATTGTGCAGCCCCTACTAAGTATTAATATTTTACCAAAATAAACGATATTATTATAGAGATAGGTATATTTATTTATGTTATGATGCTGTTTGCTTTATTAAATGCCTTTGATTGTGAATAAAATAGTATACAAACCTCGGCGAAAAGCACCATTCCCTTCTCGAAAACTAGGTCACCTCGAGGGTACGTCTCTCGGTAAACTAAAGTTCTCTCTACAAGAATGGAATACTTTCAACCTCGGTATGTAATCTACTGTTACCTCACTCAAGGACAACAAATATTTAACAAAAAAATATTACTTAATATGGTATTATTAATTAAAGTTATAGTTAATGTTACAATAGCAGGGTAAATCGAGTTTTAATAAACGCAATAATTAAATTCATTAGTAACGAGTTAATCAGCATTGTTAGCTAAGTACTAAGAAGTACAATTTTCTCTTAGATGTACCAAAAATGCTTCAAAACATTTACTACATAATACGTATATCAACTAAAGACGAGTTTAATATCGTTTATAAGAATGTAATTTTCAATATTAGTTTACGCATAAAAATAAAAATATTGTGTGCCGACAACTTGGCCGCATTCTTTTGACAACGTCTCTCTCCAGTTCCATCAAACAAAACTTGAGTTTGCAGTTCAAACAATCTATCGAAGTACATGATTCAGAATAGTGCAATGATACAAGGAGTAGGATACGAAGCTCAGTGTTTTGGGCGGTTACGAGTCGAGCGAGCATAACTTCTAAACAGGTGCCTACCAGTATTGTCGCAGCTGGAATATTCGATATACAGTCTAAGTTGAAGGTATTAATATTTATTTACAATATTTATTCACAATATGTTCCTCCCGCGCAATCACATTAGAAACCTTCGATGACATCACTGGCGCGCGTACATTATTATCGTACGTTGTCATTCTCGATTAAAAATTATCAGTCTCAGTAACGTGTTTATTAATGGTGGGTGCATAATGGTGATGATAATAAATAAATTAAATATGTAACGAAAATAAATTAAACATAAAATTTCGCCGAGAAACGTATTCCACGCGGCGCGCTTTTCACCTTTAATGTTATAGTCGATGCAGCTTTTCCAGACACATGGATTGGCCGAAGGGGTACCATTGAATACCCTGCGCGTTCCCCAGACCTCACGCCCATGGATTTATTTTTGTGGGGATATCTCAAAGACAAAGTTTATCGCACCAAACCAAGAACAATTGATGCATTGAAATTGGAAATTGAAAGACAATGTCGCAATATTCCTAATGACCTGTTTGGTGACGTTTGCGAATCCCTTGGTGCGTGTTATCAGCGTTGTCTGGACAATAATGGTCATCAATTTGAACATTTGCGAACATAATTCTTCAATTACATTTGCCTTCTGTATTCGGGGCTATTCCATTTCACTCTATGTTCATAAATAATGTTTTTCGCGTCATTCGAAGTGTAAGTACATTTTTTGGAGACAGTTTTTTGAGTTATAAGATTAAAAAATTAAAATTCCTCTTTAAAACAAGCTTTTATTTTAATTTAGTGCACATTCACACCATTAAGAAATTTTGTGCACATTTTTAGTGAGAAAATAATCTTTTTCTCCAAACGTCATAGCTTGTCTTAATACTAATATTGGGTATTAAAGTTGGCCTTTTTGTTACGATTTTAAAAATGTACGTGTTGCCAGGCTACACTTTTAATCTTAGGCGTAATAGTTCGTTTAATACTGTTTTCAGAATTAAAAGTAATTTATACGTTATAACTTGGTAAAACCAGAGCATACTGTATAAATTAGAGCCTCCAGTATCGACTGTATTTTTTACTAACCTTAAAATAAGGTTCATACAATTTTTTTCTTTACTTTGAAACTATATATGGGAAAACGATTATTTTCATTTAGAATTTTAGACTTAGAAATTTTAAAATTAAGAGCTTTTGTTTGGTTTTTATAAGAAAATCTTCATGAAACATATAATTTTATTTGATTGAAAAATCGAGTCATGAAAATGTTTATTTCTTAGTGAAAATCGTCTTTGAAAATAAGGTACATATTTCTGAAGTTCAAAAAATTGTAGTTTTTGAAATATACGAGTACGTCATGAACTGATAACTCGAAATGTATATATAAAACAATAATCATCTCTGTCATTGCTCTATTCAAAGAATTCGAATATCTTTCTATTGTTATGATTGACTGTATTGATTTAATTGTTGAGATAAGCGGGGTTGTTGAGCGGGGACCTGTTGTCTTTTTTCTTACCATTGGTTTTATAGTAGATAAATGATGACGTCATTAAATTGAATTTTTATAGATTTTTCTTTTTAATACTTATTGCTCTTATTGTTGGATGGGTTTTAATTTAATTTCCCTTATTTTCTTTTGATTATTGCTGGAAAATAGGGATACGTAAGAATCTGTGTTTTAAATAAGTGTGCCATTGAGTTGTCTTTTAACGATTTCAGAAAAACTATTCAACTTGGTTTATTTTTGAATTCATCTTTTTTCGTCAATTGAAATCGCGTCATTTCATACAAATTATACTACCTTAAATTATTTTTTAGTGTTTCTATATGCCGGCACTATTTACATCAAGATCGTTCTAGTAAAATACAACAACAAAAAAAAAATCAGATCTCCTTAGCTACGAAATATTCCAATAAAATTTTCAATCTGGAAATTTTAAATGCGTGTAATTTTTACTTATAATTAATGTTGCAATAATTCAAAAAAAAAAATATAACTATAATTAGAAAAAATACTATTTGTTATCTGGATGAAAAGTGACTTTGTGTGACTTGAAATCTTTGCCGTTGCTGGCTACGATGCGCTTTGCCTCGCATGCAAATCTAATTGCAAATCAAACAAAGTATCACTTTAATCCTAATGACACAATGTACTCTTTTGATGTTTTATCTTCTTTTTTGCGTAATGCTCTTTGAGACATGTGGTCAACGGCCAAAAGTACTTATTTGGCTTGAATATGTCTGGTATAAGATACATATACACACATATAATAAGTCTGGTATAATATACATATATACTAGCATTACACATTCGTCGACTATTATATAATTTTTATTCTTTTCGAAATATTGTAATTCGTGCTAATGAGTAAGGTGAGATATTATACAAGAGCGGTAGCCAAGAGGCGACAGCCGATTTTTATATTACCTACATATATTTAAAATCGGCGCAGTTAATAATTTTATCTACTTTTGATATATAACAGCCCGATAACTACGCTTATTTCAAATAAAGCAAATATAAACTAACCCATGACAGCGTGCTCATTAATTTCGTTAATCTATTAAATGGTATATAAGCCTACGGAAGTATACCAGAAATTGCAAAGAAATATCCAAATGAAACTCAAATGTAATAGAGTGATTGCCTTGTATTTGGCCGGAAAATCTGAAACAGTTAGAGTTCGTGAGCTCCAGCAATTACGTGTAAATAAAATGTTTGTCTATCGAACCATTGAGCTTTATAATGATTCTGGTAGCATTGCAAAACTTTACAGAGGCTAGATTCGGTCATACAAAACAGCAACAGCACTACTAATGGTTCAAAAGGTGAAGGGACGAATTGATAGAAATCGTCATAGCACAATAATTTTTTTTTAAAAACTGAGAAAAGTAAAGGATCTAATACCAATTCAAAAGACGGTTCATCTTCAACGATCAAAAGCAGTGAAAGCCTACAATACTTACAAATAAAAATAGTCATGTATGATTGAAGAGATATGTAAACAAACCAAATGGTCTTGCATAGTTGAAAATCAGCGACCTAGTCGGGACTCAATACATCCGTCCCATAAAGCTCGTTCGGCGCAATAATTTTTACAAAATCACGTTTCACAGTTCGCTCCTTAGCAACACTGGCCTCCATGCCTGCCAGACTTAAGTCCGACGAACTTCTCCATATAGCCCATAGACTAAGGTGACAACAAAAAAAAATAAGAAAGTGTAGAAACATAGAAGTCAGACAAATGGCAATGAATTTCACATGCGACTACTGGCAGAGCCATCTAGAGAATAGAGCCATAATAATAATGACGTATTTTTTAGAAGCTTTTTTAGTGGTATAACTTTTCACTGATTCCCATAGGAAATCATAATAAAAATGGTGTTTTTTTTAGCTTCAAGTTTTTCAATGAAAAAAGCAAAAATATTATAAAATGTTTATATAAAAGTTTTCTACATATCTTTAACAACAATATACAAGAAGGCTATATTGGTATTAAATAAATATGAACTGCAAAAATATTAAAATAAAATAATTTTTAAAATATATTTTTCGAACTTCCATTTTGAAAAATACATCAAAGTTGGCTGTGACGAATTAAAATAATACTTGCTAAATTTATCTATAGTTTTACTAGTGTACGTAAGATGTCTAAAATATTTACAGAAAAATACGAAAAAAATTATTTAATCACAAAATTATCACACGTTCCTGTATTTTGTGAATTTCTTTTGCTTTTCCTAAAATTTTTGAACTTGAAATTTTCCCAGGTGGTCATTTTTTGTACGATTTTACTAAATTTTTACAGCCATCACTGCCGTCTATGTAATGTATATTGACTTAATGACCAAACGAATTGTAGAAAGCTTTTATTTCAATTTGACCAGAATGCTGTTGTTATGAATTTTTTTTATATTTTGATTTAAATTAATCAATTATTACAAGAAAATGAAAACGATTTACTTAAACGACATTTATTTATGTTGAAATTCAAACATTTATGAAAGTATTTCAGAAATCATAATTAGGCATTTGTAAAATTTTCTTTTAAAAATTTGTCTTAGGAAAAAAAGTGATTTCCCATATGTTTTGTGTGTTTTACTATGAAAAGTTTGGTTTTTTCCTCATTTCAAATTCCCTTATAAAAGCTTCGTTTTTTAGACTATGGCTTTTAATCAAGGTTGCTTTTCTGCTGTTCGTGCGTTATATTTCATGGTGTCCGTTCTATCAGAGCCTACTCTATAAATAAGAGCCTCCACATTGACTGTATTTTTTACTAAGCTTAAAATAAAGTATATACAATTTTTTCTTTACTATGAAACTATATGGGAAAACGATTGTTTTCATTTACATTTTTAGTCTATAAGAAATATGAGCTTTTACATTATTTTAATACGAAAATGTTCATAAAACATGTAATTTTATTTGATTGAAAATTCGAATCATGAAAATGTTTATTTCTTAGTGAAAATCCTCTTGGAATATAAACTATTGCTAAACTTTTTTGGAATGTTGTTGTTGTAAAATACGTCATAACATTAAATTTATTAACAATTATAACCATCTCTTTTTAGTCTCCTTCTAAAAGCATTGCCACATGACAAAAATCTACCCGAATACAGATTTATATTATGTGGCAATGCTTTATTAACGACTTCTGTTTAAACCATAGATGTCGCATACAATGAAAAACTTATTAAAAAAAACAAATAGGTGATCGAACCGGTCGGATTCTAAAATCGGTCTGATTTTTGATTTGGTTAAACATATTTTTGTGGCTTCCTTTATAGTAATAATTAAATTGTAATAAAAATTAATTTAATATAATTTTTTTATAAATTTACTAAAATTAAACCATTGCTTTGAAAGAAATTATGGTAATTTTACGTAAAAAGTTTTCTTTCAAATCGTTTACTCAGCCCGAATCCCTGTTGTTTTTAATTGTGTGTTAAGTGACATCTAGGAATGGGAATAATAAGTAAGAGTTATTTTATTTTATACACCGCTCTCAAATGTTATGACAATTCAAATATTCTAAACAAAAACTTATTTTGAATGTGTCATTAATTTTTGGGAATAAAAATCGATGCCAAATATTAATCATGTTGTATTTATTTTCAGCTGTGTCTTAATTTAAATACAATAATATTTTTAATACTTGAGAAATAAATAAGGCATTTATATTACAGTTAATGTTTGTTGGTTATTTCGTTTATTTGTGTTGCATAACAATCTGGGTTGATTTGATTTTTTTGATTTCTTCGCGCTCAATGCATATTATTATAATTTTTTCTCTTTGACTCTCTTTGATTTACATATTTGAATTTGGGCTGTTCAACGTATTGTCTTTTTTTACCATTGATTTTAGTTGTGAATAAGTGATGACGTCATTAAATGGAATATTCTCTTTTTAATACACATTGTTGTTGTTGTAGAACGTTTTTTAATTTAATTCCTTTATTTTCTTTTGATTATATCTGGAAAATGGGGAAGCTTGAGAATCTGTACTTTAAATGAGCTGGCCATTGACTTGTTTATTAGTGATTTCAGAAAAAATTATTTATCTAGGTTTAATTTTTAATTCATATTTTTTCGTTAATCGAAATCGCGTTTTTTCATACAAACTCTATGAAAATAAATTATTTTTTAGTGTTTCTATGTCCTTTATTTTAAGTTCATTTTTTACATGCCGGTTCTATTCATATCAAGATGGTTCTGGTTCTATTTACACAAATTGTAAAAATGGAGGTAGTACCAGAGACTTCTAGAGTATAGAGCCATAATCATAATGTCGTATTTTTTAGAAGCTTTTTTAGTGGTATAACTTTTCACTGATTTCCATAGGAATCCTTAGTAAAAAAGGTGTTTTTTAGTCTACATATCTTCAACAACAATTTACAAGAAGGCTATATTGGTATTAAGTAAATATTAGTTGCAGAAATATTAAAATTAAATTATTTTTAAAATATATTTTTCGAACTTTCATTTTGAAAAATACATCTGACGAGTTAAAATAATACTTGCTAAATTTATCTTTAGTTTTATTAGTGTACATCAGATGTCTAAGATGTTTACAGAAAAATAAAAAAAAAAAATATTTACTCACAAAATTATCACACTTATTAACATTTTGTGACTTTGTTTTGCTTTTCCTACAATTTTTGAACTTGAAATTTCCCGAGGTGGTTATTTTTTGGTACAATTTTACACTGCCATCTATGTTATTTATATTAACTTAATGACACCAAAAGAATTAGAGAAAGCTTTTGGTTTAAATAAATCAATTATTACATAAAATGAAAACGATGTACTTAAACGACCTTCATATGTGGCGATATTCAAACATTTATGAAAGTATTTCAGAAATCATAATTAAGAATTTGAAACGTTTTCATTTAAAAATTTATGTTAGGAAAAAAAGTGATATCCCATATGTTTTGTGTGTATTAATATGAAAAGTTTGGTTTTTTCCTCGTTTCTAATTTGAGAAGCTTCGTTTTTTTAGACTATGGCCTTGTATAATCAAGGTTGTTTTGGTAATACTAGTGTGCTTTATAGTATCAAATGAAAATAAAGGAAATTTATAATGCTAGCAAAGCGTTTCGAATTTTATTTGCGTTATGCGTTATTTGTTGTTTCAAAACAAGAATTTATATTTGCTTACAATATTGAATAAACGTCGGATTCTAAAATGATTTTAAGATGAAGTTCTGAAATATGGCCAAGTAGGATGGAACTTGGCTATTTTTTAACTGATTTTAATGAAATTCAACATATACATTGGAAATGGGATCCTAAATTAATTTTTACATAATGTTCTAGAATGCGTTCAAGCGTTGATTTTTAGGTGAAGTTAAGGAATATGGCCAAGTTAGGTGTAGTTTGGCTATTTCTTAACCGATTATGATGAAATTCGGCGTAACCGTTAGAAATGAGATCCTAAAATGTTTATTATATGACTTTCTGGAATATGGTCCAGTAGAGTGGAACTTAACTATTTCTTAAGCGATTTTGATGAAATTCGACAGTACTTTGGAAATAGGAACCTAAAACTCAGTTTTTCCTTAATAGATTGCGGTGGAGGCCCGAATATTTTTCCACGATAGTCTCACGACTCGATATGCAGCATTAAATACTAAACTGTTGTTTGTTGTTGTAAAAGTAAGCAGCGCATTGTGTCGGAGAATTTGGATAAACGAGAAACTGAAGCATTGTATTAGGATGTGCACCCACATATAAATGCTTGGGTATTTAAATATATGACTTTTTATATAAATAGGCCAAATTACACAAATTGCGATAATAACGCCAATAAATCCTAGCTCGTACATCACCTAGAAGCAAACTGCGCGCGCCATTGTAAACATTAACATTTCAAGAACACATGTTTCCACATTAATCTTATTCTAAATTGTATTTTTGATCCATAAAAATTATAATCAAGAGAGTATCACAACATAGCAAAAACCAAAAATGGAAAGCGAAATGAAATAACAACATAACCAAAAAAAGTTTAATTATCCCTCAAAGAATCATGATAAGAATAAATATCGTATCACTAAAGTTCTTTAAGGAAAATATACATCTTTTTGTTGTTTTTGCTTTTTATTTTGGTTTTACAAATTACACTCGATTTGTCACAGAGAATTTCCATTTTAAGTTTTTAGGTTTTATACACATCCTCCCGGGTCTCTCATATACAATATTTATGTATACATGTGTCTCACCACAACCACCACATTGTCAGTCTTACTTTGTAGATGTGGAAAAAAACAAATTATGAGAAAATTTACTTTAATGAAGGAAAAGGAAGTTATCAGGTTATCAGAGTAATTTTTATTCTGATTGTTATTACCTTACCACCTTTATTAGTTTATATGTTAGTGATAGAGGTACACACACATCCACCCACACAATAAAATTATTAATATGTTAAGCCTTTCACCGGAGAATATTAGCCTAGACAATCGAATTAGATGGCACCTTGAGTTTTTTTTTGGCAGAAACAAATAATATTGATAAAATAATATTTACGCTACTGTATTATTATAATTATTTGTTGTAAATTTATAATACTTATACAACAATTACATTCATAAATAAAACGTGATGCTTTGATATTTTTATGATTTGACGTGAGAGTCGTTCTTTTATAAAGAACACGGTAATATTGTTAAAAAACCTCAAATAAAAGGTCACACAATTTTTTTAAATAAATTTGCCACCTCAAACTCAGAAAAAACGACTAGAGAGGAAACCAAAAAGAATCAAAAAGAAAATAGAAAATCATTTTACCTGAGATGAAAACGGAATAATTTAAAAATTATTGGCTACTGTTTTAAAAAGTTATAGTCAAAGGAAAGCAGGGTCTTTAATGTTTTCAGTTTTTTATTTTGACAAAATTTTGTTACGTTTAATAAGTGGTTGTATGGATAAAGACGAGTTGGGATGTTATATTATAGCGACAAGGACGTAAATCAACAGCGTAGGTTTGGTGTAGGTGGTTTAATGTTAGTACAAGTACATACATCCAAAAAGATGGACATTATCGATTTTATTTAGTACTCGTACTCATAATATAGTATGTTTTTATTATATTCAATTTCCGTGCCTATTAAAACGGTCATTTCACGATATCTCGGCAATTTAGAATAAATAATGCAAACCTCTGATTGTAATTTCACTTCTTCAAACAATGATATGTAGTAATTTATCAAATTAGATTTGAATAGCACATACCAGCATAATTGTCTATAATTGGATTCTGGAGTAAACGATTCCCATTAACCTTTCGAGAATTTAAAAACATTCTTAAGAAAAACTAGAATTAAAATTCGGTATTGTGTACGTTTAGCATTCGTTATTGGACAATTGAACATTATTTAATGTGCCCAAGAAGTGCAAAATTAGAAGGTGTTTGTAAATGTGGCATTTAGGTAAGAAATTGTTTCATTAAATTTACTGTATTCTGAAACATATCTCATACTTGAATTGAACTATAAGGAATTTCTTAAAATTATCGCTGTAGCAGGTCTAAATTATGATAATTGATATCATTTTAAAGCGATGAATATAGATTGTGTGTTTGGTTGATAGCATTTTAAAATTTTGTATTGTGATACAATACAATTTATGTTTGGCGAATAAATTATTGGCTGCGAGTTGATTTACGGCAGGCTTATGTAATAATGTTTTTAACATTAGGCAGTTGTTCACAAGCGCTGTTAACAAATTTATCCGAACTACGCAATAGTTGCAAAATATAACTCAAATTCACATGGGATCATCACATTAGGAAGAAACTAGAAAAAAAATTGTATTTACATAAATCAAAGTACATAAAACTAAAATAAAATCATTTAGCTAACTCATAATTCAATAAAAACATGTTGTTAGTCATAAGCCAGTTTTAAGCCATCAAAATCAAATGTATATACTTAGTGTTTATTTATTTGTTTTAAGTTTACTAAAAAACTTTTTCCATTAGGAAGTAACGAAACCGTTAGATTTCGTTATCAGCCAAGGCCGGCTCACATAAAGAATTAATGTCAAAATTAAAGTGTTTTGATTTTGTTTTTCCTTTTTTTCCAATGAGAAGCAAGAAGCACAGTATCTCTAGAATCTAAACCGGGATGACCATTTTTTTGTGATGGGGTTTTGGATCGCTCCGTCCGCGACCCGCGTGATTGGCAGAGAAACGCTACAGTCGCACGCTTTACTAACGCGTTAATTCTGCGACAAGTCTCTATAATGAAAATCGATCTTTTGTCCGGTTGGACCGTTCACTTTACTGTTGTCACTGTTATGGATTAGTACACTACAAATATGATTTGTGAATTTAATTTAAATGATAGAAGTGACTAAAATTTAAATTTTCACAATCACTATAAAAAACTATTGCACAAACAAAAATTCAATTTTTAATCAAAACGAGTGAAAAATGTATTTATTATACAAATTTTATTATTACTTGTTTTTTTTTATATTTATTGGGCTACCAGGGGGCCTATTCTCGAATTCCACATCCATTTTCCACATGTGGACATCTGTCAAAGTTCACACAAAAACGTTCGAAAAATGTACATAATTCACATGCGGCATGGTCATTTGCCTATATGGGGAATTTTTTCCACCTGCTTATACCCATTCGGAAATATTCCCTTAGTACCGAAAAAATTCAATTTTTATGAATTTTGACAGATGCCCACATGTGGAAAATGGATGTGGAATTCGAGAATAGGCCCCCTGGCAATTAAAATTATAAAATTTATTTGGCCACTCAGTAATACAAAAAAAAAACCTTATGAAAACTAATTTGCCACACGGCAATACAAAAAAACTTATTCGAAGCTAAACTAGCCACACGGCAATAAGAAAAACTTTTAACAACATAATTTATTTTTTTTAATGTACTTATATTAATTATATCCTGTTTATCAGGCACCAAATTTATTTAATTTTGTTTCATTTTTTATGGTTTTAATCGATTGAAAAGCATCGATCACCACACTTCACTTAAATTTTTGGTTTTACTTTCTTTTACGTAAGTAAAATAAAGTGTAGTAAACATGAAAATTTTGGACATTGAGATTTTTAGAAATTTATTTGTTTTGAGGTCCTTTGAGTTAAAGGAGCTAACCGATTTCAAATTTTTCCAAAATAATTTCGAAAGTAATGACGGATTCAAGACTTTTGCATAATATTTTAGTTTGGCTTTCCTTTTTTCTACGTTAGTTTTATTCCAGATAATTCTAAATTTCTGAAATAATCTATTGTCTCTAGTGCGTCTCCAACGTTGAAAAATGAAATTCCTAAGTTTCATCATATTTAAAATTTCAACATTGAGCCAAGGAGGCTGGAAAGGTTTAAGACTCAAAGTTTTAAGTGAAACATATTCTTCAAATAAGTGTAATATATTAGAGCACAAATATTGAATTTTTTCATCAGGTTGTATAATTGAGAATACCCTACTCCAATCAAGACTGCAACAGGACTCAGTCAATTTAGGAATATTAAAATTCTTGAAATTGCGGAAACGTGTAGGGCTTTGTGATAATTAAATCTAAAAGCTATGATGAATTATTAAAAAGTACGTTGGTTCACTTTTAATGGGCTTACATCCAAATTTATTCCTCAAACAGCCTTGAGTGCCTTATATTAAGATCACATGGTAAATATTTCTCCTAAATCATCACAGAATTGCTTCCTGGGCGGCTTATAGACCACCGCTAATAAGATTTTGTGGGGCCCTAAATTTATTTCGATTAGAATCATTTCAATATTTGGAATACAAAGTCTGTATATCAATGTAAAGCAAAGTGTTTTCTTTAAATAAACACATACTCCGCCACTACGTTTTTTATTATTAAATGTGCGAACATTTCTTGTAGCACTATATACTGTGATGCAATCGTTCAACAAGGTTTCGCCAAAACCCAAAACATCCAAGTTCACGTCTTCAATCAAATATTTAATTTCATCTAACTTCGGAAGAATACTTCTAGTATTTAAAAACATAACATTTATTCCAGTATATTTGTTAATTGATAATTTAAAAATGGCATTATTAATCATCGTTAAAGGAACAGCATTTAGACATCTCGCACCGATCATATAGGCATGAACCCAGCCACTTCCAAAAAAATAGTTAATACTTCCAACTTCAACATGTAGTTAACTTAATGTCAGCAAAAATGTAAAATAAAACAGTGGTCATAGAAAATCTTAAAATTAATTTTAACGTACTAACTAAATACTTAATCAATTTAGGCAAATCCGTAATAATTGTAACCATAATAATTGCGTTGCCTCTTAAATTTGCAGAAACTAATTTATGATTGTGCATGTTATTTCATTCAAAAGACACTTTATAATATACCAGCGAAAACAACTGTAACAATCATGATAAGTAATAATAATAAAATATATATATAATATAGTAATTAATATATTAGTAGAATTAATAATAAAGATTAGAAAAACATTATTAGAAACAATGATTAGTAGTTTAAAAAAAATAATCAAGCAAAGTTATTTAAGACTAGATGACGAGGACTCAGTATTAGTGTTCGATTCCATTGCAACAGGATTATTGCAATTATCGACCAGCAATTTAATATCCTGTAATCTTTTTACGAGGATGACCGCACTTGAAGAGTAGGCCTTAATATAGACTAATCCGGATTTAATGAAAACTTTATGAGTCGGAATGCCATAAAGCAATGAGATTCCAGATTAAATTTTATAGCAGCAGCTATTTTTAATACAATATCAGTCATATCTCATTAATTGTAGCCGGTATATTTCTTACTATCAGATCACACGATCTTCTAGCAATTTCTATGTATTTCAGTTGATCATTCAAAGTGGTAATTTGACACTCGACTCTCACTTTTACGATTATAGAATTAATCTGACATTCTAATTCAAGGAGGTTGCTATTTAAACATGATAACATATCATCTTTTAGTTTATCGGCAAACATTTGAAACCCGCCTTCAAAATTCCTATTGTTAAAATTAAGCGACATATTATAATTATTTATTGATTATTAATGTTCCACAAAAAGAATGACAAATATATGACGTAATTAAATTAAACATTGCATATTTATAATATTTATAAAGCGGTTATAGTTCATCAATTGTTACTTGTTATTGCACTTTTTTTATCAGACAGGTTCAAATTTGCACAATTACATGCCCCAGTGTTAAATTGTTTAATAGTTACTATAATATCTGAGTATTTATGACATAATTATAGTAGTCAATAATTATTTATTATTATTATCTGTACTTCCTTTTTAAATTAAACACAACTGTGCAGATTCACTCATTTACAAGTATCAAAATTTAACCAAAATTTGGAGAGTAAAATTAACTATTTTAGCCAACTTAAATATTAACTTTACGCTGTTGTTCATCGGTATAAGTAAAATATTTATAAGAAATTTGAAATGCAAGTCACAGTTGAACGAATTATTATTACTAGGGGCTCTGCCCTTGGGCGCGAAGTGCCCGAACCCCGCACTGCCGCTTCGCGGCACCATTTTAACTCCTATACTCCGTGCTAATTAACCAACGTCAAACTTTGATGAGAATAACTATAGTATATAAGCTTTGTTTTCGTTATGTAATTTTACAAAATTTATGAGGATTTAACACTTGCTTGTAACATGGCAGATTAGACCGAAAATAGCGTAGTGTTTCCTGGACTTAATTATAAAACTATAAAATATGTATTTACTTCTTCCACACTACCATTGAGGTAGAGTACAGGCGCGTTTTTTTTATGTGGTGTCCCCCGTAGGCCTAATCCACAATACAAAGAAATCTAAACAAATCAAATAAAAAAAAAACAAAAAGTCGTCCGACTTTTGATAATCCATACGTCTATGGTAACAAATATTACGTATATAATATAATATTGAAGTTTAGGTTGTTTTGGGAACTAAGGGTCAATAATTTCCTTATAAACAATATTTTTTGTAAATACTCTATCATTATTAGATAAATGGCCCTGATCTGAAGTATCTGTAATGTAAAATCGCAATCCATTCATTGTCCATGGGTAAACACAGGTTGTCGTAATAAAATCCCTATACTTTTTCAAATGTTTGTCCTTGCGATGTATTTATAGATATTGCAAAAGTTGATATAACTGGGAATTGAGTACGTCTAAAATGAAAAGGTAAAAGTGAACCTGAATAAGTGAAATGAATCCGAGGAATTAAAATTCGTGTGTTACGTACAACGCCTGTCAAAATTTCACAATCAATCCGGCTGTTCACACGCAGTTAACACTGCAACACATCATTTCCTCGTTTCTTACCTCTTTGCCTATAAACTAATGGGAGGGGGAAGTAGTTTATAGGCAAAGAGGTAAGAAACGAGGAAATGATGTGTTGAAGTATTAACTGCGTGTGATCAGCCGGAATAGTATTTGTATGCATTTTTTTTCACACGCATTCGAGTTCCATTCACCAATGCATTCTTTGTATTTAAATTACGTATGAGTAACACAATACAATTCTCTTTCAAAACCAATTTGTGTGGCGGTAAACCGGTAACAGTCAAAGAGTTTAAAAATTCAACCGGATAATTGCTTTGTTCTCGAATATTATCGCTAATAATCGTATCAAAACTATAGTATACTTTTTCATCGCCTGGTATACGATTTATAATTTCGGAATTGATAAAATGACAATCAACATTTTTTGGGGCGAAAATAACAATATTTAAAATATCCGAAGATGGAAAGGTTTCTGAAATATTGCCAAACATATCATGTATGATATTTGAAGAATCAGACAGCAGATGTGTTGGAATTTCAATGACATCTTGACCGTATTGAGGGCAAGTTTGCATATCACCATTACCAATAGATTTAAGGAATTTAACAAACCCTATTTCATGAGGTAGAGTTCTCATATTTTGTGTTAAAGTAATACGGTGAAAAGTTGAAAATTCAGACCAAGATATAATACAATTCTCAATTAGGGTGACACGTGATCCATGAGGTATTACTGGCAAAATTTGCCGAAAGTCACCGCACAACAGAATTGTTTTACCCCCAAATAATTTTTCTCTGCTTTCATTCACAGTCAAATCTCTCAATAATCTATCAATTATTTTTAAGGCATGTAGTGGACACATTGATACTTCATCAATAATTATCAATGAAGCTGATTTAATGTATCGACCTTGAGCCCTGTTGGTAGTAATGCTTGATACTGAGTTTTCTAAAATTGGAATAGGTAACTTGAAAACATTATGCAAAGTTCGGCCACCAATCAAAAGAGTAGAAGCTATACCACTGAAAGCAGTTGGTATGCATGGTATTTGTAATGAATATAATTTATGAATGATTGCTTCTACGACATACGTTTTTCCACAACCTGCATGAGCTGTCAAACAAAATTCATTGCTACCAGTATTATGATCTAATAATTCACGCAAAACCAAGTTTATAACATTGCGTTGTTCATCATTGGCGCTTCTATACATCTCATGAAAAATGGTTTCTTCTTCAATAGGATCAACAAAATCGAAATCAATATTATCATCCACATACACTGGAATTAGGTGCCCAAGTTGTTGACAGGAAAGATTGTGTGCTTGAAGAATATCATCAATAATCAAAAGGGATCTATTATATGAAATGTTTTCATTAAAATACTTAAGAAAATCTTCACTCATGAATATTTTAAACTCTTCCCATAGACATAAGGCATTTGCTGGAACATTCAAACCACAAATAAATCCAAATAATTCACGTAATTGCCGAGGAGATTTAGTTTCTTTTGCTTCATTCAAACACTCACACCATTCATTATCATTGGATGTAATACCTCGCGCTTTTCATGCTTCGATAAATGTAGGATTTGAACATCTAAATACGTTCGCAAATCTCCAAATGACTTTGGGCCCCGAACATGCAACAAAAGCAACCGCAAATGAAACAATTCAATATCTTTGGGAGACATAACATACAATCGAGATATCACTTTTTCACTTCCACGTTTTCACTTAGTCCAATTTTGCTCTCTATAATTCCAAACATAATGCAATGGTATTTGACTATACAAAAGTCTATTAGATGAAGGGTCATTATTATTCAAGTTAAAAAATGCCAATAATTTTGTCGTTGATGGATTTGCAACGGCTTCATTCTCAGAACCTTCCCGAAAAACAACATTTTGACGATTGGGCAAGTGAAAATCAAGGCGAATAATCGCATGCGATTGAAAGTGCATAGGGTACTGAAATATACGCCATGAAGCCTCAGTGGAACCAACATACCACCCATTTAAGAAATTTTGTATCTCATCTACCTGAATTTCGTCATTTAACTCCCCAAATTCTAACGACGCACAATCATATCCTTTATACACGTACTTGTAAATGTATTTCACACTTTTAACGGTCGAACACACTTCTACGTTTAAATGACAATTAAATTTGGCTAAAAGATATGGATTGTATGGAACGACGAATCGATTATCAACAGAATGCCCACGAACATCAACATTCACACCATTATCACGTCGTCTATAAACAGGATATCCATTCACGCTATCACTCGTATAATCACAGAACTCTTTTGGAAAATGTTTTCTGCATTTTCCTTCTCTCATGCAGACAGAGTTTGGATTAAATAGACCGCATGGTCCATGAATCATATGACGCCTAACAATTTCATATAGTTGTGGATGTACTTGAATATCAGGTATTTCAGCACACACAATCTTATCAATATCAACAACCCCATCTATTCTATCATCTCTATCCAAAGTGATCAAAATATGCGCATGAGGTAGACCACGTTTTTGGAACTCAATAGTATAAATTAAAGAGAGAACCAGCCAACATTTAAGAAATTTAACGTAACAGTGCGGTATAGGGAGTTTACACGTTACTGTCCAGCGAACCTTTAAGAAATGTTCGTTCAGTTTCGTTAAATTGAAGTGTCAACTTAACAGAGCGAAAATTATCGCGCAAAACTGAAGGAAATGTCAAAAATCCAAATTGCCCTTTATGCAAATCTTCTTGTGTGAGCTCATTGTACATTTTAAGCTTAAATTCAAAATAATTTATTTATATTCATGTAGGTAAATTGAAAACCGAATTATTAAAGACTTTATAAATTGTAACATCAAATTATGTATTTTCAAATTTATTTATTTTCACAATTTAAGGCTTTTTAATAATTGAAATAATTTTTGAAGTTCCTCCAATTGCATCGCCAGTTCAAAATTCTACACAAATTTTTAAAAATATTAATACGAGCTACCGTCACCATCAAAGCAATTGACAAGTTGTGTTACAGTTTCGCTAGCCAACCTGTCAAATTTTCCGTAAGAAAAAACTTTCGTTGAATTCTGTTAAATTTCTTAAATGTTCGCTGGTTGGCTCTTAAGGCATTTACTTTACCGAAAATTTCTCTTTTGGAAATTAAATCGATAAGTTCCTTAAGCTTACTTTTAAATACACGAACGACAATATCAGGACGAAAACTTGCACTACAACCATCAAGAGCTTCAATAATTTCTGGACATTGTGGATTGCATGTCATAGTTATAAATAATGAAGGTTTTCCGAAATGTTGCACGATTGACATTGCATCCAAATAATTTTGGTGCATATTGCGTGGAGAATCAATAAAAGATGATGGTAAAATGATTTTACGGCCCACAGTATGAACTCCATCAGCACCGTTTGGACAATTATTTACAAAATCAGTTAAATTATTAGACACTTCTGCACGTAATGTATGCTGATTTTGACGAACAAAATGCAACCTTGTGACTTCCATCCGCACATACATATAAACCACCCATTGAAGAAATAATTTTTGCGAATGATGTAAAAGGCTACACCCATCACGAATTGCAAGTCTATAAGAGGCATATTGAAGCATTGTAACTTTGTTTCGAGGTACTGTAGAAGAAGAAGTAGTAGCTATGTTATGTGCTATATTGACATGCCAACCAGTATCACCGTTTGGGAACAATAACGGATAAGCTAAAGGATCTAACGAAGAATCTAAAACAGAAATACTACGAACTGCGTTTGACAATTTTGAAAAAACAACCACATTTCTCTCAATTTCTCTCAAAAGGAGGTTCACCATCGTCATTTTTAAAAATTGCTGCGACATCGGTCTGAACAACATCATTGAAACGACGCATATCTGCATTTCGATTAACTTTTATCACCATACAAACATCAGAAGCAATGTTTTCCGCCTGTTTACAATATTCTCCCATTGATCTGAAGGATCGAACAAAATCATTCACGCGATCTAATTCTACAGTCAATGCACGCATTAAATCAACATTACAGTCAACATTTGCTCTCTCACGCATTCTATACTGATTAGCAGTATCAACATCATAAAAGTATAATTGTGCATAGCACGGTTGACGACCATATTCAGATGTTAAAGCCCCAGCTCGATGATACAAAATATTATGAATCTTAAAATGGTATACATCGTTCAAAAGAGTATTAGCCAATTTAGCTTCAGAACTAACCACAACTAACCAGTTTTTTAATTGACTTCTGAACAATTTGAATGCACAAAAGAATATGGAAAATGAAAGCCCAATTAGCTACCGAAAAACACAGCTTCTCTCTTTCTATTTATGTCGAACAAAAAAAAAAAAAAAAAAAATGTTGTAATTGAATTACGTTGTTTAACTGACAAGACAATATAAAATCATCAATCAAAACAATGAAAGAGCTGACAATATAAAACAATGAAAGAGCTGACAATATAAAAATCAAAACGGATTTAATATGATTCCTATTCCACGCTAATATGATTCCTATTTGATTTGATTCCTATATGAAAATATATAAATGTTGTTGTTGTAATGTGTTATTTTTAAACCGTTATAACTTGGCCATCTGATATCCGATTTATTTAAGACACAGACTGTGCACACTTACAGAAGAATACCTTTCGAATGGTGTAATTTTTATGAAAATCGGTTGGATAGTTTCGGCGTAAAAGGGAGGACTATATTCATGTTTGTCTATTAATATAATGATGGTGATGATGATGATGAATCACTGTAATTTTATAACGTAACTGAGCAACAATTTTAAAATTATGAATGAATACAGTTGCAAAAGTTATACAGTTAACAACACAACCAACCATCAGGTTAGATAAACCAGTAAAATTTTAAAGTTTAATTTATGAACAAAATTACAGATTAACGCTAAGGAATTATACGAAGGTACATGAAACCACAAATAGAACGATAATTATATGACGTAATTAAATTATACACTGTATATTTATGCAGCAGTTAAACAGAGCCTTCTAGAGTATAGAGCCATAATAATAATGACGTATTTTTTAGAAGCTTTTTTAGTGGTATAACTTTTCACTGATTTCCATAGGAATCCATAGTAAAATGGTGTTTTTTAGCTTCAAGTTTTTCAATGAATAAAGCAAAAATATTATATAATGTTTGGATAAAAGTTTTCTACATATCTTTAAGAACAATATACAAGAAGGCCATATTGGTATTAAGTAAATATTAATTGCAGAAATATTAAAATTAAATTATTTCTAAAATATATTTTTTCAAACTTTTATTTTGAAAAATACATCAAAGTTGGCTCTGACAAATTAAAATAACACTTGCTAAATTTATCTTAAGTTTTACTAGTGTACGTAAGATGTCTAAAATGGTCACAGCAAAATACGAAAAAAAATTATTTAATCGCGAAATTATCACACGTTCCTATATTTTGTGTATTTGTTTTGCTTTTCCTACAATTTTTGAACTTGAAATTTCCCCAGATGGTAATTTTTGGTACGATTTTTCCCAATTTTTACGGCCATCACTGCCATCTATGTAATGTATATTGACTTAATGACCAAATGAATCGTAGAAAGCTTTTATTTCAATTTGACCAGAATGCTGTTGTTATGAATTTTTTTTAATATTTTGATTTAAATAAATCAATTATTACAAGAAAATGAAAACGATTTACTTAAACGATATTCATATATGTTGAAACTGAAACATTTATGAAAGTATCTCAGAAATCATAATTAAGAATTTGTAACGTTTTCATTTAAAAATTTGTCTTAGGAAAAAAAGTGATTTCCCATATGTTTTGTGTGTTTTACTATGAAAAGTTTCGTTTTTTCGTCGTTTCTAATTCCCTTATAAAAGCTCAGATTTTTTGATTATGGCTCTATAAAATACAGGGTGCTCTGAGTTAAACCATTAATATTATATAAGTAGCTCATCAGTTGTTACTTATTATTACACTTTTTTAAGCACACAGGTTGAAATTCGCGCAATAACATGTCCCAGTGTAAATATGTTAATTTGTTTTTCAATATCTGAATATTTATGACGTGGTTATGTACTTCCTTTTTAATTAAAGACAACTGCACAGGTCCAAATCTAACCCAAATTTTGAGACTAATATTAATTATTTAAGCTCAGCACTCGCACACAACTTAAATATTAAACTTTACACTGTATTATTTAATGTTTACCGGCATAAAATACTTTTAAGCGATTTGAAATGGAAATCACAGTTGAACAAATTATTATTAAATTATTATTGTAGATGCAATAGACACTAATTAATTTATAAATCCCATATTATAGGTAATCACTGTAATTTTATAACGTAATTGGGCAACAAGTTTGATATGACGAATGAATACAATTGCAGAAATTATACGACCATTTGGTTAGCTGAACCAGTTAAATTGATAGTTTAAGACTCAGGAATTCTATCAAGATCCATGAATTAATTATTCTTTACTATACACTTAGAATTTATTAGAGTCTATATTAAATAACCCTCCATCACAGGCACAAAAACGCAGGCAAATATTTGAAATGCAAACCACGTTAATAGAGTTAAACACTAAACATTCATGATATAATTTTTACTTGTAATCACAAAATACATATGTTTACGCAACATTTGCCGATATTTTTATTTATAGGTTTATTTTTGAAGTGCACTATTTCATTGATTTAAGATTTAAAAACTTAGTAAAATAAATCTTTGTTTTTCAAGTGTTGTACATTGTAAAGCAAGCTTTGGTGCTCAGGCAATAGGGCACTTTCCACAAATGTATTAGTATTTTGTTACATATAATTAGAATAGCTTTATTATTGTTCCAACCAATAGATGGTTGGAAAAATATTATCTGACATCCCAATACTTGACAGCTTGATCTCCACCTTTTCATTTCTAATTTTTTGAGCACTAATAGGTGAACTCGAGCGGTATTGATTGTATTTCGTAGCAGCATTTTAAATAAATTAAATTAATTAAGTAATTTAATTATTATTAAATTTTAATTTACTCAAATTTAGCTTAAATTTGATATGAACGACGTATTGACAAAGTTTTATTGTTTCATACGCTACAACTGCAAAGTGTTCTCGTACCCCTTTGTAAAACTTCACATATAACCCCAAAACTATTTATTTAACAATAATTTAAATGAAATAAATCTTATTTGTACGATATAATATATTATATAACAAGAGGTTAGAGCTGTTCCTTTTGCGACCTTTTTTCTACGATTTCAGATTTAAACTACAACAAAAAACTAATTACATGTACTTCCACTATTTTATAAAATCGTAATTCTAGGGTGTAATAATAGTAAACAAAACTTATTTATGTACATCAGAAATTGTTTTAGACATAAATATTTACATATGTACATACTGCTGAACGGTTCAAAGAGCTTTTTCATTTTCCTTGTTTGCTTATTTTTAAGAATAGTATGTTTTCCTAAACACACGCTTTAACAATTTTAAACAATTAAAAAAGTTGTCTGAATTTGTATTTACGTAACATACTCATGTAATGTATAATGTGCTTTATGGGAAACCTAAAAAAAAAATCATATTTAATTCCCTTAATGATTTTAAAATAAATAAATAAAACATTAACCAAAAAACCAACATAACCTAAATATAAAAAAATTAAAAAGTGTTGAGGGGTTCTTGTTATACAGTATATACCGCAAGAAAGTTTCTCAAGGAAAACAATAAAAGCACAATAAATAAACCAATTGATATTTATCTCATAGTAGATATTATAACTAATTTCCTATAATTATCTTAGTATGTAGTCCAGCTGCCACTATTGTCTTACAGATTGACATCTCCTAGTGCAACTTTCTCTTAATTTGACCGCATTTCTGAAGTAAAGTTTTTCTACTGTGTGTGGTTGCTATGCTTTTTCCTCTAACCTTTGTATTCACAATAGCCCAGTTTCGATAGCCAAGTCAAGGGTTTTTGGATATGCCGCCAAGTTTTCGTTTTCCTTTTCGCAGGGTTATTGTTGGGTTCATCTCGTCCGTTTAATCCACTTCTTCATAAATGGCATAGATATTTTGGTATATTTGCTACCTGTTTCACACTTATTTTCGGTCCTTTGGAATGGGCGTACTAAGATGGGTAACTAAGAGCACTATTTCAATCAAAACGCTTTTTTTCATCAAACTCATTTTTATATTGTTATTTATTATTCAAATGCTCAAAGTGAACTGAAGAAAGAAGTTAACTCGAGAAAAGCAATAGAATTAAGAGAATAATTTTACCTGCTATATTGTGGTTGGGGTTAAACAGAAAGAATATTGAGAGATACTTTCCAAAAAATTGAGATACTTTTTTGTGGAATATGCTGTTCATGTATAATTCACGAGGGAGTTGTCATTCCAAACTCCAAGAAACAGAAACAACTTTTTTTTTTTCTATTTACACAAAGCTTACCGAAGAAGTCAACATTCAATTTGTCGTTTAGATTTTTTAATAAACGGAAAAGTTAACAACAACCACAATCACAAAAATTGTTATACAAAATGATGAATGAAATTTTCTTCGTTCATCATTTCTTTCTGTATTCATCATAACTTCTTGGATGTGTGCAGAAAGAAAATTCTTAAAATAAGAATATTGATCTGTTGGGTTTATATCTGATATGACACGTTTTTCGATTTAATTCAGCCGTCGTTCATTTTTATAAGTATGTACGCGCGCAATTAAGACAAACATTTATCACGTGTTTTTGATTAAAGAGGAAAATGTATTAGAAATATTTGTATTCCATTTCATTTTGGAGTACACAGTGTCCTGATAGACATACTAATTTCTAATACGCTAATAAAAACAAAAATTTCTTTGTTGTTTATTTTAATGACAGTTTAGATTATATTTTAATTATGATCAAAATATAATTTTATTTGTTTACATTATGTAAAAAAAAAATATAATTTATAGGCCAAGGAGACATACATATATTAACGATTCATAAACAAAAAAAAAAAAAAAAAAAAAAATGAGAGGGAAATGATAATTATGATATGATAATTATAATAATGACAATTAATCGTTATGTTTACGTGGACGTGAACTACAATACATCGAAATCATCCATTGAATTAACTATAACTACGAACTATTTTTTCATGTTATTTAATAACGGATAATTACTACATTTACTTTAGTAACACAAATATGTGAATATCGTATTCGTAGGATACATCTTTGCAATAAACTCAATAAAAAGTTTACAATGAAAATGGAAAAAATCCATATTTTTTCTATTGCCGTGGCTTTTATTACAATAAAATTAAAAAAATAAAAACGTATAGGGTATATTTTGTACATATTTATAATTACATCATAAATATTACTTGATGAATTAGGAAAAAATATTAAAACACACTAGGATCACAGATTAAAAAAATAATTTAAATAAGAATTCAAAACATCCATACACTGTAATGTTTGCACTGGTAAAATTACAATTTGCTACATATTAAGTTATTTTTGATACCTAGTATAATGAAATATTATAATAAACTAGCTGACCCGGCGAACTTCGTTCCGCCCCGCATTACTTCGTTCCGAGCAAATACTTTTGTCCTTCACGAAAATTGATTTTGATGAGAGCAAAAATCGATTGAGTTGAGTGGACATTCCATTCACTTTTTCAACGAATTTAACACTAATGTATTGAAAAGTGAATGAAATGTCGATTCAAACTCAGGCATCTATCGAAAATTAAGTTGTTTTTTGGATTTTTTCTTTCAGTGTGGAAATGATCGACGTTACATAATCTCGGATGATTCAGATTGCGTAGCATGATTATCACGGATCCAACCTTGAGTATCAAGTTATGCGGTGGTATTCCCGGCAAATCAAGCGCATTCAAAAACACGGTCGGATAGTTGGTTGCCTCGTCGTGATTGGTCACACAGTCAACGGATTTATAACAATGCATTTCCCAGCGATTTGGTTTTGAACCAAGTAATTCAGACTGTCTACATCCTTGTTCTTCGCTGCCAAAATCGCTCGTTCGCTGAGCCAATCGTGAATAAAATAATTTCGGTGGATGTCCGGAAACACTTTCGTAATAAACTCTTCCTTCGACGTCGTGAACATGCAAAAATCGAGGGAAACGAAATCAATCCGGTCGAAACATACCAACAGGAATTTGACCATTGCCAAGCGCCAACAATTGTTTGGAAAAATCAGCAGTTGATGAGTCGTTCTGTAACGCGACTCTCATGTTCGTGGTCAACTGCAACTTCTTCATATAGCGCCACAAACTCGACGATTTCAGACATGCACTGAGTTCATTTGCAGCTGTCGATCTCGGAATGACAGGTAGCGTTTGACGAAAATCGCCGGCCAGGAGAATCATCGCTCCACCAAAACGTCATGAGTCACTTCGTAAATCCTTCATCGTTCGATTGAATACTTCCAATGATCGTTTGTGTTCCATTATGCCCTCGTACCAGATGATGATTTTGCATTCTTGCAATATCTTGGCCATCGCCGAGTTCTTGGCAATTGAGCATACTGGCTTGTCATTCGTGTCGATATTCATCGGCAACTTCAATGCAGAATCTGCCGTCCGGTCGCCGTCCAGCAATGTGGCTGCAATTCACGATGATGCAACAGCTAACGCTGTTTGAGATCTCGAGCGAATTGTGGCCAAAAGCAATGAAATCAGAAAGGTTTTGCCTGTTCCACCGAGAGCATCGAGGAAGAATATTCCGCCGTTTTCTTCGTCAACTGCCTTTATCAATGCGTCGTACACGTTGTTTTGCTGTGCATTCAAAAGCAGGATATTCGTTCGTACTATTTGGCTCATTGAATCTCGATCGTACATGTGCTCTCGTTGCATTTCACGATTAAATGCATCGTGTATCGAACGAATTGGTGCCGGCATGTCCAATTTCGACAAATAGCTGCCGCACATAAGTAGGACATGTCTTCGATCATGATCAAAGCTTCGTTGCGTATCTCGTCCTTCATTTCAAGCTCATAATTCGATGTTGCAGTACGAACTCGATGCAAAATGTCGTCAGCCATCTCGTCCTTGTATTTGTTCCACAATTCCAATGCGTTCGATGGATGACACGTCGCTATGATGATCGCGAAGAATGTACGAATTTGATTGGCCGGCGCAGAAACAATGGCATCGGCGAGTGTTGTGTCCTAATGTGAGTTATTTTTCAGGTAATTCAGACGTCGGCGCACAACACACCATCTATAGTACGAAGAGATTCGAACGAAGTAGGACCACGAACATGGAACAAAAGCAAACGAAGATAGAAGCATTCGTTTTGTCGTGGATGAACGGTGTACACAAGGCCAAGCGCATCAGTCGAATACACATTGACGTATCCTGCAAAAGGTTGGCCTTTATTTCGTCGTTGAAACTTCTTCGTCGACTGGTTCCAAGTATAATAGCGTGGCATTTCCCAGTAAAGCAATGTTCATGCGAACGGATCGAACTGCCAGGTCACGACATCTTTTCCTTTCACCGTCAACCTTTGTTCTGCCACCATCTTCGGGTGAACGATGCCGATATAGTGGATAATCGTCGTTTCCACTAATTGTGTATACTCAACAACGGACGCGGATATTGTTTTGTGCATTTTCCATCAGCTATACACGCTGGATTGTGATCTCCGCACGGACCGTGAATTATGTCTGTTGGGACTACCGCGAACAACTCCGGGTTGGCTTCTGGATCTGGTATTTCGGCGCTGATAATTGAATCGATTGAATCTGGTTTGATTTTCTCAATTAACCACAGCAGAATGTAATCCACGCTTCTGCCATTCTATTGAGTATATCCAACAATGTGGCTGTCCGAAAACCATCTGCTTAATGTTAAATTCCATTAGCGTCCTGAGTTTTTGTTTCTACACACGTGCGGTGATGTCGTGGCGATCGCTTGAAGTTTGTCTTGGCAGTAGATTGCCGGTAATTTCAGGCCATTTCAGATTGATGAAAAAATCTGGCTGTCTGCAATTCCGCACAGTCCGTAATGTTGCATCTCCTTCCGAAACGACAGCATCGCGCAGATGAATGTGCTGCTCGGAACGTAGTTTTGATTGATTGAAGCGGATGAAATTTAAACGTTCCGTTTCGATCTTGACATACATATCGACGCAATACTGTTGAAACAATCGACGATCTCTCAACCGATAAGTATAAAAATGCATGAAAGTGACCTTCTTGTTCGTTTCTTCACCTGCAAAATGAATATGTTATTTATATAGTAATGCAAGTACAATCGACAGCTCAATAAATAACCGATCACCGGATTGACCATCTTAATCTGGAAGTGGTAGCCATCCTCTCCATGACAAAACATCAATGGATATTGAAGTGCATCATAAGATCGATGTGCTTCGTACAACAATATCAAGCGATTCCACGTTTTCGCCAACAATTACAACTGCGACTTCGTCGATAGTGGGAGCATTGTACTGACATATATGGCCTCCGGTTGGTCTTTTATCTGCTCTGATGATTATTTTGTGATCATCGGAAGTCATTGTCTCCAAAGCAGTTTTAAACAAACGAACCAGCGCATTGTGTTCATGCAAAAGACATTGAAGTTCTCCAATTACCTGTCGTTTTGACGCATTAAAAAGCGCAAGACGATAAGTTAATTCAAATTAGGAATTTCCAACGAAATAAATTTGAAGGAACTTGGGTTCTTTATTCACTGGTGGCATCAACGCTCCGCCTCGATGATAAATTTTCCCTTGAATCTTTAAAATAGAGGGCAAAGGTTCCGGTTTAGTAATGGAAAATAACGTCTTGTAAGTGACCTCCAGCTGCTATACGGCAAGGTAAAGTTATTTTACCAAAATTTTCGATGACGTTCTGGCATATTTAAAAATATTCTCCTTTAGGTCTTCAATGGTTCGTAAATCGTTGTCATAGACTTTTGCCCTCAAATAGCCCGCCATTAGGCGGCCAAATAATGTTGCTTCTTCGAGAAATTATTCGATTATCAAAGTAAAGCGCAGACCCTTCTTTGAGCATGAGCTCATTCGCAATAGGAAAGTGTCAACAGTAGTGGATAACAAAATAATAAAAATAAAAATTACGTTTCAAGCCAAGATCAGATCTCCGGTATTCAATTATATTTTGCTTCGCATGTTCTCCTTGCATTTTTATTTTCCGAAAATATTTTTCACGAATCCGCGCTCGACCTGGAAATCAGATTTCCACGTTCAATCAATATAATATGTCACTACGGTTGGGCCATTTTCCCATTGGGCACAATTAGCTTAATAAAAATTTGAATTTAAAAATTTTTTGGGGAAAATAATAAACAAAACGAAACCATCACTGGAGAACGTTATCAACAACAATTGATGCAATTAAGCTGAGCATTGAAGGTCAGACACCCACGTTATGTCAAAAACCTTGACAAAGTTATCTTTCGGCACGACAACGCTCGGCCACATGTTGCAAAAGTCGTCAAGGAAACTTTGGAGGCGCTTCAATGGGATCTCCTACCCCACCTGCCGTATTCAACAGACATTGTTTCTTCCGACTGCCACTTGTTCCGGTCGATGCAGCACTTTATTGCTTACGAAGAAGCCGAAAATTAGTCGATTCTAGGATCGCCTCTAAAGACGAGGAATTTTTTCGACGCGGGATCCATATGCTGCCTGAAAGATGGGAAAAAGTCGTAGTTAATGATTGACAATACTTTAAATAAAATACATTGTACCAATTTCTCCGAATAAAGCTTCGATGTTATAAAAAAAACCTCAACATTTATTTGTACACCCAATATAAATAATGCCAAACGGAAGAACAGGATTCCTGAGAACTCTTCTGCGCGGTATATGTAATAATTTATGTCACACACTTCTATTAATGTCGCTGTGTCCAAATACAGTGAAATATACCTATATAACCCTCATATATAACGCCATTTCGCTTATAACGTCGGAAATTTAAACTAAAGAGATTGATTTGTTATGTTTCCTTTTGGATTTATTATGTTCACACGCAATAATAAAAGGTTTTTTCTCTCCGTAGGTTAATCTCACCATTTTTATTTGAAAGAATACTCCGTAAGCTAAATATTGGTATAGGTCATACATACAGGGAACGTCTCTATGAGATAGTCTATCTTCAATACAGTAAACCTCTAAAATACATACATTTTCATATATACTTCCAAGTGTTCACATTTAATATCAGAAGGTACCTTCTCCCCGTAGGGTAATTCCATTTTTTCTGTTTGAAAGGACATCGCTTAAGCTAATATTGGTATAAAAAAATAATTTACAGTTGGGTCTACTTCATACAAACAGATTTAAATAAAAGAAATATGAAAAAAGTGAAAAAACAAAAATGGAATAAATTTAAAAACAAAACCATAAAATAAAAATGAAAGTAGAAGTACCTCTAGTCGTAACTCATAAGCTGGATTTTTTATTCGCTCCCGATAGCTGCTTTCGAACGAAGTCATATAAAAAGTGGTTCCCGATAGGGAAATAGGTAGAGCCAAATATTTTTTATATGAAGTTTTCGATAAATAATTAAATTAAAAATGATAGTTTGATGCTAAATAAATTTTATTTACCAATAAATGGCTCGTTGAATTTTAACTTAGGTGTTGAAAAATGACGGCTTTCGATAGCAGGTACCGGGAGCGAATAAACAAACACATTGTTAAACCTATCGTATTTTAGATAGAATAATAGTATATTATTCAACGAGCATATAATGATAGCTGTTATTCACGAAGATGAAGTGTACCGACACGAGCGGATAGGCTGAGTGAATAACAGCCAATATATGCGAGTATAATACGATACTTTGTCCACGACCGATAAAAAAATTGTATTTGTCCACTACTAACGTATAATATACTCATTATACGTTTGTTTCTTCAATTATAATAATATCCATTATTCACTGCTTGTTTATCTAGTAGTCCCTTTTTCCATTATTCAATACTACCAAATAAAAATTTCATTTTTGAAATTTTATCTAGTAGTCTCTTACCATTTTTATTATTATTAAACTGAGACGTCAAAATGTCCATGGAAATTATTTTAGGTTAATTTAAAGAATTTGATAATGAAATACAATTTTTTATTAGTCGTGGACAAAGTATCGTATTCTCCTCGCATATAATGGCTGTTATTCACTCAGATGATTTACGACACTCGCCTATCGGCTCGTGTCGGTAAACTTCATCTTCGTGAATAACAGCTAGCATTATATGCTCGTTGAATAATATACTATTATTATCAAATCCTTTAAATAAACCTAAAATAATTTACGTCGACATTTTGACGTTTCAATTTAATAATAATGAAAATAGCAAGAGACTACTAGATAAAATTTCAAAAATGAAATTTTTATTTGATAGTAGTGAATAATGGACGAAGGGACTACTAGATAAACTAGGAGTGAATAAAGGATATCATTATAATTGAAGAAACAAACGTATAATGAGTACATTATACGTTAGTCGTGGACAAAGACATTTTTTAAGGTGAACTTGCTAGTATTAGTAATGGGTGGTTCGTTCTGGCCATATTCTGTGAGATATAATTCTGAATCCACACGTTTAGGTCAATCCCGGGAAATTTTCTGTGAGTTGGCCAATCTTTAATATAGTGAAATCTGCCAAGCATTGATCCGTAAACGATTGAGCATTACCTACATAAGAGTAGTCTTTTCAGTGCAATAGGTTTCAGTGCAGTTTCTTTTCAGTACAGCTCGACTTAATCTGAAAAATTTATTATTATTCAATCAACAAATTACTTACGAACTTTATTGTAAAACATTTAACTGACCTGTAATTAAAAATTTGTATTTTGAGTTTCAAATTTTTACAAGGATAAGGTCTCATTATATTTTTTTTTAAGCCAAAGGCTTCATCTGCAACTAATAAGAAAGGAATCGGAACTACTGTATCTGGTAAACGTTGAGGGTTGGGAAGGTTTAATTTTGAAATTGCCAAAAACCATTCATTCGCAAAATTAGATTTTTGAAAAATTGTAGAATCCCCCATTGACCCATATGCTCCCAAGTAAACATTTATAAAACGATAATCGGCATCTATTAGCGTGTTCAGAACGATTGAGTATGACTTCTTATAATTAAAGTACCTAAATCCACTATGTTTGGGAATAAACATTGTTGTATGCTTCCGCATGCTTCATTAAGTGCACCTAAACAATTAGGGAAATACCATTTATACAAAAAGTTATTACTAGTTTTAGCATATTTAGACTTTTGCACAGTTGCAGTGATTGTGACCTTCATCATCCGACTATTTTGCAAAATAGTCGAAAAATATTTCGAAAAATAACAACATTTAATTATTTTGACAGTTGATCGTCGTATATATCCATGTGCAATGAGTAGTTTTTGGAAATCTTAGATAAACGATGGAGGTATGCAATTATTCGCGGTTGGTGATGGTGAAATTAAACAGGAAGGAAAATCCTTAAAGAAATATCTAAAATTATTATGAAGAACAAATCTATATTACAAACAGTCATTAGTAATTATATAATAAATGGTTCTGTAGTATCAAAACAATGATCGGGACCACATAAACTCATTGAACGCGAAGAACAGTGAGTCGTAGCTCAAATCAGAACTGATCCATGTAAATCTCAAGTAAAATAGCTGCGGAGATGTGTGTAAATGCGATGGAGGTATGCAATTATTCTCGGTTGGTAATGGTGAAATTAAACAGGAAGGAAAATCCTTAAAGAAATATCTAAAATTATTATGAAGAACAAGTCTACAGTACAAACAGTCATTAGTAATTATATAATAAATGGTTCTGTAGTATCAAAACAACGATCGGGACCACATAAACTCATTGAACGCGAAGAACAGTGAGTCGTATCTCAAATCAGAACTGATCCATGTAAATCGCAAGTAAAATAGCTGCGGAGATGTGTGTAAATGCAGGAAAGAAATGTCATCGATCCCAGAATAATTCACCGAGCTTGATTTAGAAGCCGCGTAGCAAGAAATTAGCCATTTATAAACAATAAAATTCGCAAAAGCGCTTAATTTTGCATTATCTCATGTTCGTAAGCCCAAATAATTTTGGGAGACTGTCATTTTCTTTGACGAGAGTAAGTTTAGTACATCAGAGTGTGGCGTAAACCAAATACTGAACTGTAAACAAAAAATACATCGTTCCGATAGAATATCTGTGGGACGAATTAGAACGTCGAGTTCCAAAACTGCTTGCAAAAAGAATGGGCCAAAATAGGGCGTGTGGCGTAAACGGATGGAAGAGTTTATCAAATATAGGGTTGGTTTAACACTAGAACTACCGACCTGTCAAAATGACCAATTTACATTTATTGAATTCATCTTTTTTAATTGTTTTGTTGAAATTGTTTTGGACCTTTTTGATGATTTTAATATAACTACTTAATTGTCATATTAAAAGTCACCATAAATCTCTAAAATAATTCTAACATAATAACAAAAAAAAAAAAAAAAAATGAATTCATTTAATGTAAATCCGTCATTTTGACGGCGGTAGTTCTAGTGTTAACTTCCTACTGATTTCGAAGCAAATCTCACAAATTTCATTTTTTTTATTTTATATTACTGAAGCGTATGTTGATTTAAACAAAAAAGAATTTAGCCAAATTTTTTTTGTTTGGTTTTTAATTAAAAAATTAGTTGTATTCACTAAATAAAACTGATTTTTATATGAAGGTAAAAAAAGGCTGAAATTAGGAAAAAAACTAAAAACCAGTTTTGACTACGTAAGACTACGTCTTTGTTTTCATTATATATGGGGGGTAAACCAAAATTTGAATGTGATGACGCGCATCACGGAATTGACGTATTTACGAAATTTATTTGATTAAAGCAATATCTATTGTTAAATATAAATGTATAAACTGTAAAAATCAAACCAAGTTAAATAAAATTTTGTGGATTGAAAAAAAGTTAAAACAACAAATTATTAAAAATGTATTTTAATTTCAATTTTAATTAAATTATAATAAACTTGATCAAACATGCCCGCACGCTGTATTGATTTAAAGCTATAAAATAAAAATAAAAAATTCAAAAAATTTTTATTCTCGTTATGTAAAATATTGCGTACATTTTTTGATTTTATATGCTGTATAATCTATGCAATCCTAGAAAAATGTATCTTATCAAAGATCAGGCCGAAAAATGTTTAGGTTTGTGAGTTATGGGACTTTCCAAGTGACCGGAAACTAATTTGATTTAATAGGTCATTTGAATCGTCAATGTCGTGACCAGTTGTGATATTGGGGAAGAGGTCCCCAAATTTTAAAAATACCTGCCCCAAAAAATTAGAAAATGTTTTAAATGGAGGAACCTTATAAACCCAATATTCTATTTTTTTTTAAAAGGCATTTCAATGTGGCATAACGAATTGAGAAATACAAAATTTATTATTGTATAAACAATAAATATAAAAAATAAGTACAACGAGTACCCAACATTTATCAGGATTTATCAGGAACATTTATTAGGATTGCATTATACAATTAACGGTTTTTTTAAATTTGTAATTTTTCAATTTTGGTTTCTCTTAAACTGTATATGTTCAGCGAAGAAGCGTAAAATAAAAAAGAAAAGATACAAAGAATCATGAAAATCAACAGCAAAGCAAATTGCACTTATCTGAACAGCTAATACACCGGAGCACATCAAATCCACAATTGTTAAGTTTCTACCTGAAAAAAAATATGTTCAAAGTTAGTTTAATTAAATAATTACCAATATGTATAATTTTATTATCATTAAGATTTCGTTTTGTATAAAATATTACCTTTAGGAGTTTTTCCGATCAAGATATTGTTTACCAGTGAAAAGTTTTGACAGATAGAAAATAAACTCCAAAAGTCGGTACTAGATTATTGCGATAAACTCAAACAAATGAAGTACTAATATTATGTAAAAAAAATGTTTAAAACCAGATGTCATAGTAGTTGAGAAAATTTGTAATTAGCAAAAAGGAAAAACAAATTCTGTCTTGTGTGAATTGTAGTCAACCTGAAAACGTAAGAAAACGAAAAGGAAAAGCAAATAAAATTAATATTGAGAGAAACGTGATTTTTACTTACCTGAGCATACCTGGACATCCGCATACCGCCACAAATATTTTTCGGGCACGATTAAACCAACCACCGAAATCTATTGAACCTTGGAAATTAACACGGACACGAGAGCCATTTTACTACTTATTTGGAAGTGAGGTTAACACACCGCGTGTATTGAGAAGTACAAAATCTTACAAACGAGCCAAACATTCATAGCAAATTGTGAGTAGATTACCTCAATTAATTAAGTGACGCAATTATTTATGATCCGTAAACGCCTTCGTTTCAAGTTTTGATCATAATCTCGATTCACGAGATTATTCAGTTCAAATAAAGTTTTCTCAATTGTACGTAGTCCTACGTTAATAGGTCGTGTCTCGGACACAAGCTCGTCGGCTTTTTTATTTGGATTTATGAGAAAACCATTGACTAACCAAATATTCTGTTTTAAACTGGGAAAAAAAGCTGCTGAAGCTGCGGTAATGATTAATGTTTCTTGGGGAGATAATTCTGTTGGTGCTTCAACTTTTAGAAAGTGGTTTACGAAATTTCGGGATAGAAATTTTAACCTTGAAGATAATCTACGTCCAGCTGCTGAAAACTAGTTCCAAGATAAAGGACTTCATGCTTTACTTCATGAAAACCCATGTCAAAACCTACAAGAACTTGAAAACCAGTGAGGAGTTACTTAAGCAGCAATTTCAAATCGATTGCAGAACAAAGGAAAATGAGTTCCTCATTAGTTAATCGAAGAGAACCAAAATCGCAGAGTCAACATTTGTTTGAATTTGCTTTCTCGCTACAAAAAAAAAATCATTTTTTGCACAAAATCATTACTGGAGATGAAAAATGGATTATATACGATAGTCCTAACCGAAGAAAAGCATGAATTGTGTGTCTGATCTGATTTGTCTGAACAAATTGGCTGATGCATTAGAGGAAAAAGCCATTACTAGGGCCTCAACTAGGGTTGGGAAGTTCTCCCGAATGCGGTGTATTCTCCTGATTTGGCTCCTTCCGACGACTATTTGTTTATATCGATGCAGTATTATTTGAGTGATCACCGGTTCTCGAAAGTTGAAGATGTTCGAAAATGGCTCGACGAATATTTTGCCTCCAAACAACCAAGTTTCTATCGCGAGGGCATCCATCAACTATCCGATAAATGGCAAAGGACTATAGATCTTAATGGTATTATAGTAATATTAGAATAGTACTATTTTGATTATTAACGTTTGTAACAAGTAAGTTTTTAATAAAGATATATTTGACCAAAAATCGCTATGTTTTCACTTATACATTTAATAAAAACAAAAAAACAAAAATTTTCATAGCCATCATTATTGTAAAAACCAGTTTTGATCCAAATACGAGTAATGATCACGATATGAAGTTGTGTTATATGAAGTTGTGCCTTGCGCAAGAAAAAATCGATAATAAAACGGATAAAAAACAAATTTAAATTGAGAAATTTGATGATAGTGAGGATTGATTTCAATTTGACTAATTAGACATACTACCCTGCCGGCCACGCGTAACGCAAACGTTCATTTTACGAATAGTCTCTTCTACTAAAGTGTTCGTAAACGTTACGCTAAAAATGAGTAGATATGTTACATAAATGATACTCTTGTCACATGAGAAGTGAAACAAATTGGCGAAGACTTGTTTATGTATTGGTTTATAAAAAAATATTCGTAATGTGTACACCTTTTACGTAACATTTATGAACTCATATGGGCTTAACGTTTATGAGCCTTCTAAAATGAACATTACGTACGGTTTGAGTATTACTCTGCAATTAATTTTGAATTAATAATGAAAACAACGTATTTTGTTTTATTTTTAGCAAATATATGATTTTATTTATTTGATTATATCAATTAATTAATAATTTTACCTATACTAAATTTTAACACATTTATTTTTACTTATACTCAATTTTAGTTATACTTCAAGTTCAACAAATTCATTAAGATATTAAAATAAAATAACATAATACGAAAATAGAAATAGCTAATAATATATTGTATTTATTATAAATGTCGTCGTCACTATCATTCACTAAACTGTATTTATAAACAACAAAAATTAATATCAAATTAAAAATTTACTAAATAATAAAATGGCGCACCATGCTTTACTTTATCAAAAATCACATTCTGTTTAAATATGGAATGAAGAAGCTACACGGTTTTGTAAATTCAAATATGAAATCTGAAATTGTGAAGTAGTAGTAGTGCCGCATATAAGAAACTGTTCGTAAACTGTTCGTAAGTGGTTCATTTTTTATGTATACTTTTTTGCGCCGGCAGGGTACCTTGATCAACAAGTTCTCGGAATAACCACCGTGTGGCGCTCCCATCGTTCCGATTTGAGTTCTGTTTTTTTGTTAAGTTGGTACATCTGTTGTTGATATTCCCTCTAAATCTTACCGTCATAGCTTGACATTTGCAAAAGTTACGTAGTCAAGAGTACATCTATCTCTGTGTGTGTTGGCGATTATTTACAATTTTAGAAATTATTTACAATTTTAGACATGATTTGCGAGGCTGAATCCGCTCCCACATTCATCAAAAGGATCATTACTGGAGACGAGACGTGGGTAGGGATCATTACTGGAGTACGACACGCAATCCAGACATCAGGCAAGTGAATGGCGTTCACCAAAAAAAAACCACGTCGTTTTCAGTCAAAAAGAAGGCAATGCTCACGGTTTTCATGGATTACAACGGTGTAGTGCATCATGAATTTTTGCCAGAAGGCCAGACCGTAATCAAAGAGTATTTTTTGGGCGTTATGAGACGTTTGCGTGAAGCAATTCGCCGAAAGAGACCAGAATTGTGGGCAGAAAACTCGTGGATTTTGCACATGATAACGCACCGCCGCACAGTGCTATCATTATTCGTAATTTTTTGACAAAAAATGCAACAAATACCATCCAACAGCCACCGAATTCACCTGATTTGTCTCACTGTAACTTCTTTCTGTTCAATCGAGTTAAAAAACCATTACGGGGAACGCGTTTCAGCAGCCGAGAGGAAATAATGGAAAAATCGCCAACACACACAGAGTAGATGTACTCTTGACTACGTAACTCTTGCAAATGTCAAGCTATGACGCTAAGATTTAGAGGGAATATCAACAACAGATGTACCAACTTAACAAAAAAACAGAACTCAAATCGGAACGATATGAGCGCCACACGGTGGTTATTCCGAGAACTTGTTGATCAAGGTAGTATTATTTTTAAGAATGTTGCAAAAAAACCTTAGTACCTGTTTGAACAAATAAAAAGTTAGAATAAATGACAGTTTTCTGTTATGAACGAGTTTTATCGCGAGTTGAGGAGAACGGATAATACATAAGTATCCCAAACAGCATTGAACATTCTACGAATATTTGTGGAAAAAGCTTAATGAAAATGTAAGGGGTTGATGATCCGTGACGATTTTAACCTTTTTTGCGCCATATAAATAGTTCCGCAAGCTGTCCAAGGACCGTATTATGGCCAGCATCTCCCTTTCATTTACAGCATAGTTTTCTTCCGTTTTATTTAATGACCTGGAGATGAATGTAACAGGTCTGTCTTTGATCAGCTCCCCCTGTAATAATACTGCTCCAATTGCAGTATCCGAAGCATCCGTTGTTAGGATGAACGGCTTCTCAAAGTTAGGAAAGATGAGTATTTCTGTTAATGACAATAAGTCTTTGAGTTATTGAAATGCGTGGATCTCTTTCTCTGACAGGTTGATTTTGACTTTTTTCGATGCATTCGCTTTGATTTGCGCATTTTCACTCCTGGTGAGATTTGTTAGTGGTTTGACCAATTTGGCGAAATCCTTTATGAAGCGTCTGTAATAGGACGTGACGCCGAGAAATGATTTTAAATCTTTCAAGTTTTCCGGGATCCTTATTTTCCGAATTGCGCGGACTTTCTTTTCATCAGGTTTGATGCCCTGATTTGTTATGATAGTATAACCGAGGAACTCGGTTTCGTTCTTGAGAAACTCCGTTTTATTCAGATTTACTACTCTCAGATTTGCTTTTTCCAATTTTGAAAATATTTTCCTCACGTTGTCCAAATGTTCCTCTTCTGTATTTCCTCCGAATATTATTATATCGTCTATGTAGACATAACATATTTTTCCGATGAACTCCTTCAGCATGTTATCTATCATTCTCTGAAAGATAGCCGGTGCATTTTTTAATTCAAAGGGAAACCGTAGGAGTTCGTACTTCCCATTCATTGTTGAAAATGATGTCTTTTTTACATCCATTTCTTTCATTTCAATTTGATGAAAGCCGGAGGTGAGATCGATTGTAGTGAAGAATTGTGAATTTCCCAGATTCGCTAGTGTGTTAGATATATCTGGAATCGAGTAAGCGTCTGACGTTGTTACAGCATTGAGTCTTTTAATGTCAATGACTATTCGGTATTTTTTTATACCGGAAGCATCTAACTTCTTTTCCACCACCCATATTGGAGAATTATATGGGCTCTTGGAGGGCCTTATGATGCCATCTTTAAGTAGTTGTTCGATTTGGTTTTCTACCTCACCCCTCACGCTTACTCGGTATGGGTAGGATTTTGATTAAATAGGTTCTTCCGTAGTGGTCTTAATTTCTGCTCTTATGTCAGTGTCAATTGTTTCATGGTTGTTGACCGGACCGAATAGTTTTTCAAATTTTGACAATATATTTTGTAGTTTTTGCTTAGATCCCCGTGACAGATGATCGTTTCGAATTTCGAGGTTATTGACCTGTGATGTCTGCTTCTCCTTCAATGGTATCTTTATGTTTGGTGTTAAAATTAGTGTGCTATTTTTTCTGTCGATTATGGCTCCTAGTTCTTTTAGGGTGTCATCTCCGATGATTCCGTTGAATGATTGAAGTCCTAATAAAATGAAAAATTCCAATTTTTTGTGAATTCCAATACTTTCAAAAAATGGTCCGACGATTTTTTCCTTAATCGGTATGTTTCCACCACCTGATCTTATATTGAATTGATTGTTAGTCGGTATTGGGTTTTTAGTTAATTCGGGTCTGATGAAATTTTTATTTGCTCCGGTGTCGATGAGGAACTTGATCAATTTATTATCTCTAGTTTTGTACTCTAGGTATGGTACGCTAGAGAGGCGCCCATCATAAAATTTAGCTCGGTGTTTTCATCCACCTGTTCTTCCTCCTGATTGCATATGTCCACGTTTGACATTTCTTCAATTAATTGATTATATAGTTAATCGGAATGTTCGCGTTTTAATGCTGGTTGATAATTTTGTTAGTTTGGATAATTCTGTTGATTATTTGATTGATTTGTCTGGTCACCTTGTTGATTCGTAGGACGGTTGATATAATTGACCCGTCTTGTCTGAATAGATGGATCGACAGACATCGGTGTTGGTGGTTTTAGTCCTGTTGGTCGTGGTGGTGGTTCTCTTCCAATTCTATTGTTTTGGTGCTGAATGTTGTAGGCCAAGTTTCTTTGTGGTACTGGGATATTAACAAGTTGATATACTGGATAAGAGTTCAATTGATTTATCGGTGCTATTACCGAATTGTTGAAGCTTTTTTGTGGATCGTTATATTTCGGTAATTCAGATTCTAAAATTCTAAGTATAATGTATATGCTTCTGGAAGAGTTTGTGGGCGTTGGATCATTAGCATTCTGCTTAATTCGCCATTGAGTATCAGTACCTTTACTGTATCTGTTGAATATTCTTCTGTTTTAATTTTATTAACAATCAGTGAAAACTGATGGTTGATGTTAACGTTGAATTCATTTATGCTCGTGTTTCCTTGTAGGATGCCGCTCAGTTGATGTTCCAGAGTTCTGAGATCCCTTTTATCGGCATAGTGAAGTGAAAGGCATTTTTTTATGGATCCAATCGTTGCTAAATATATTGTACGATATTAAGGCTGCGTCGGCTCTCCCTCTAATTTTCTGCCTTATGCTCTGTAATATTGATCGGAACAATGATTTGTTTTTTATGATTTCATAGTCCCTTAAAATGTTTTCTACGTTGTGAATCCAAGATATGTATTGCGTCGGATTCCCATCGAACGTTCGTAGTTCCTTGACGCAATCTGGGAACCTGCTGATGTCGGTTAGACCTTGTTCCATTTTTGGTGTAGCTAGCGTTTCTATTTTCGTAATGTTCGGGTTTTCGAGTTTGGACAGGCGCTGTTCTAGACTTATTGTTCGTTCTATTTGGGCGTTGACTACTCCAGTGAGTTGTTTTATTTGGTCTACTAACGTTTCTAGAGTTATTATCACTTTATTTTATTATCCCAAAAGTTATTATTATAGAATTAAAAAAAATCTTCACTTGTTTTAATTACTGTTGTACTAAAGATTTTCACTTGTTTGAGTTGATTTTAAAAAATCTTGATGATTGGTCCCTGTTTCGGCGCCAGTTAACGAAACGATGTTTCGGAGAGTTAAAAAAATGAAATTTATTATTCCAATTTTATATTATTACACTTTTACGTACAAAATTACTCTAATTTAAAACTAACAATTTGTCTTTTTATATAAGAATAAAATATTGACTTTTTATATTGACTTTGTGTATAAAGAATTTAGAACGTTGATATGTTGAAACACGCTCCGTTGATACAGAATTTGTGGCATATGGCGTGTTGCTACATAAAAATAGGTTTCAAATTATGTCTGGGAATTTGGTTGATGCAGCATTTCTGGTGTATAGCATATTGCTAACTTAAAAGCTTCAAAAAATGTGAAAATGTACACTACCAATTTATTATATTTTTGATTGATAATTTATATATGTGTTAACCAATTTAATATCAACAGGACATAGACACAGGTAGTGCAGGATATAGAAGTCATACTTTTTGCTGTGCTAATTAAAATTTAAAAAAAAAATAATAATAAGTGTTAATTTAGATTAATTAATTGTTAAAAGTAATAATAAAGTTGTTTGTGATGCATGCAATGTAAGTTAGACGTGAAATTTTGAGTGCAACAGTGGTTTATAAATAAAATGAAATCAGAGCTTCTAAAGTGAAATGGCCTGTGTTAATTTTGCTTTGATTGATAAAAAAAAAAAAAATCATAAAGCTACAAGTGGTGTGTTGAAACTGTAATCAAAAGTTAATTATTAATGTGATTTGACAATATTGTCACATTGAAATTGGTAAGAGAGTATCAAAAAAAAAAAAAAACAGAAAGAGTTGTAGATTTGTTTTGTATTTTGTGCGTTGTTTCATGTTGTATTTTTGTTTGATTTTGGTTGAAACAAGTTTGTGTATATAAAGCATGTCGTATTGTGAGTGCTACGGTATTTTAAGTAATGGGGAGTAAACCGTATTTTATTTATAATGATGATCTACGAGTGTGAGGTTTTCCAGACATTCGAGAGATTTGTCAATGTATTAGTATTGCACTGCTGAGACGGGTTCTTATGGGAGGATTGAGTGTTATTTCGAAAAATTGAGTAGTATCTAGAAAAGTATTTTTTAAAAATCGAGCTAGCTAAATTACAACAAATCAAAATGTATTACAAATTCTTGTTCGTTCGATATTAAAGTAATTTTAATTGATTTATTTTTTGAGTGTTCATTAAAACACGGTATATGGCATTCTAAAGTTGAAGTGTGATTTCAAAGAGGGTACTTTTCTAGAACTTTTATTAAATGAACGATTCGTATGGATTAGGGCTTTTAATTAAGTAATTTACTTACGCACTGGACAGTTTTAAACGTTTGAACTTTCAAACTTTTGAACTTTTCGACTTTTGGGCTTTTGAATTTTGAACTTTTAAACTTTTATTAGACTTTTATTAAACTTTTGTTAAACTTTCATTAAACTTTTGTTAAACTTTTACGAAACTTTTATTAAACTTCTGTTAAACTTTTGTCAAACTTTTGTTAAAGTTTTGTTAAACTTTTATTAAACTTTAGTTAAACTTTTGTTAAACTTTTGTTAAACTTTTGTTAAACTTTTGTTAAACTTTTGTTAAACTTTTGTTAAACGTTTATTAAACTTTTGTTCTATTATTAAACTTTTGTTAAACTTTTATTAAACTTTTGTTAAACTTTTGTTAAACTTTTATTAAACTTTTAAACTTACAAATTTTGAACTTTTGATAAACTTTTAAACTTCTAAAATTTTTAATTTAGGAATTTTGGACTTTTAAACTTTCAAACTTTTACACTTTTACAGTTTAAAACTTTTAAACTTTTGGACTTTTGGATTTTTAAACTTTTAAACTTTTGAAATGTTAAACTTTTAAACCTTTAAACTTGTTGACTTTTAAACTTTTATTAAACTTTTATTAAGCTTTTGTTAAACTTTTATTAAACTTAAACTTTAAAACTTTTAAATTTTTAACTTTTAAACTTTTGGACTTTAAACTTTTGAACTTTTAGACTTTAAACTTTTGAACTTTTAGACTTTTAAACTTTTTAACTTTTTAACTTTTAAACTTTTAAACTTTTAAACTTTTAAACTTTTAAACTTTTAAACTTTTAAACTTTTAAACTTTTAAACTTTTAAACTTTTAAACTTTTAAACTTTTAAACTTTTAAACTTTTAAACTTTTAAACTTTTAAACTTTTAAACTTTTAAACTTTTAAACTTTTAAAATTTTAAACTTTTAAACTTTTAAATTTTTAAATTTTTAAACTTTTAAACTTTTAAACTTTTTAAACTTTTAAACTTTTAAACTTTTAAACTTTTTAAACTTTTAAACTTTTAAACTTTTAAACTTTTAAACTTTTAAACTTTTAAACTTTTAAACTATTAAACTATTAAACTTTTACTTTTAAACTTTTAAACTTTTAAACTTTTAAACTTTTAAACTTTTAAACTTTTAAACTTTTAAACTTTTAAACTTTTAAACTTTTAAACTTTTAAACTTTTAAACTTTTAAACTTTTAAACTTTAAAACTTTTAAACTTTTAAACTTTTAAACTTTTAAACTTTTAAACTTTTAAACTTTTAAACTTTTAAACTTTTAAACTTTTAAACTTTTAAACTTTTAAACTTTTAAAGTTTTAAACTTTTAAACTTTTAAACTTTTAAACTTTTAAACTTTTAAACTTTTAAACTTTTAAACTTTTAAAGTTTTAAACTTTTAAACTTTTAAACTTTTAAACTTTTAAACTTTTAAACTTTTAAACTTTTAAACTTTTAAAGTTTTAAACTTTTACAGTTTTAAACTTTTAAACTTTTAAAGTTTTAAAGTTTTAAAGTTTTAAACTTTTAAACTTTTAAACTTTTAAACTTTTAAACTTTTAAACTTTTAAACTTTTAAACTTTTAAACTTTTAAACTTTTAAACTTTTAAACTTTTAAACTTTTAAACTTTTAAACTTTTAAACTTTTAAACTTTTAAACTTTTAAACTTTTAAACTTTTAAACTTTTAAACTTTTAAACTTATAAACTTTTAGACTTTCAAACTTTTAAACTTTTAAACTTTTAAACTTTTAAACTTTTAAACTTTTAAACTTTTAAACTTTTAAACTTTTAAACTTTTAAACTTTTAAACTTTTAAACTTTTAAACTTTGAAACTTTGAAACTTTGAAACTTTGAAACTTTGAAACTTTAAAACTTTAAAACTTTTAAACTTTTAAACTTTTAAACTTTTAACTTTTAAATTTTTAAACTTTTAACTTTTAAACTTTTAAACTTTTAATCTTTTAAACTTTTGGACTTTTAAACTTTTAAACTCCTAAACTTTTAAATGTTGGAATTTAAGACTTTTAAACTTTAAACTTTTACACTTTTGCACTTCTAAACTTTTAGACTTTTGGATTTTGAACTTTTAAACTTTTAAACTTTTGAACTTTTAAACCTTTAAACTTTTCAACTTTTATTCAACTTTTATTAAACTTTTGTTAAACTTTTATTAAACTTTTGTTAAACTTTTATTAATTTTTTGTTAAACTTTTGTTAAACTTTTGATAAACTTTTATCCAACTTTTGTCAAACTTTTGTTAAATATTTATTAAACTTTTGTTAAACGTTCGTTAAACTTTTATTAAACTTTTGTTAAACTTTTATTAAACTTTTATTCGTATATTAAACTTTTATTAATTTTTATTAAACTTTTATTAAACTTTTGTTAAACTTTTGTTAAATTTTTGTTAAACTTTTATTAAACTTTTGTTAAACTTTTGTTAAACTTTTCTTAAACTTTTATTAAACTTTTGTTAAACTTTTATTAAACATTTATTCTTTTATTAAACTTTTATTGTGTTCTTGATTATTTTAAATTATTGTGCGGTGGGATTTAAACGGAATAGATTAATTAGTAAGCAATTAGTTAATTATTAATTTGATTTGATTTTAGAGGTATGTCCGGAATTAAGTAATAAAGTTGTAAATCTGGAATTAAACTTATATGGTTTCAGGAATTAGATGATTTAAATTTAAATTTTAAATTTAAAAAAAAAAATAAGTAATTGCATTAAATTTTTGTGTTACAATTTAATTGATAATTAAGAATGGATTGGATGCAGTGAAATGTGCAGATGGGAAACCGGGCGCGGCTTCATTGTTTACCTATTATTGTTCATTGTTTTAATTATTTATTATTGAACTTTTAGAGCGGAGAAATCGGGCGCGGCTTTTTATTTAATTATCGTTCATTATTTAATTGTTTATTTCATTTTTATAGTTGATTTATTAACTTTAAATTAATACGGAAAGTTTGAACTATTAGTATTTAAGCTATTTAAGCAGAATGAAGTAATAATCAATTAATTATTTAATTTTGATTTTAGTGGTATTCCTGGAATTAGTTAATTAATTTCTTTAATTTCTGGCAATAGCTAGTTAAGCAGGAATTGGAAATACATTTTTTAGGGTTTCACATTTTGGTTTTTGATTTTAGAATTTTACTTTAAAAAAACACATTTAGTGTTTAAAATTCATAATTTAGGATTACAATTTTTATGTATCTTGATTTTCAGGTTATATAGTTAGTAATTAATTTGCTGTCGTTTAATTTAGATGTTGAATTGAATTTATTTTATTTAAGGGTGTTAAGGACTGATTTTAAATAAAGAATTAATGGTGAAGTAAATTAGGTTTTGGGTTGAAATTAAATTAATTTTTATTAAAATTAAATTTAGTGAAATTAATTTTTCGGTGTAATCGAATCATACGTCATAATATTATTGTTGATGTTGGTATTGGTATTGATGTGGGTGTTGGTATTAGTGTTTGTATTGGTGTTAATGTTCATACTTATTGGTATTACTGTTAATGTCACGAGTAATTTTGTTTTTTTCACAAACTTCGATTAAAGGCAAATGGTGAGGTTGTGGATGAACAAGGGCTTTATACAGAAAATATTTATTGTTTAAGATTTTTGATGATAGGTATTGACGATTGGAGCATCACAGATTCCACCTAGTGGAAAATTTTAAACTGAGGTAGCTGCTAATTTGACGTTTGAAATTGTTGTAAACAATTCCAATTTTGAACTATAAACACTATTTTTACTTACCAGATTGCTAATAATTGTAAATAATTCATATTTTGGATAATAAAAACAATTTTTAACTACCGGATTGCAAAATTTCCTTTCGTCGCATTTATGAGAAATGTCATTTTGGCAGTTGCCTCATTTGAACTTTTTTCCTCGAGAGGCGCTTTCTCTACTTTTACAATCGTCAATAACAACTAACAAATTTCATCAATAATGAGCGGAGAGACATCTATTAGAATTAGTTGGAGTGTACTTATGGTTCAAAATTTTATTTCAGATGGGGTGTGCAATTTAATATAATTGATCCTTAATGTAATTAATGCCTTAAGGCTTAGAATTGAATTATGATTAATAAATGGTAATGTTATTTTTAGGGATAGGAACATCTTTACATTTGAATTTATATTATATTATATTTATTGCTGTTTTAATATTTCTCTTAATTGTTGAGAGCTATTAATACTTAAATATTAGAAATTATAGAGCGGTTGGACTTAGTGAGAGTAGAAATAAATAACTAATTTGTTTTTTGGTTTCAGTAGAACATCGAAATATATTTTATCATCAATTTTATTAATCGGAAGTTTGGAGTATTATATGAATATAAATTCTAGTTTAAGATATTATTTCAAATCGATCAGGTTCCAACGTTTTATTATTAATATTTTAATTGTGTTGTCATTGTGCTGTCATAAAACACTAACTATCGGCTTTATTAGGTGTCTGTAACCGGGCGGAGTCTGTCCTCACTAACATTCCTTTCCCATTCCTCGATTTTATTATATGTAAAAAGGTGTACGATGGCTGCCTGGCCAGGGGCGGATATCACACTATTAGACTTATGTGGTTATCGATGTAGCGCCTTTCTTTACGGGGTGAATATTGCTATGTTTGGCTTCATGAAAAGCTGAGTATGATGGTACATATTTCCTTGGTGAGGGAGCGTAATGGTGTCGTGTTGTAACATGGGTATAGTGGTGTGGTATTCGCATTTATAATACGGGAGACTTGCTTAATGCTTGATCGTACATTGAAATCAATCAATCAATCAGTTAACTAATTTAATGTCAACAGCAAAGTCACACGCTTAGATGAAGCAATCAAAGTATCCAAGAAAACTTGTGTTGATTTCCATACGAATCATTTTTTTTATTCCCGGTACAAACATAATGTCAATGTATTCTACGGTGAGGTAATATTGAGGGCTTTAGTTTATTATTTATCCAATATTGAACTGCTGGTATTAGTAGGTTGTTTAGTTTTGATACTTACCACTGTTGTTTTTCTTCCGATGAATGAAATAAAAAATTATTGGTTAATTTGACTATGTATTTCCTAGATAAAGTTATACTGATCGTTGTCTACTGAACTGATCTAGTAATTCAGATTTTTGGCCCTTTATATATAAATTTTGGTGGCTCTAAAATCACTAAATTTCCCCACCATTCGATATTATTACAAAAATTAATTTGTTTTATATTTTTCACCTAATTCGAAATTTTGTTATTCTACATTATGTTTCATAATTGACATAATTGTTTTTTCCTTTTTTACTCTAATTTGGATTTATTAATTAATTATAGGTCATTTACGTTATTTTTGTTTTTATATAAATATAGAAAAAAATATGTGCTTATCACCTATACATTTTATAAATATATGGATTTTGATGTGTCGGTGTCATTAATCTCATCTCATGGTATGGTAAGAAGACAAAAATTATTGTGGAATGGTATAAACGTTGAAAATTGGAAAATGATTTGGAAACATGGTTTTGAAACTTGGAGGCAATATGGATGGGAAGGGTAACGAAAGCCATTTGGTGTTCGTTACAGAACAATAGATGAAATGGCAGATTAGAACTTAAGGGAAAATCAATGTCCTAATAAACCTATGCAGCCTGTCAAATCTCAATCTGTTTTTCCTCTAAATCTCAATTTACCCAATTTTCGAATGTTATCTGGCAGCACGAAGACGCTTTGGCTTTGGATATTAGTACATTCTCCGATATTGCTTTAAAGATATAATAACATGCATAAGTAAGTAGATTTACTTTGTTGTTTAGTTTAAATATTTATTTCACTCAAACGTGGGTTCTTTCTGACGGATCATTAATTAATCTTAATCTTATTTATGTAAGGCAGTAAAAAATTACCCTTTATATTTTTTAGTTCCCCTTGCTGTTACAAAATTTGCAGTTATTCTTGTTTCTACAATTGCTTCAGAATACAAAAAAATTCTTTGGTGCAAATTATGCAGATTATACCATTATGTTCTAAAGGTCGTTTTAGTTTTGTTTTCAGTTGCTAAAACCTTAATAAATACGAAAATTGAACAATAGCCGTTAATTTACAAACTTTGACACAAACGATAAATGCAAAAACCGTACCTATGAGTACCTATAAAAAAAAAAAAAAAAATATAAATAAACTGAGAAATAATAGCAAAGAATTCTTCATCAAAATAAATTGACTGACACTAATTTAAGACAACCCGCCTATACTCGTTTCTAAATGTACGGTAATGTAGAAAAAATTTCTATCCGTTTTCACCTTCACTTTTCTCACCTTCTTAAAATTGAAAATAGAATCTGGTCGTACATACTGGATAAAATTCGTATTAAAATAGAACATCTTTCGACTTAAAAAATGTAAAATGGCAACAATAAAAAAAATTAACAACATCAAACATACAAAGCGAGTGTAAAGCATGTTGGGGGTTGAGCAGGAGTTTAAAACGACACACTAACTAATAATAGGGAATATTTTTTGTCTCGCATGTATTAAACGTAAACGTGATAATTTATTAATTTATTTCTTCTGTAGATAACACGGTTACAATTATTATTTTATATTTGGTGTTGCCTTTGTTTTTTCCCTATTTTATTATTATTGTGATCTTTTAATACTGAAAGGAGGACAAAATTGAACTTTTGTTGTGTTTTTCCATTTTACCGCAACAAATAATGTGTGTAAATATGGGAAAGTATTGAAACAGCCAAATATCTTTTCTACAGTGGATTATTATACTTAGAATGGTTGGGGTAGTTTTATGTCCTTTTTGCCATTGTAAATTGTTATTTAGGATTTTCGTATTTGTGTAAAATTTCTGTAAGCGTACAAACTGTGATGTATCATTTATTTCGAAACTGGCTACGGCAACAAATTTGTGTGTTTGTGCGAATAGGAAAATTAACATTTTTATGGTATCTCATACCTCAATGTCAATTTCAGCATACACAGTTCGAAGCATTTTGTTGTATTTTAATAGAAATGCGTTATCAACCAAGGAAATTTTTCTCTCTTTATGTATTTGAATTTAATTTAAGTTCAAACTGTTACCAAACCAGAATCGATATACATTTTTTCCGATTTATTTGACTGTAAGTTTAATTAAATTAAATTTTTACGATATTTGGCGTACATTTTTACAGATTAAACCATGCATGCGTATGATAAATAATAACAATGGAGTTGAGGTGTCAACGTTTTATTTGTGAATAAATGTAATTAAATTTTCCCCGCGAGCAGTTATATAATGCTCGCTTTAGACTCCTCCGATTTGGAAAACGAACGTCTTTTTTTTTTAGTGTTTTTTTCATGTAAAATACCCAACATATCCCCATCGATAATCAACATTTTATAAGATTACCCAAAATATGTTTACACATATCTGTACTTATATATAATAATATTCAAATATAACATGCTGATTGAAAACGAAAATAAAAAATGAACATAAAATTATGATGATTGACGAATCGTAAGATTAATTTTAACGTGGCATGTGGATTTTATGATTCCTTGTTGTTGTATCCTTTTGATGGATTGAAACCCATGAAATTATTGTGAAGTTGCGGCTTTTATATTATAAATCAGATTAAACCAGTTTTAAGCGCGCACTGTGTGCCATTCAAATATTTAAGTAGGTCGTATTTATTTATTTTATATTATTTTTATAATGAGAGTAAATTGAATTTAGTTTGTAACTGGATATGGTCATGTCTCTTTGGAAGAAAGACACCATCATGGAGCTCAATATTGTATATTATGTATCTGTTGTGTTCTGTATAAATTAAATTAACAATAAAAATAAGCAAGCGCACAAAATGTTATATAATCGCAAGCTGTCAATTCTTTATTATTTTGCATTGTCCCACGAGTGACACCCGCGCACCATACACACGCATTATGAGTATACATATTTATGAACTTTTATTTGGAAAAGCATAAACTAACTTCAAATGCAAAAGATGTAATGCTTTAAAAACAAAACACGCGCATAAATACAAAACAGAAATCATTTTCACCAGATTGAGAAAGAGACTCTAGTACGTGTATTTTAGTATGTGTTGTAGCAGTAGCAGAGCGGTGAGTGCGAGAGCGAGCAGAAAATTAGTATTTCTTTTAAAGGGAAAACATTTTCATTCAGTTAATTTGAATATTTATTTGACGCCGGTTAGTTCATTAAACTGTCTATTTTATTACACAACAAACTGAACACATACAAAACTTTAATAAAATTTGCTTTATTTTGTAGAATTGGTTGAGTTTTCTAAGAAAAATCTATTGATTTTGGTTTGTTCTTCTGAGTTTCGGAGTATGTATGATATGTCGTATGTATTACAGCCTTGCTAATTATTTTAGTTTGGTATTACATTTGCTTCTGTTGCAACGTATGTATTCTTTTGAAGATTGGTTTAACATCCAATATTGGTTATATTATGTTTAAATAATACATTTGAAAACAAAAATTGAAAAAAGGAATATTCCTGTGGCGTTATCGGGGTTCTGTCTGCGTACGTGCGTCGCATAACATAAATCGAAATCGATATACAGCGTGCAGATAGGTTTTCAAAAACGCTGGCGTTTTTGCAGAAGTCAAACTTCGTTATAAAATTAATAAAGAATGAGAATCCCATTACTATTTGATGAACATAAATTCAACACTGCAAAAATTTTAAGCCGTCATGTCAATTTACATTAACGCCAAAAAATTAGGAAGTGATTTCGATATTTTTATTGTTACAACAGCGGCAACAAGTTTTAGCATGACCCATTTATAGAAAATAAAAAAAAATCGACTTAACTCTTTACAAAAACCCTCAAAAACAGGGTTCGAGCCGAACCCGAACTCTTCTCACTGCTTGAATTTTGTGAATTTTTTATTAAATATATTTAGCCTGCTCAATTTTAAATTATAAAATACAGCGCCTTTCTGCACTAGGAGCCGATACAGGCTAGGTTAGAATTATCCGCAAAATTACGATAATACACGGGAAAAAATAATTTCTAATATGAAGAAAAAACGGATTAAGCTCTCCAACATCTTGTTTCTTATTTATACTTTATAAAAGAGAATAGATTCTATATAATCCGCTCCTACGTGCAGCACACAGTGCGACATGTTTGCTCATCCCGGCTCCTACGTCCCCCGAAGTTCAAATCTAAAGCCCCTCGGAGGTCTAAGCGGATATGAGGGGGGGGGGGGGGGAGCGCAGCGATCTCCCGCGTGCCTGTGAGAGTTACCGAAGCCGTTAGCCTCTACAATTCTATTTATATTTTTGGTTATTTTCATCTCGTAACACCACTTCCGGTGAGTCGATTTGGAGTAGAATTCACTGGCACCTCGCCATTTATCAAAAAAGCTTAAATCTGAAGTTTCAGTTCGATTAGTTAACCATATGGGCTGTAGAGAGGACACAGACTGACCTACTGACGGACTGACATAGAGACACCATTTTAAAACCCACTTTTTCGGACTCAGTGGACCTCAAAACAGATAAATATCTAAAAATCTCAAGGTCCAAAATTTTCATGATTACTTTATTTTACTTACGTTAGAGAAAGTAATACAAAATAATAAATTTCAAAGAAGTTTGCGTAATAAGTGCCTCAAAATTCCCTGTTCGTAGGAGAAAGTGTGTTGGTCACAACTCAATTTTATTTTATTTTTTAATTTTTTTTTTAATTTTAAATTTTTATTTTTAATTTTTAATGTTTTATTTTTATTTGGTTTTAATTTTTGGAAACCTTTTTGTATTACGTAGTTTTTTGTTAACCTTATACTTTTTAAGATATTTGCAAAATAAATTTTCTGTACCAAGGGAGTGGCCACTTCCGGTTAGCCGATTTGGAGTAAAATTCACTGGGACCTCCCAATTTATCAAAAAAGCTTAAATCTGAAGTTTCAGTTCGATTGGTTAAAACATCTGGGCTGTAGAGAGGACACAAACTTACAGACAGACACCATTTTGAAACCCACTTTTTCGGACTCAGGGGACTTCAAACAGATAAATCTCTAAAAATCTCAAGGCCCAACATTTTCATGATTAATATACTTTATTTTACTAGAGTAAAAGACTACGAGAAGAAGTGTTAGCCGCACCTCCTTCTAGTTTCTCCTTCTTTTGGTTTTTTTGGAACCAGTTTGAATTTAATAGATTTTATGTAAACCTTATACTTTTTAAGATATTTGCAAAATAAATTTTCTGGACCAAGGGAGTGGCCACTTCCGGTGAGTCGATTTGGAGTAGAATTCACTGGCACCTCGCCATTTATCAAAAAAGCTTAAATCTGAAGTTTCAGTTCGATTAGTTAACCATATGGGCTGTAGAGAGGACACAGACTGACCTACTGACGGACTGACATAGAGACACCATTTTAAAACCCACTTTTTCGGTCTCAGTGGACCTCAAAACAGATAAATATCTAAAAATCTCAAGGTCCAAAATTTTCATGATTACTTTATTTTACTTACGTTAGAGAAAGTAATACAAAATAATAAATTTCAAAGAAGTTTGCGTAATAAGTGCCTCAAAATTCCCTGTTCGTAGGAGAAAGTGTGTTGGCCACACCTCAATTTTATTTTATTTTTTAAGTTTTTTTTTAATTTTAAATTTTTATTTTTAATTTTTAATGTTTTATTTTTATTTGGTTTTAATTTTTGGAAACCTTTTTGTATTACGTAGTTTTTTGTTAACCTTATACTTTTTAAGATATTTGCAAAATAAATTTTCTGTACCAAGGGAGTGGCAACTTCCGGTTAGCCGATTTGGATTAAAATTCACTGGGACCTTCCAATTTATCAAAAAAGCTTAAATCTGAAGTTTCAGTTCGATTGGTTAAACCATCTGGGCTGTAGAGAGGACACAGACAGACTGACAGACAGACACCATTTCGAAACCCAACGACACCATTTCGAAACAAATAAATTTCTAAAAATCTCAAGGTCCAAAGTTTTCATGATTACTATACTTTATTTTACTAGAGTAAAAGAAAGTAAAAAAATATAAAAATAAAGGAAGTCTCACACTAAAATCATTTTATTTTCGGTGAATTATTTTTCGATGAATTGTTATTGCGAAGAATTGTGATTTCATAAAATTATTGTTCTCTGAAATGTTGTTCGCAGAATTGTGCTTCGATGTATTTTCGGGGAATCGCATTTCTTGTGACAACGCCATATTTCTTCAGGTGAGAATATGCAATATTTCTACGTTTCTTCTACGTAGAAATTCTACGCTTATTACAGTTTTATGAAAATTTATTTTAATGTTTTTTTATTTCAGCATCAGATGTAATGTATGTACGTACACTGTATCAAAAAATTGTCCGTAAAACACTCGGTTAAGAAAACAGTGATAAAAAAAAAACAATTACAAATCAAACAAAAAATTCTGTTTTAATTTTTTTAAAACTCAAATTACATTTAAGAACCTGAAAATAATAATAATCATGATATAAATTAAGTTACTTTCACATTTAATAAGATTTACTATTTAAACCACCTAAAACGATCTCAAATAATTGTCCATACACATAAAGAAGTTTAGGGAATTTGGTAAAAAAGTTAGGTCTAATATTTCGTGTTGTAACCTATTCATGCAATGACACTTTGCAACCTTCTTTTCATTGAGAAAGCCAACTTCCGAGTTATTTCGGGGGGTATTTTTGGCCTATTCCTCCACAATGACCCGTTTTAATTGTTGCTTGTCGCCTAATTTGGTGTTCGCGGATCTTTCGCTCCAAATAATGGCATAAATTATGAATGGGGTTGAGATCTGGTGACTGGGGAGGATGAGGAAGTATTGACTTTACATTGTCCAATAACCATTCCTTTATCAGCTTTGACGAATGCTTCGGGTCATTGTCATGTACGGAGCGAACATCTTACCCATGTCTCATTTTCTCAGCACTTATTAACAAACAAATTACCCTTCAAAATATCTAAATAATTAAACCGGTTCATTATGAAGGTTTTACGGCATTACACCTCCGATTCATTGCGTTTTATAAATTTTTCAAAGTCGCAGAATTTATGTATTCCTAGATGTTTGTCAACAAACTTTTTAAAGCTGGAATTGATTCTGGACGCTTTCTTGCTACGTCTATCTTCATTATAAATTAAACATTTTCTATTCGGTTTAGGTCTGGGTTTTACGGGGGCCAGTCCAACACATCGATATTTTTTCTGCGAGGAACTTTTATACGTTTAAATGAGGAGAAAAAAAATAGGAAGCTTTTTTACCGAAGCCGTTAGCCTCTACAATTCTATTTATATTTTTGGTTATTTTCATCTCGTAACACCACTTCCGGTGAGTCGATTTGGAGTAGAATTCACTGGCACCTCGCCATTTATCAAAAAAGCTTAAATCTGAAGTTTCAGTTCGATTAGTTAACCATATGGGCTGTAGAGAGGACACAGACTGACCTACTGACGGACTGACATAGAGACACCATTTTAAAACCCACTTTTTCGGACTCAGTGGACCTCAAAACAGATAAATATCTAAAAATCTCAAGGTCCAAAATTTTCATGATTACTTTATTTTACTTACGTTAGAGAAAGTAATACAAAATAATAAATTTCAAAGAAGTTTGCGTAATAAGTGCCTCAAAATTCCCTGTTCGTAGGAGAAAGTGTGTTGGTCACAACTCAATTTTATTTTATTTTTTAATTTTTTTTTTAATTTTAAATTTTTATTTTTAATTTTTAATGTTTTATTTTTATTTGGTTTTAATTTTTGGAAACCTTTTTGTATTACGTAGTTTTTTGTTAACCTTATACTTTTTAAGATATTTGCAAAATAAATTTTCTGTACCAAGGGAGTGGCCACTTCCGGTTAGCCGATTTGGAGTAAAATTCACTGGGACCTCCCAATTTATCAAAAAAGCTTAAATCTGAAGTTTCAGTTCGATTGGTTAAAACATCTGGGCTGTAGAGAGGACACAAACTTACAGACAGACACCATTTTGAAACCCACTTTTTCGGACTCAGGGGACTTCAAACAGATAAATCTCTAAAAATCTCAAGGCCCAACATTTTCATGATTAATATACTTTATTTTACTAGAGTAAAAGACTACGAGAAGAAGTGTTAGCCGCACCTCCTTCTAGTTTCTCCTTCTTTTGGTTTTTTTGGAACCAGTTTGAATTTAATAGATTTTATGTAAACCTTATACTTTTTAAGATATTTGCAAAATAAATTTTCTGGACCAAGGGAGTAGCCACTTCCGGTGAGTCGATTTGGAGTAGAATTCACTGGCACCTCGCCATTTATCAAAAAAGCTTAAATCTGAAGTTTCAGTTCGATTAGTTAACCATATGGGCTGTAGAGAGGACACAGACTGACCTACTGACGGACTGACATAGAGACACCATTTTAAAACCCACTTTTTCGGACTCAGTGGACCTCAAAACAGATAAATATCTAAAAATCTCAAGGTCCAAAATTTTCATGATTACTTTATTTTACTTACGTTAGAGAAAGTAATACAAAATAATAAATTTCAAAGAAGTTTGCGTAATAAGTGCCTCAAAATTCCCTGTTCGTAGGAGAAAGTGTGTTGGCCACACCTCAATTTTATTTTATTTTTTAAGTTTTTTTTTAATTTTAAATTTTTATTTTTAATTTTTAATGTTTTATTTTTATTTGGTTTTAATTTTTGGAAACCTTTTTGTATTACGTAGTTTTTTGTTAACCTTATACTTTTTAAGATATTTGCAAAATAAATTTTCTGTACCAAGGGAGTGGCAACTTCCGGTTAGCCGATTTGGATTAAAATTCACTGGGACCTTCCAATTTATCAAAAAAGCTTAAATCTGAAGTTTCAGTTCGATTGGTTAAACCATCTGGGCTGTAGAGAGGACACAGACAGACTGACAGACAGACACCATTTCGAAACCCAACGACACCATTTCGAAACAAATAAATTTCTAAAAATCTCAAGGTCCAAAGTTTTCATGATTACTATACTTTATTTTACTAGAGTAAAAGAAAGTAAAAAAATATAAAAATAAAGGAAGTCTCACACTAAAATCATTTTATTTTCGGTGAATTATTTTTCGATGAATTGTTATTGCGAAGAATTGTGATTTCATAAAATTATTGTTCTCTGAAATGTTGTTCGCAGAATTGTGCTTCGATGTATTTTCGGGGAATCGCATTTCTTGTGACAACGCCATATTTCTTCAGGTGAGAATATGCAATATTTCTACGTTTCTTCTACGTAGAAATTCTACGCTTATTACAGTTTTATGAAAATTTATTTTAATGTTTTTTTATTTCAGCATCAGATGTAATGTATGTACGTACACTGTATCAAAAAATTGTCCGTAAAACACTCGGTTAAGAAAACAGTGATAAAAAAAAAACAATTACAAATCAAACAAAAAATTCTGTTTTAATTTTTTTAAAACTCAAATTACATTTAAGAACCTGAAAATAATAATAATCATGATATAAATTAAGTTACTTTCACATTTAATAAGATTTACTATTTAAACCACCTAAAACGATCTCAAATAATTGTCCATACACATAAAGAAGTTTAGGGAATTTGGTAAAAAAGTTAGGTCTAATATTTCGTGTTGTAACCTATTCATGCAATGACACTTTGCAACCTTCTTTTCATTGAGAAAGCCAACTTCCGAGTTATTTCGGGGGGTATTTTTGGCCTATTCCTCCACAATGACCCGTTTTAATTGTTGCTTGTCGCCTAATTTGGTGTTCGCGGATCTTTCGCTCCAAATAATGGCATAAATTATGAATGGCGTTGAGATCTGGTGACTGGGGAGGATGAGGAAGTATTGACTTTACATTGTCCAATAACCATTCCTTTATCAGCTTTGACGAATGCTTCGGGTCATTGTCATGTACGGAGCGAACATCTTACCCATGTCGCATTTTCTCAGCACTTATTAACAAACAAATTACCCTTCAAAATATCTAAATAATTAAACCGGTTCATTATGAAGGTTTTACGGCATTACACCTCCGATTCATTGCGTTTTATAAATTTTTCAAAGTCGCAGAATTTATGTATTCCTAGATGTTTGTCAACAAACTTTTTAAAGCTGGAATTGATTCTGGACGCTTTCTTGCTACGTCTATCTTCATTATAAATTAAACATTTTCTATTCGGTTTAGGTCTGGGTTTTACGGGGGCCAGTCCAACACATCGATATTTTTTCTGCGAGGAACTTTTATACGTTTAAATGAGGAGAAAAAAAATAGGATTTTAATAAATTATTGTTGTTGATCTGAAAGTCCATTTTATTATCTACAATTCAAAATTAATGTATGTTAGTTACTCACAACTTTGGCAGTATTGCATAGAGTTGAAAAATAAATCTGAAAATATCGTTGAAAAGCTCTAACACAAAGTGCTCAAATTCGGTATGTAAGACTTGCAGATAAACTTCTGCTGTGATGATGGAACTAATTAAGCACATTCTCTTCTCCAGAAAAAATCCCCAGACCACAACTCTTCCAGTTTTTGGTGAAAGTCTTAAGAGACATTCGTTGCTAAGCCTCTCTTGAGGTTTTCTTCGTGGGGGATTCTACAATCTCAAAGATGCAGCTGGAATTTGGATTCAAGAAAATCAAGTTATTCCACATCTCTTGAGTCCAAGAAACGTGCTTCTATGCCTACAGCAAATTGTTTTTGATTGTTTGGGAACTCTGGCTTCTGGACTGTTTCAAGTGTTCGCAAGCCAGCTTTAACCAGTCTTCTACTCACTCTTACGTCCTATGACGGTAGGCGTAAAAGTAAACTAATTGTCTAACCAATGTTTTTTTACAGCATTTGTGGGGATGTACCGCCATAATAAAAGCTAAACGTGGTCCAACTAATATTAATATTAAAGATAGAAGTAGCCTAAAACAATAAAACACCAAAAAAAGAAGAAATAAAAACTTTAATCAAATACGTTCACCCCTTTAAGTTCCAAATAGGGTACTTTGAATATTTTGGCATTTTTTCGATTTTTCCCTGTAAATTGTAGCTAAACTTTTTTTTTAAACATTGGGTCATAAATGTATTTAAAATAAAACAATAAGCAAATTGCTCAAAGTTTTGTAATTTAAGCAAAAATATACTCCAATCCGTAATAAAATATGTTTGCCCAGTTTTTTGTCCCAGCACTGTATACAAATATGAAATCTGAAATTGTGAAGAAGTAGTTTATTGCCGTATATAAAGAACCGTTCGAAAACTATTCGTATGCGGTTTACTTTTTAACTTTAGACGCATACTTTAAAAATTAAATTTTATACACCTTGCCATGTGGTCACCCAAATTTGTACTAACTGTAGCTAGTGTTGCTTGACGTTGTTGTTGAAATCGTTGCGTCTCTGCTGTCCCTGCTACTCGCCCCCCGCAAGCTTTTCAGTTCGGCTCCTTATGTTAAAATTCTTTTCGAAAAAATAATAATTCTTTTACAAAATTATGATATACAACTTCCTATAGAGTTACATTGCAATCAATTTAATGTACAAATTAAAATGTTCGTCTGGAAAAGAATATAGTATATGGTTGAAGCTAAGCAACATTTAAAAAAACGGGTTCGGCAACATATTTATGATTCTGTGTATAAGTTTAATACCCGTCACACGGCACTAATAATAAACGTCACACGACACTTTATAAATAAATCCATATACGCGGTATATACGTATATACCAATACAGGGGAAGTTTTTTTAAAAATGCCAGGCTTTTATCTCGAGAACGGTGCTAGCTACATAGGAGAAAATTATTTATAATGAAAGTTGTTAATTGTCGAGGGGGCATCGGATCGTGACCTTTAATTCGATCTTGACTTCTACCTTCAAGGTCATTTGAAGGTCAAATTGAATTTTTTAAATATAAATAGCTATTTTTGACCCCGGATTCGGAAAGATCGCAAAATTATATGTTCAGATAGGAACTTTAGGCTCTTCTTTTGAATGACTTTCAGATGTTAATTCAAGGACAAATTACTAAATAATAAGAAATAATCAGCAAATAATGAATTTTAATGGGGAATACACCAAGATAATACTAATTGGTACTTTAGGTCGTGGTTGCAATAACTTTAAATTAAGTCATTCCGCATTAAAATTCATTATTTGCTGATTATTTCTTATTGAATTAACATCTGAAAGTCACTCAAAAGAAGAGCATAAAGTTCCTATCTGAACATATAATTTTGCGATCTTTCCGAATCCGAGGTCAAAAATAGCTATTTCTATTTAAAAAATTGAGGTGTGGCCAACACACGAATTTCTTTTACGAACAGAGAATTTTGAGAAATTTTATTTTTTGCTTAATTTTTTTTTTAATTTTTAAATTTTTAAATTTTTTTTTTTTAATTTTTTATTTTTTATTTTTATTTGTTTTTAATTTTTGGAAACATTTTGTATTAAGTAGTTTTTTGTAAACCTTATACTTTTTAAGATATTTGCAAAATAAATTTTCTGGACCAAGGAAGTGGCCACTTCCGGTTAGCCGATTTGGAGTAAAATTCACTGGGACCTCCCAATTTATCAAAAAAGCTTAAATCTGAAGTTTCAGTTCGATTGGTTAAACCATCTAGGCTGTAGAGAGGACACAGACAGACTGACAGACTGACAGACAGACAGACAGACACCATTTCGAAACCCACTTTTTCGGACTCAGGGGACCTCAAAACAAATAAATCTCTAAAAATCTCAAGGTCCAACATTTTCATGATTACTATACTTTATTTTATTAGAGTAAAAGAAAGTAATACTAGAGTAAAAGAAAGTAAAAATCAATTTGACCTTCAAATGACCTTGAAGGTCAAAGTCAAGATCGAATTTTAAGGTCACCATCCGATGTCCCCCTCGACACTTAACAACTTTCATTATATATAATTTTCTCCTGTATAGCACCGTTCTCGAGATAAAGGCCTGGGATTTTTTAAAAAACACCCTGTTTATATTCGCAACGAAAATGTGACAACAAATAATTGAAAATAAAGTAAACTGCAAATACAAATTTATGAATAATCGGTCGTATCATAGAAATGTTATTCGCATTCATTGCGTTTTTTTTTTAAATGCCGAACTGCTTGGTGGTCTATTATGTGCTGTTTTAGTTATCTATGAGTAAGCTAGGTTGGATCTTCAGTATTATTTAGTTTTATCATATGTGCGGGTTTCCTACTTCAAACGTTTGAGATTCAAAGTCACTAAAAATACATATCTTGGTACTCTGCTCACCTCAACAAGCCTTGAACCTACGTAGTATGCATAAGGTATTTGAAAAACCTATAGAAAGCAATTCCTAAATAATGTTCAACTCGTTAGATGACTTCTACTCCATTATAATTCAATATAGACAAGATGATTTTGATGAAATTTGCGTTCGGTTTTACATAAGTCAATCGTTTAGAAAACATACATTACTGCTGTCATCAGACAAGTTCAATATTTCTTTTTATGTTCTGTGACAGACGTACAAAATTTTGCTTGAACATGAAAATTTTGCAGATCAATAAACTCTCGTATGTTCGAAATAATTTATTTTGAAATTTTTCAAGATTGTTAACACAGTGCAACCAATGTTGTTCGGGTAACATATTAATTTCAAGACGCGGTGCCTATCAACATGTTAACCAATTTTTTCGTTTTATACATTTTATAATTCAATTTCCATTCTAATTTTCGTATACAAAAATACATTTTACTCTCATTTTCATTTTTGTTTTTATGATTCAATCTATAAAAACTTTCATTGTATCAATCAGAAGGATTTTCTTTTAGCGTTGTATTTTCATCTCATTTTGTGGGTAGGTGGGCTTGGGATTCTTTCAATTTTTTCTGTTTTCATGTTGTTATTGTTTTAGTATTTTTTTCCCCCCATTTCATTTGGGGATATTTTCTATTATATTTTTAACTGAACGTTAAAGTAGTTGTCGGAAAATAACTGTCGTTGGTTTTTGTTTTTATTATAAGATTTTCTCGTTTTTATTATATGATTTTCTTAAAAAATGGGAAAAGCTATACAACGCGTTTTATCTTTATAGATTTTTTTGTTTCTTTATGTATTTTGTCTTATATTTTATACACATATAAATATATATATGTTTATATATATATATATATATATATATATATATATATATATATATATATATATATATATATATATATATATATATATATATATATATCTAGAATGCTGATTTTGTTACAAGATATCCATTTTTGAGGCAAAAAAATGTATTATGTGTATGAAAAGTAAAAATACATTGTCAGCAATTTGGAACAAAACACAAATGTCTTATGTATAGTAGGTACCTTATACAAACTAAATAAATGTACATACATGTAGATTTTGAATTGAAATCGGGCATTTAGTAGTTTAATTCCCACGCATTTGTATCACTAATGATAAACACGATATATTTTCTCTATTTCTTTACATCTCTGATAAAACAAAATAAGTTTGGAATCTATACTCGTATAATATATCGTATCATATCTATTTCAAATTCTCTAACACATTTGTAACTTATCAAATCATTAAATTTCGATTTACATCAAATAAATTAACTTTAACGAGAAAATTTTCTTCATCGTCGTCGCCGTCATGGTGAGAAAACGATGAAAAATCGAAATGATTGTCTCAATCAATCAACATTAGCTTAAATTGTGTGTTCTCTGAATTCTATGTGGCATTGAAAACTTTTAAATTCATCCAATATTCTTTGAAATTATGATCTCGGTTCTAAACAAAAAAATGAAGATCGCAAGAATAATCAAACCAACCCACACTCATCACTATATGGAGTATAAGAGGTAAAGAGAGACAAAGAGAATGCAAAGAAATGTTACATTAAAATTACTTATAACTTTTGAACTTGATTTGCTAACGCAACGAAAAGGCACCATGTAGACAACGTTGTTGTGAAATTAAAAACGCGCGCGCTAGGTAAAATATAGGAAGACGTCAGAATGAAACTGATCTTCAAAGCCAGTGGCCGTTTTAGTATATATATATAAATATACGGTGCCCCAAATAAGTCTGCGTACGCTATTTTGGTATATGAAAAATGTGTATTTCAATCTATTCCAAATAAAAAAAAATTATTAACAAAGTATAATGAAACTATGTATTTATATTTGTTTGTATACAACACAATAAATGGTTTTATTCGACATTTACAATTTTTCATAAACTAAAAGGTCGTACGCAGACTTATTTGGTTGACTGCAGATATTGCCGTGCTAAGAAAAATGTCACAAGCACCAAAAGTCGAAAAATGCCTTAGACGTTTAATTGAAATTACTCAAACCTACAAAGAGGCAAACGTGAATTTTTTTTAGCACGGCATTGTAGCTCCATGGGTTCACAATCGATATGTATATTTGAAGTGTTGATTGGTTTGAGCGCGATCAGTTCTACTAATTAAAATTGAAAAGTATCAAATTGAAGAGAATCCTTAACTTGAATACCTTGGCACAAATATTAGCTCTGCTGCTGTTTCTTTTACTGTGTTGCGATTCAATCTTTAAATACATAAAGTGAAAATAATCGTTGCAACGGTTTCCCTTACAACTGTCATCAATGGCAATATAGGTTTACGCCTTTCCGGCTCACTTCTATAGAAAATCTCAACTTGAAATTCACGGAAATTTAATTTTTCGGAAATCGAGTAAAATCATGAATTACAAATATACGCGATTACTGAGATAGAAAGATTTCTCATGTTTACCAAGATGTACCATAAACTCCTATTTAATATTCATTTCATCTTCAAAGTCCGTCAAACAACTAAAAAAAACTTCTTTAATTATCCAGGTGGTATATGGATAAAACATTTCTAAAAAGTAGTCTGTAATGGAAACTAAAATAACAAGGATAAAAACCAAATTATTTTCGAATAGGTCCGCGCTCGGTCTTTAATACAGAATTAAATTATTTGCGTACAAAGTGATTTATTTTTTCGTATTTATGTTACTTATTCATAATTAATTGAATTTATTGAAAAATGTGCGTTCAAAATGCGAATTTAAATGCGCATTAAAAATAATTAAATCTTTAAATTAATTAAAATTGGATAATTAATAAATCGATAAATATGAGATAAAACATACATTGACATTAAATAGATTTAATACATCTGTGCATATAAAAATAAAAAAAAAATTAAATGTGTGTTAATTTCTTTTTAAATGTAATATCGCTAAATGCGCATCTTCCATTATGGACGCAAGCGCACAATTTCTGAATTTTGTTGTTTTAAAGGAAATCTGGTATTTTCGCACAAATTATCTTGTAATTTTTTAAATTATAAATGAAACAATAAAAATTCAACTTATATAATAATTAATTTTAAATGTTTTAATTCACAATACTATATTTCAATTTACAAACTTTTATTTTTATACAATGTTCAATTTTTCTTTAATTTATAAATTTTATAATAATTATTTCAAACAATTTTTTAATATGAAAAAATATCCTTACTCGCTTCAATATTCGCCAAAAGTTGTATTCGCATAAATGATTTCTTTAAGAGAATGACTTAGAGCGTTAAATTAAACCCCGCGCATTGCAATGTATCATTTTGCTGAATATAATCTAGTACTAATTTTATATTAGATAATTCGCCCAAATGTGTTCAATTGTATGACGTGCGCTGTGCGCACAAGAAAATTAATAACAAAAATAAAAATAAAAACAAAATTAAGTTCCAGCTAAAAAAAATAACATCGGTGCGCAGTAAAATTTGGCGATTATTTTAACAATAATTTGAGGATAAGTTGGAATTCAAATACATATAATGTATATATAAAATAATAATAATAAAAATGATTTGTTTGTTTTTTAGGTTATGTTCTTGTCAATCGCAGAATTAATCTATGGGAAGTTTGCAGATTTTAGTAATTGACCTTCTTAGAACATTTGATGCAGTTTTGATTGTGACGACTCGAATTAATCCTTTTTCATCTGGATGAACTTCAGTTATTATGCCCATCGCCCATTTAGATGAAGGTAAATTGTCCTCCTTGATTAAGACCAATTCGCCAATTTTGATATTTTCTTATACAACATTTAAGAGCGAAATCATACGAACCTTAGGCGAATCTGAGCGATCAAAATTAAATAATTTATTACATGGGCTTACCTTAGGAGATCAGAAGCCATCACAACTCTTGAACAAGTTCTGTCTCAATGCCGCAGCAGCTTTTGACGAGCGAACGCTGAAGCTGTTGTGGATGAAGAGACTTCCGCCCCAGGTACAGCTGATTCTAACCACTTTCGAGAATGACATAGAACTAAACACGCTCGCAACACGAGCGGATAACCTCGTAGAAACTTTGACACAAGCACAAATCAAAAAAATTACAGCATACACTGTAACAACGAATGTTGACACAAAAACTCCACCAATCATCGAAAAAACTGAGATGTAGCAGCATATTAATAAATTGACAATCATGATTTCGAAACTATGTGGTGCGTTTAAAAATTCACGGTCGCGTTTAAACCACAATTCAGCAAAATTCGACCAATGTAGGAAAGCAAGAAAATGTGTACCAGAGTGCAAATTTTTGGATGCATCAAAAAGTTCCTAGCAGAAGATTTTTAAGTTCCCATCAACAGGCAACGGCATCCATTGATGGTAACAGCATCAGTCGACTACTCAATTTTGACACGCGTTCAAAATTTAACTTTCTAATCGACACCGGTGCAGATGGTTCAGTACTACCAGACAAATTCTTCAAAAACATTCTTCCGGCAACTGCACCAAGTTTATTTGCAACAAATGGGACACCAGTCAAAGCTTTCGGCATAAAAGTAATGAAATTAGACATTGGACTACGTAGATAATTTATGTGAGAGTTTGTAATAGCAGGCGTGTCCATTCCAATGTTAGGATCATATTTCTGAAGCATACAGGGTTGTTAGTTGACATCCATCATGGGGCATTTGTCGTCCCAGTAGCAGTGGTTGGTCAAGTCCATTACACTTGGTAATGAAAAAAAATGGAACGTGAAGACCTTTGAACAATATCACGGTACCCGACAGATATCCGATACCACATCTTCAAGACTTTTCATATCAGCTTGAAGGGTGTACAATATTTACGTCACTAGACCTTGTTCAAGCTTATCATCAAATTCCGTTGAACCTTCTGATATTCCTAAGACTGCCATTACGATACCCTTTGGTTTATTCGACTTCACCAGAATGACCTTCGGCCTTAGTAATGCAGCACAAACTTTTCAAAGTTTTCAAAAAAAATTAATTAAAATTCTTTTTTAAAACCCGTGTTGTACTTCTTGATAAGAATTGCGTCTGCTCTGATAAAAAAAATAGAATTTTGTACACATACCTTATATAAGCGTGTGCACTAAGAAAAGTGTTTTTACGTTTATTTACTGAAACTTGAGTCCACACTTTTAATGAGTAAAAATAAATTTGAAAATAAACGTAAATGAGCACACGCCACTAGAATTAATAGGATTTTACGTTAATTCATTTATTGATTGTGAAACTGGGTCATGTACATGATTTAACTATGTATAAACACATTTGACACAACACAACTAACGTTGGATAATGCTGCGATGTGCTGTGAGTTTCTGCTATTATAGTTTAGTAAAAAACTCATTTTTTAACTCACTGATAAAAAAACTGTAATACATTAGAAATTTTCATGTTTTTCCAATCAATTTCTTTTGTGTGATCAAAAGTGTATTTGTGAACACGAAGTGTATTTGTATTTTTAAAATTGTATTTTACTACCCGGCGAGGATTCACCGCACAGAAAGTCTTAACAACTAGATTGATAGATAATCTAAGTGCTGTTTATTAGCACGTAGCTACGTTATTACGCAGGAGAAAGTTGACTTTGCAAAAGTGTACCTCTATAGGTTGCTTCAAATATAGATTTGTTTCTTACTTTAAAACAAATTTTTTATTATAATAAAAGGTGTTAGACTGCACAGAAACTAATTTCCCGATCAAATATTAGACATCTCTTCAAATCTCTAAATTAATCTTAGATACAATAATTTGAATCTTGGCCAATTTTGTGAAAATTCTAGCTGCTCCTTTTCAAAAGTTAAGGAGAATAATTTATAATGAAATGGAGCATTATAAACTACAACTATGTTAAACCTTTCTAGTGTGTGAAATTAACCGATCATTAATTCACGCTCTAATGCGATTTTCTAATACCAGATTACAAAAAAAACAATGTGTGTAGCATCTACGTACATTTGTAATTACTTTCATGTATCGGTAAATGGGCCGGCTGGCATATACAGTAAAATGTATAGGCTATCATACAAAGACAGAGTAGACACATTCAAACTAGATAATCGCATATTCTACATTATCTAGTTATTTTTTTCAATATCTCACCACATGATATTGGCAAAACAGGATTATCCGAAGTCACAACTCGATACAAAATCTAGCTATAGAAATACGATAAACATGAAATGCAAAACAGAGTGGAAACGTAAATGGAATAGAAACAGAATTACCAATATTGATATTAAAGCAATAGTTTAGCTTGAGAACTCAAGCGAAATAGTGATGGTGGATTGTTTGGTTTATATTTTAAAGTGAATTTTGCTTAAGACGAACATTTTTTTCAAAAGATTGATGGGTAGGTACAGTTTTATCACGATATATGCAATTATTGAACTAATTTCATTAGTAAGATTTGAAGATGATGGTTGGTGATGGCGGAATAATCTCCAATGCCGTCGATAACTTGAAATAACAGCTTGATGATATTTATTTATTTGTTTATATATACACATTTTACTTTAAAGAATAACCCCAAGCTACACAATCTATTTTGAGCACGAAGCTCATTCACAATAGTTTGTGTAGATGAGATCATTTAACATAAAAATAACTACAAACAAGACAGCTTTATAGAATTACGCAAGATACCACCCCGGCTAGGCTCATTAAATTTGTCCAATCCAATAATGCTATTTTATAGCTTGGAACATAATCCATCAGTGCTATGGTAGCTTCTATTTTCATATTTTCCATTTTGTGTGTACATTGGCTATACACCTTTAAACGATATGCCGGCCCCATAGTTTGAAGCATTTCCGAATTTGTAAATATGTACAATAAATTTAAAAGAAATATTTTCTGAAAAAGAACGAGAAAGACATGCAAGCATATTATTTATAAACATATTTTTTTTTTGTACTTATGTATGAATGTTTTATATAATATATAGTGAAATCTCGGTGTAAGAAACACGCTAGGGACTGTTGTAAAGTTTATTGTAGGCATATTGTTACATTTTTACCTTGTCAATCAATTTTGGAATCAGTGGATTGTGAATAAAACAAAATTATTCAATTTATTACCAACGAATTTATTTATTTCACACCTAAAATTATGACAACACAATTTACTAACGATATTTCACTAAATCACTTTTTATGATTTTCGCACAATCTTTTTTCACACTAAACCACTTTTAAATCACTTTTTTAATTCATTTTTTAATCTTGACACTATCGCTTCCCAAATACTAATGATCTAATTCGATATCGTTCGCTTTTTATATACTCAAACCAAATTTTCTAAAAATTTCATAACTTTTCCAGTAAGAATAGTCTATAAACATTTAGAACAGTTTTATCATGGAAAATTCAATTTTAGTACAGTAATCTTTTCGCTAGTAAATAACTTATTTTATTCTACCTAAGGTGTCACCGTAAAAATATATTTGTTATATCCGAGTGTTAAAACCAAAGTTTGACACATCCGAATTATATTCAAAAAGTTTGCTATTACCGGAGGTTAGTTATAAACGTGGTTTGTTCTAGCGTGATTTCACTGTACTAGTAAATTGCAACAAAAACCTAACACATAGTATAAATCTAGCAGGCATCGACTCGACTGTTGATAGAATAAGGTTGTTGTTGTATTGCTTTGTAAAATGTATACTGCTTTATTTTACATTACACGATTTGTTTTCCGAATATGCAAATTTATTTTGCACATTCGCGACCTTCACAAAATTCCGTTTCAATATTCTTATTTTTTTTTTGAATCATACCCTGCCTAGAAAAGTTTCACTTCAAAAATTAAAACCGAATAAACAATTATCCGTAACCAAGAACAAAATTTTAATATGTTTGAAACTTTAAGAGAATGAAAAGGTAAACTTCTTGCAAAATATAAAGAAACTAACAAATCAATTGATATATTGCGCTAAAAATATTTGGTTGTTTCTCATGCTTGATAAGATCAAAGGCTATAATAAAATGTATGGTGAAAGCTAACAGTAGGTATATTACAACTTACATTAGTGTTTTATTTTTATGAGCCAATTAATATTTATAAATTAAACAATATTTATTTGGTTTAGGGCTCTTTTTATTTCTCTTTTAATTAATTAAAGCTTTAGCTTTCGAACCCTATTCGAGTTCATTTTCAAAAGCGTAATGAAAAATATATCAAAAATTCATTCTTTTATACATACATACATCAAAAAATAAAGCAATCACAAATTTTTATTAAAATCGACTTTTCATGGAAACGCCCAGCCACGTATTTTCGAAAAAAAAAAAACCTTGCTAATGCGCTTTCATATAAAAACGGTTGTACAATTGACTAAAAATAAAATTTCATGAGGTAAAAAACAATTCAGATGAACAAATCATAAGAGTTACCAATATACGCGTAATCTTCAATGACATTTATTGAATTTGTACTTGATTTAATTTGTAGCATTTCCAAAATCGATCTTTTTCTAAAATTTTTTTGTTTCTCGAGAATTTTTATGTTATCTAAACTGATTTGATGGTTCGTATTTTTTAGATGTCGTGTAAGTGCACTAATGCTTAAATTTTGATCTTTATTTATGTCACTTTTGTGTTGGTAAAATCTTTTTTCTAAAAATTGTTTCGTCTGTCCTGTGTATGTAGCATTGCATCTACATTGTACCTGATAAACAATGTTTGATTGTTTCTCTAAAGGTGTTTTATCTTTAATTTTAGAAAACAAGTTGTTATTTAAACTTGTAGCTGCACGACCTATAATTTTAAAGTTATAATTTTTGAAAAGATTTTTGATTTTTTCATAAAGATTTTTAACGTAGGGAATGGCCAAATAATTAGTGGTTTCATTTGTTGATCGAGAATTAAAATTTGTATGGCAATTTTTTTTTTGTTTCCAAATTATGTGGTTTACCAATTTTTCCGGATACTGGTTTCGACATAATGTATCTTTTAGAATTTTTAAATTTTTATTGTGAAATTTAGTATCGGAAAGTTTTAGAATTTGTTGGGTCAACATTTTAATGGTATTAATTTTATAATTGTTGGGAAGCCAAGAATGAAAATTTAAATATCTACCAGACCAAGTATTTTTGTGGTACCAATCACACGTAATTTTGCCATTTGGTTCATGAATCAGTAGAATGTCCAAAAATGAAATTTTGTTTTCTACTTCTTTTTCTAAGGTAAATTTTATTTTGTTGTTTTTCGAATTAAATTTTTCAAAAAATGAATCAATTTTTGTTTATTGGTATTGCCGTAATTATATCGTCCACATATCTAAAGTAAAATACTGATGTAAAATCTAATGAATTTGAAACCAAATTTTCCAAATTTTCCATTAACAAATTTGCTATTATCGGACTTATTGGTGAGCCCATAGGTGAGCCAAAAATTTGTTTATAAATTTTGTTGTCAAAAGAAAATTCAGAATTGTTCAAAACGATATCTAAAGCAGTGAAAAATTTAATTTTTGTTAATTTTGATTTTGCATTTTTCTTTATATTTCTCCAATTTTGACTGATAATATTTTTGACAATTTGGCTATCGACTTTCGAAAACAAAGACGTAACATCTAAAGAGATTAACAGAAAATTTGGTGGGATCGTAACATCACTAATTTTATTTTTGAAATCTTCGGAATTTTGTATGTAAGAATTTGTCTTTCCTACACTAGGATTTAGAATATTGCCTAAATATGATGCTAAATAACATGTGGGACCATCTATGGAACTGACAATTGGTCTATACGGCAAATTTGGTTTGTGGATTTTTGGTAAACCAAATTTGCCGTATACACCAATAGGTTTTTAAATTACTTTCATTATTTATGAATTTTTACTTAAATTTTATACAAATAACGACAACGTTACATGTTAGTTCTAAATAAATATAAACTACAAATGTACTGATTTATTTATTTTTTAAAGACAATACAAACAAACAAAAATTCAAACAAAACAAATTCGAAATTTCAAGAAAAACAATAACAAAAATTTTTTAAGAGTTATTTAAACAACTATATTTACTTGAATCTGCTTGTGCCCGCAATAATAAATTTTTGTTTGTTCCTGATCGAAATTTAAAGCTTGTATCCGTTCACTAGTGTATACGTTTATTATGGCTTCGCATTCGCAATCTGTTTTAAATTTGTTCACTTATAGTATGCATTCAAAAAAATTACATATCGGTATAAACGGGTATTTCCATTTATTCATTCCGAATATACAGAATATTCCAAAAGTGACATTAAACGTTCTTTTATTTATTCTTTTATTTATTTGGAATATTCCGAATGTATTCTGTTTATACGACACCAAAAGGTAGAATCAAAAGAATATTCTTTGAAAAGTCAAAACAAAATCAGTTTGAAAAATTGTTTTTGTTCACGACTAACGTATAACATACTCATTATACGTGTGTTTCTTCAATTATAATGATATCCATTATTCACTGCTAGTTTATCTAGTAGTCCCTTCTTATATTATTCACTACTACCAAATAAAAATTTAATTTTTGGAAATTTTATCTAGTAGTCTCTTGCCATTTTCATTATTATTAAACTGAGACGTCAAAATATCGACGGAACTTATTTTAGGTTTATTTAAATGATTTGATAATAAAACACAATTTTTTATCGGTCGTGGACAAAGTATCGTATTCTACTCGCATATAATGGCTGTTATTCACTCAGATGCCTCATACATTTATTTGTAGAAAATTCCACTTCGTTTGATCGATTTTCCAAAAAAAGAAGTGTGGAAGATATTGCTGGTAAGTGTTTTTTGGCAAACTTTTATAAATATATGACAATCTTTAATTTTCGTTTAATTTTATTTTTAGATACGCTATCCAGTACTTGATCTAAAAGGGTAGCTGGCGATCAGTGCGATGAAAAGTGGAAGGGGCTTAAATTGCTTTACAAGAAAGTAAAAGACCATAATGGTACGAGCGGCAATTCCCATAAGAAATGGGAGTATTTCGACTTGATGGACGATGCACTTGACGATCGCCCAGAAATTAACCCTCCTTCCACATGTTCTAGCGATGCGCCAGACATAAGGATAAATTGGCAAATGAATAGAACTGGACGTGATTTCGAGTTCGCCGATTATATAGAGGAAACCGGGTCGTCTAATAATGAAATTTTTATGAATTAAATAAAGAAAAATGAAGAAATTGATTAATTATTTAAAACTCCGATATTTGATTTGATAAAGCCGTAATAAACTGAACCACCTTCAAATCCAGTCAAAAATTTCCAACTACTGTTACTCAGAGTATAAGAGATTATAATTCAGGTATTATTTAAAATCATTTTTGCTGTAAGGAAAAATATTTTCTTTTACACGTTATTATTATACAATATACAATTTTTTAATTATAAAAAATAAAATATTGAATATAAAAAATACTAAAAACAGTAACGACCATTGAAGAAAATAAAATTTTGGAATTATTATAGATCAAGGTATGGTTCATAACTTTACTTCGAGTTCGCCGATTATATAGAGGAAACCGGGTCGTTTATAATGAAATTTTTATGAACTAAATAAAGAAAAATGAAGAAATTGATTAATTATTTAAAATTCCAAGAATCTGGTTCCTTTTAATGTTGCCGTTTCCCTCATTGTGAGCCATTAAGGGATCGCTACTTCCATCATCCATAGAAACGGTAAAATCTTCTAATTTATTCCCATTTTGCAAATCATCCCATTTTAAAATCTTATAATTCTAAAAAACAACCATAAATTCCAACCCCCCCCCCCCCCCCCCCGTCTTCATTGCATTGTAAAAGGCATGCATCCGCTGACGATAAGACGATAAAAATAAGCGGCTTGTGGAGAAAATGGCAAAAGCCGATTAATTTTTAGATTTATTTGAAAAATTAATTAACAAAATGTAAGAGTTAATTTGTAAAATGAATTATTTTTGAATTATGTTTTTATTTATTAATTAATAATACAATAAATGTATTTGTGGAACATTTTCGCTCTAATTATTAATTCTTCTCAGAATTTCGTTCCTTTTTAATTGTCCATTTGTATCAACACTAACTACTGCTAGCTACTTCCATCGTCTTCAGAAATACTGAAATCGACCGCTATATTGTCGCCGTTTCGAATACAGACATTGTGTAAAATACATGCTGCCATAACAATCAACGGTATATGTTCCGGACGCCTTGTGCTGAGCCCAGTTAATCTCGGAATCGCTCTTTCAAGAGTCCAAATGTGCGTTCAATTGTCATCCTTGCTGAAGAATGTGTTTGATTCTAAATTTGTTTGACAGAAGTTAAATTTCCGGTGTCTTTAAACGGTGTCATTAGATACGACTTAAGACCATACCCAAGGTCACCTACCATATGCTGATCAGCAGGAATTATTATAGAACCTAAAAAAAATAGTGCGGCTAAATTATTATTAATGTCTTTAATATGCTAAATTTATATACCATTCGAAATTTTTAAAAATAAATTGGAACGTCGGAAAGACATGAATCGTGGATTGAATCTGCCTCACCTGCGTAACAATCCACAAACCAACAACGCCCGCTAAATTGAATGGAATTTCTTCCTATTTATATAGGAGTTTGAATATTCCTTTGGTGCTAGGATAGGAATATGGGATCCGTCGAAGCAACCAATTATTCCTTAAAATAATTATAATTTAGTTGTTAACCTACTCTAATTGCGGCATATATCGTAAAATGAAGACTTACCGGGGTATTTCGTTTTCCTCAGAAAATAATCAGCTTTTTCTCGGGCTCTATCCGGGGATGGCCAAGTAATAACTTTTTTCCAAAATTTTCTTTTAAATTTTTTTTACATAAATCAAATATTGCACGCCAACAGGTGTTTATGGAAACCATAAATCTTCCATATCATTAAATATTTAAAAGAATGTTTAAAATTCAACATTTTACCGGAAACATTCAGTGTTAGCCAAATACCATAAAGCCATTAAAATTTGGTTATCAAGTGAAATCCGTGGATGACCCCGCGAAACATCTAGATATTTGCTTTCTATTGATAAAATGTTTTGGTTTAAAAGTTCGAACGTGCTGGGTAATATAAGAAAATGAGTTTTAAATTGCGTGTCGCTTAGCTGCCAAATCATTTTCTCAATATACAACCCATTTTTTAGGATCAGAATTTCACTATTATCACCATCATCAGAATCACTCTCGCTATCAAATAACGTATCCCAACAAATTTTTGCACTTAAAGCAATTGAAATTATTTTTCTTCTTGCCATTTCAAATTAAGGAAAATAGTGTTGCAATTAATATTAATTAATATTTTTTAACTTTTAGTTATATTACGTTTAATTAAACTGGAATAGACACACAGAATAAACATCAACTAATGTTTTCGATTCTGTCAAAAATGTATTCTTTATACTACATGTTGTTCTTTTAATATGATTCGTTCGGAATATTCCGGAATCATGTGATCAATATTCTATTCCTTCTACGGAATGAATAAACGAAAACGCCCAATATTTATCTACGCAACCATAGACAAATTTACAATACGATTCGTAATGAAATGTAGTCATGTCTACATCTTTTTCATTGAATTATGTATTTAACCAAAAAAAAAAAAAAAATATGCATTTATTTTCTGTAAGAAAATATTGATTCCTTCGATAAACAAAGCAAGCTAAAATATTTTTCCATTGTAAATCCTTTATTGAGAACTGTTGAAGTACGTGTAAGTTACATCTAGAATTAAAAATAACAAATTGATTGGTCATTTGGAGATATTTATTCGCGATTTGTGTATAGAACCTAATGCAAATTCCACAAATAAAATTGTTAAATAATTATTAATTTAACAGGATTAAACTCACATATATATTTTTATTATTTTTTATTAACACAGTGACATGAAGCAAACATTTCTATTTGTGATTGTTTGCAATCTACTTTGTGAGAATCAATAGTAATTCGACACATCAATAAAAAAATCAATAATAGCTATATTTTGTTGAGAAATTTACAACAACAATTGCACGTGACAGGAATTAAATAATTCGAACAAAAAATTTGAGTTATTTAATTCTTGCTCGAACAAATCAAATACGTAACTGCTTGAATGAAAAACAGAAGAAATACCAACATAGAATATAAAAATTAAATCGAAAAAATATTTCGCGGCTTATTCTGTTGAGAAAAAAATAATTCGAATTCATTTTTTTTTCAACAAAATACAGCTAATATTTCAGCTTGCTTTGTTTATCGCAGAATTGAAAACATTCCTAAACAAAATAAACGATTTTTTTTTTGTACATACATATTTCTGTTATTTCTTAACCCAATTTATTTCGCAGCCCCAATATTATTTCTAATCGCCAAACCATAACTGAAAAGACATCGTGCGGGTCGATGAAGAAACTCGGCTGTTCCTTATCCGATTATGACTTGTTACTGATGAACTTCCGATAATTATACAATAGAATTTGCGAGAGCGAATTAATCGCGGATCGAAAACTACATATAAAAACATAGGAAATAATAATTTTATATGATAGTTTCCCTGAAATTCCTCTGGATTTTTTTATAATTCATCAAAAAAAAAAATGTTTAAGAAACGACACAAAATTATTGCACTTGTGCTGGGAATTAAAAAATCTAATTGTTTCCTGTATTTTTTTTTATATACATTATACAATCTGCGATTAATTGCGCAATAACGCAATTACAAATGAAAACCCATTGCTTATATCATAAACTTGGTTTATTTTGATGTAAAATATATGAGGTGCAATTGTACCTATCCAGCCGAAATATATTTTACAAATAATTCGAGCCATTTTTATTAGGAAAACTTGAACTTTTTTCCGGAAAATTGCTAAATAAACAAAGGTAGAGATGTCATGGAATTACAAAAAGGCATCTGCCTTTTGTAGGAAAAAAGTTATCGCCTACAGAAAGTCATATGTAAATCCTGTTAAAAGAAAATTTCTAGGTTAAATATGACATTAAATTGCGTAAACTGCTGCTTTTTATGCATATGAGGGAGGATGTACCCATAAAAGAGTAAAAGATAACTTGCAGACCAACTTTGGCCTTCTATCTAAATGTGCATTTTTCAATTTAGGTTCGCTAATTTAGTGTCCTGGATCAAGAGGCCCGAAAACAATATAATTTTCAATCTCAATAATTTTTATTTTTAGTGTGGTATAAAATTCTTAAAACATTGAATGTTTCCATATTGTTACCCTTATTAAGAACCGCTGATTACACACAATAATAATATCAATCCCAATTATGAACAATGGGTACATAATCCGCATGTAACGTACCAATTAAAACCGTTACAATGGGCCTGATTCTGGAACGATAAAATGTATGTTATGTTATTTTATTTCCTCGCTTCCTATAAGAATTTGTATTGAAAAAACAAAAATTACATAATGTAAAATAAAATTTTGGAAGTCAGAATCGGGCCTGATACCGTAGTAAAGGGCATTGCCCCGTAGTTAGTGAATTCAAATTCATGTTACGTTGTTTTTTCCCCCGCTTTCTGTTTGAATTTTTGAAAAAACACAAATAACATTATGATTTTTTTTAAAATAATAAGCGAATACATTCATAGACATTTGTGACGTGAGTATTTTTTTTTCGTAGCCACTTACCTAGAAGATCCAATGAGAAGAAAGTAGTACTGCCGATATCTTGCATATAGTACTGAATACAGTGCTTCATTATCGGTGTTAGAGGCTCCTAAGGTGATGGCTCCATCAACTAAATTTTGAATGTGAGAATTCATACGGTTCCCTCTGTTATATTTAAAGATATAATTGCCTGTCATAAGATCCTTATGATTCAGATAATTGTGTTCTATGTTTTGAAAATGGTTCCCACAAGTTCTTCGTTGTTTTTACCTTTGTGCTTTTCATTGTGGAAGAGCTTGGCGTAAAAACTCTCTCGATGAGGTTTATATTTGTAAATGAACTCACGTGTTGTCATTGTTGATTGACATGCCTTCAATTACGTTAATTGACATGCCTTCAGATATCATTATCAATCATAATCAGAACATCATATCATCATATCTTCGTGCAATCACACCACTTTACCATTATATCGTCATACCGTCATACCATCATTCCATTATATCATCAAATTATCGTATCGTCATACCTTACAATCGTCATATAATTTTATCGTTATACCATCACGCTATCATACCATTATACCATCTTACATCACGCCATTATATTATTATATCATCATACCGTCACAACATCATACCATTATATTCACATACTGTCTTTCCAACATCATCATCGTCGATTTATTTTTGGGTTATCATCCGCCAGGGAGGGATGGAGGTTTGTGATATTATTCTGAAACAATATTTGGTTCAAATCGGTCAAGACATGTGAATTTCAGTAAAGATCATACATACATATGTACATATATACAAACACTTACGTAGGTACAAACAGACTACGCTCAAACAATCTATAATATATTTTATAAGCCCTTATACGGTACTGGGACAAATAAGTTTTTATCATCGAAAAAATAACAAATCGTTAGAAAAAACATAAACAAAAATGTCGGAATTTTGCTTTAAATTCCATAAATCCGAGGGTTCACTTATTTTATACGCGCAATTTTTAGCAATCACTATATTCTTCTATTTATTTAATTTTAACTGTTTTAACAGCAGTATCCGCACGTGACAAAATTTACAAAATTTGTCCCCGCGTACTAGTGAAATAGATAAAAAGATAGAAGTCTATTGTTTTTCTGTTTTCTTTACGAGTATACACGTTTTATTATTTTTATTTATGTCCTGTCGCCTTTTATTTTTTAAGTTTTCTATTGTTTGCTAGGCATTAAAAGGACAATGTTCTATTTTTTACTTTGATTTTATGTTTTCGGAACCGTAGTAAGACCAGGTAAGTACCTTCAGACGCACCATTTTTGTTCTTGTAAGAAGCGGCAAAACTTCCTAGGAATTTCCTTTATTGGAAAGTGAGGATCATCCAACTCTAATTTTGCAATTCTTGTCAATTTAACTTTCCCAATTTCCTTTTTACTCAATAAGGGTTTAATTTTGGTAAAAGAACCGACGCCAATACATGAAATGCATCATTAATTCTCGATTTAATTTCAGAAACGTTGTTCTTTTTTATTATTCCCTGCTGTTGCTATTGTATCACGGTATCCTTTGCTATGGTGGAAACACCTTAGATTTTAAATTTAAATCGCCTACCACAAGCTTCTGTGACAAACGACACCTGTGAACAATCTGCAGCTCTGCCATTCTCCTGTCTTATTTCCAACCAGAATAACTGCTTTTGGGAATATTGTACAGGTCAATAGTTTGGCGGTGTTAACCGTTAACATATTTGCAATTCGACTAAGTGAAGAATAGATTTGTGCTTCATTTGACACGTATTACTTTTCTTTTTAGATTAACATTGGTAAATTAGATGTTGTAATCGAGGCAATTAAACTATCTAGAATATTCGTCTTGATGAATTCGCTGCATTGATGAATATCGACTTCTGGGGATTTACGACATTCAGATGATTGAGTTTTCCTTGAAGACACTGCTGTGTCTTCGCTTGTTGTGAAACTGACCTAGTTGGGCTGACCTTATGACATTCGTTTGCTCAAAAATGGTAGAAATTCATTGAAGCTTGGAGAATTTTTCACTTTGAGTCAAGGATCCCGCTCTTCGAGCCTAATGCCGTCAACGCGCGGCCTACTTCATATTAGCTATTTTACTCGAAGTAAACTTATACTATACGCTCGCATTAGTTTCCAGCGGTAGTTCAAAAAATTTTAAAGGTTTTCCTTTTTTTCTATGTTAATACATTTTCTAAGTCGAAGAAAGGGCTACAGTTCCACTAAGAAAATCAAAAAACCTGAAATTTTTTTTTCGTAGAATATTCGTAGCAATTGTAAATCGTGTTTCGTTATCGACCATTTTTCAATAAAGACAAATGATATAAATAAAAAAAAAAGCGTGGAAATTGGCTTGCTATATAATTTGTTGTTTCTCCTTACTTACAGTTGCTATGCATTTATTATATTTAAGGTTTCCATTACAAATTACTTTTTGTATTATCGATTTGCCACATGGGTACTGAAAGAGGATACTTCTTAGAAGAAATAAAAGATTTTGTGACAATTGTTTACTGCTGTTAGATAAATTGTATAAAAAGGTTTTTGCTGAACAACATTTTATACTTAATTTAGCAAATTGATTAGGTGAATGTAATTATTTTTTATACTTAATTATATACATAGAAGAAAAAGTAGAGACTGAACTATTTTTTAAGTTCGATATTAGTAGCTCGATTGTTTTGTTTTATTTATTTTTTTTCTTGTAAACAATTCTTGCAGACAAAATTATATTATATGGCTTAATAAAAATGAATTACTAATTTCCTTTTATTAATTTTTTTTTTTGTTGAATATTAATTAATTCATGTAATTTCTAATAAGCTACCGGTGGTTAGACCATTTTAGTTGTGTTTCGATTAACACGAGAAGTATATTAGTATTTACGAGTACTTAAATCACAGCACATTCTGTATATATAGAATGTAAATTGTGATATAATCAGTCCAGTCGCCGCGGCCTGATGAGAAGATTGATTTTTTCATAATCATAAGCTCATCAGTTCGAAACTGGATTTAATTCTCTTACAATCTTCGAAACATATTAAAAATCATTTAATTAAATAAATAGAATTATGTCTATTAGTCGGTTTCGTTGAATTACTGTTCGTAAATACTAATATACTTCTCGTGTTAATCGAAACACAACTAAAATGGTCTAACCACCGGTAGCATATTAGAAATTACTGGAATTAATTAATATTCAACAAACAAAAAATTAATAAAAAGTAAAAATTAGCTTACACACAGAGCAGTGTGAATATCGTGAAGAAGAAAAAAAAATTGTAAGAGAATTCATCTGTATTAGTACGATTCGCTAGTACTTAAATCACAGCACATTCTGTATATATAGAATGTAAATTGTGATATAATCAGTCCAGTCGCCACGGCCTGATGAGAAGATTGATTTTTTCATAATCATAAGCTCATCAGTTCGAAACTGGATTATATTCTCTTACAATCTTCGAAACATATTAAAAATCATTTACTAATTTCCATTAAATTTATTTGATTTTTTAGTAATTTACAATACTACTTTAATGTTACAAAGCATATTAGCTGTACAAATTTTACAATCTGCCAAAGGCCATATAAACGGAAATGACCATTTAAGATTTCGAATTTTTTAATTCGTCCGATTACTGCTACAATAAGATTCCTTCCGTTGGCCACAATCCATGTTTCAATAAGTTCTTCTTATGACGTTTGTTTCATCTGTCAAATATGGACAGACAATTACCAGCCTCTTCTCATCAATGTATTATTGTAGTATGTGAATAACTTGATTAGTTTACGAAAGTGGTCTTTTCCAGTTTTTAGCTCAGTGCAATCTATAAAAAGTTCGCTTTATTATAAATATTTATTACAAAGACTTTCGACATAGTTAATCGTCAAATATGATAACTTGAAAGACACCTTGAAGACAACTTTAAATACATTAGATATTTGATTTGATAAAGCCGTAATAAACTGAACCGCCTTCAAATCCAGTCAAACATTTCCAACTACTGTTACTGAGAGTATGAGAGATTATAATTCAGGTATTATTTAAAATCATTGTTGCTGAAAGGAAAAATATTTTCTTTTACACATTATTATTATACAATATACAATTTTTAATTATAAAAAATAAAATGTTGAATATAAAAAGTAGTAAAAAGAGTAACGACCATTGAATAAAATAAAATTTTGGAATTATCAAAGATCAAGGTATGGTTCATAACTTTACTTAAGAGAACGCATTCACACATGTGTACTTATAAATTGATAGACTCCTTGGGCTATGTTGCAATACGAATCAGATGTTGGGTATAACGACGGAAGTCTGTAAATAGATTTACAGCACTTGTTTGTAAATTCTTTTCTCTAGTTTTGGTTGCATTCAGATCTAAAGTCTGCAATATGGTAATAAAAACGAGAATGAATGAACGAAAAATATATCCTTTGTATGATATGAATTGGAACACAATAATTGCCAGTTTTCTTATCCAAAACAAAAATGAACTAATTTTCAAACAGGCTAAATTAATATGATCCACCCAAACCCAAGACAAATGTTTATCAAGTATTACTCCAATGTATTTATATTTATTAACATGTTCAGTAGTATCGTTCGAACAATGTAGAGTAGGAAACTCACAGTGCGACAAATAGAATAAAATAATTTGGGCTATTTAAAAATCAATCATTCGTTCAGCAATTATTTTTTCCAGGATTTTATCAAAAACCTACAAAATAGATGTATGTCTTTAATTATTGATTACCTGATTTAAAAATAGGTATAACTCTGCGATTTTTGTACAGTTTCGATAAATTTCGGTTCTAACGCATTGTTAAACAAACTAGCCAAAGTTGAGACCAAAAATATTACGTGTTTTAGCACAAAATTACCGCATATATAAACCGTTTGGCTTCTAACAAATGTTTTTTAACGTTTAGCGGTAAAAAAGTTTCATCCCTCCGCTGCCTTTAATTCTTAACTGTTTCATAATCACGGAAACTTTAGACATTGATATTTTTTGTGACACAATTCAGAAATGGTACTGTCAAAAATAGAAGCCTTGCTTTTCGCAAATAAGCGCCAACGTTAAAGCCAGTTTTAATCTTCTTAATAACTTGCGAAATTCTACGTTATTATTATAACAAATTTCTTTAAGCTGTTGAACTCGAACTGCATAAATTTAAAAATAGGAATGCATTTTTACGGCTATAACTTCAACATCGATCGGAATACTGAAAGAATTTAAAAATTTGCTACAAGAGGCTGCAACGTCTGCTTGCTTTTGTTTGCAATGTTTAGATGATATTGGATATCTTTTTGGCCACCGCTAGCAATCGAAAAAAGGCTAAACTATCCTGGGCCCGTATTCTTGAAATTCGATCAAAAAAAGTCGCCCATTATTTTCTAGTGAAATACATCATTTCAGTCGAAAATTTAAATTGTTTCATACCAAAGTCACCGGCGAATTTTTTCGGTGAATTTCAAGAATACGGGCCCTGTTTTGTTCTTTCACTAAAGACAAATTATTTTTCCAGATCATCGTTGAACACAAATTTTCTTCTCGCACCTATGTTGGGTGTTGCTTTACATGCAATGTGGCAATTGTCACTTTTAATTTTAAAATAAAATCATGTACTTATTTAAATAATGTTTAATTTACCAAAAATAAATTCGCAGAATACCTATGGTTTTATTATAACACTGCTAAACAAATGACATTTAGGAATTTATAATTTTGTTTTCATGATTGATATCATACTTAAAAAAGAAGTACTAGATTTTCTATTATTCTGTTTTAGGGATTCCAATTTATCGTCAAAATCATTTATCGATAATTTGATAATTATATTTGAAATTATCGGTTTTATCGATAATTATACTTTGTTTTTAATTTCATAACATCTAAGAATATAATGCAACCTTAATAACATGTACAGTATAAGAAATTCAAGTTTATTTCAAAATAATTCAATAACTATAAATAAAATAATAATATTTTTGTTAAATTACTAAAAGTTAAATAAAACAAAATTTCAGTCGAATTGCAGAATTCAGTCATCTATTAATGTAATTGTGTTAAAAAATATGTAAATTATTTATGGTTCATGACAAAATAGGACCTTAGTAAGCAAAGTGCATTTATTTTTGTGCAAAATAAGCCTGCTGCTGAGAACGCTCGTTCTGCTTCTACACTAGTTGGCCTTATCGTACTTAAATATTTGTACATTTTCGTACTTAAATATTTGTACATTTATACATTTTCCAAGTACACTCCACGACTCCCAATATCTTCGAAGTAAAGCATTTCCCTTTTAATTATTCTTGATAAATCCTTAGATTGTTTTATATGAGTTGAAAATTGCACTTCTTCATTAACATTTAGTTTGGTTTAATTTTTAAATTTAATTGCTCTTTCAGAGTTAAAGTTTCATCGTTCATCTGAACTGCATTTTTTTGTCCTGTCGACGAATTAAGAGATGTTTCCAAATCAATATTTTGTTCAATATCTGCTAAGCGAACGGCAATTTCTATAATAATTTTTGTAATAACCGCTCGAGGCGTCTGTTTAAAAATTCCATAATCTATCACCCATGTTTCATTATCCTGAGGATTATTTAAGTATAAAAAAACGTCAGCATACAGAGTTCGTCGTTGTTTGATGCGCATAATTAATTCATCTAAAAATGCGTTACTGAGAAGGTGTTTCTGTTGGTCCAACTGATCAAGCATAAATTTTAATGCAATATCGGCTGTATATAAGTTTATGTCTCTAGAACATAGTTTTTCTACAGTTACTTTAATAACAAGCATTGTAGATATTACGTTAGACAGAAGATTGAATTCAGTATCGGTAAAATGAATATCACTTTTTATATCTATTAAACTTTTCCTGATGGGATTTTTAATCTTATCGAACCGTTCGAGCATATTCAACAAACTGTTCCATCTCGTTGGTGAATCTAATATAAGCGACAATTCTCGACCCATTTCTTCACGAACGTACTTTTGAAGTGAATCATCATTTTTAGTTGGCGATCGTCGAAATATGGAAACAACTTTTCTTATTTTTGGATCAAAATATAAATTTCTGAATTGATAAAATCATTTGACTCTTCTATTGCCACTCCAGTTGTTTGGATTATTTCTAAACCATTATCATTGTCAATATGATCATTATCGCTGTCATCATCAGTTGTATCATCATACTTTTCAGTAGCAGCTTGACAAATTTTCCGTTGATACAAAATTTTAATCACAGCTAGCTGTATTCCGTGAGCATGGCATAACTGTTGATTAATATGAAGTAACTTTCCAACCTTGACCATTACTGCCGCACCGTCAGTCGTTATAGCAACAATATGTTTAATTGATATGTTAAATTCTTCTAATCGTTTTTTAACCATTTCTACGCATTGTTCAGCAGGCATTGATCCCATGATTCGACCAATACCTAAACTCCAATCCTCACTTCCACTATGAAGGTTTATGTTTAGGTAGCGCCGATTTCTAGTAGATGTCCACTCATCAAATGTAGCACTAAACCGCTCACCTGAACTTATGATTTTTGCGAATTTAGTTATCATATTTTTACGAATATTTTCGAAATATTTAACAACAATTTGTTTGATAGACGTATTGGATTTTGGGATATCGTATCCAGCATTTTTTAAAAGTCGTTTTAAATCCAGAGATTTGGTAAACATTCTAAACGGAACACCATCCAAAGTCACCATGCGTGCAACTGTTGCTTCAAAAGAATTATCAATTGTTTTTTCAAAAAAACTGGTTATGTTTAACTGTTCGGTTTTTCCAGACGACACTTTGACTTCGCTTGATGAACGTGCACCAGTTTCTTGTTCGAGATTTCTTTTTAATAAATCAATTTTATGTTGAGTTTTTAAATGGCTGCGGAGACCAGTTGTAGTTCCACCTGCTGATTTAATTCGTTTTTGACATCCAGTTATCTTACATATTCCATAAACCCCATCTTTTGTACGATCAAAATAAGTCCAGGGTGTATTTTTGTTGGGTGTTGTTTTCTCGGTAAAATTTTGCATGACTAGTGTTAAAATTTATCCTTGAGATAAAAGAATCTAGTTATATTTTAGCTGATAGGTTAATCATAAAATAATAATTATTTTACAATTATAAGTGTTTTAAAATAATTACCTGATTTTAACACATAACACAATAAAAACTGATTTGATACTAAATCATTCAACTGCGTTTTTTCGATATTTTGTCAACCGTTAATTACTAAACAAAAACTAAAAATCTCTCTTCTAAAGAGAAGATTAGTTATAATGAAAATGAATGACTACCAGAGACAGTAAATGAGTAAACAAAAAAATAAAAAGTAAATAAGGAAAAATATATAATAAAACAAAAAATATTCGTTATACTGAGAATTTAGTGAGAGCAGATCGAGAAAAATTGCAAGTCTGTAAATTGAGTATATTATCGAAATTATCGATAAAATTTATACAAATTTGTATCGACGTTTTAGTCAATTTATCGGTTTATCGATTTATCGGTTATTGATAATGGAATCCCTATTCTGTTTAGTATAGGAGAGATTACACTATCAATTTTTGCTACACTACAAATTTTTAATTTGAAAACGCTTGTTTCTAAGTTGAATGGAATATTTAAATAGGCGACAAATACAGGGCTAATAATCAACCATTACATCCCTTAATAAATTAAGAGAGTTACCATAGATAGCGGAAATATATTATAATCAACATTGCAAAATAGAATAAGTTGTTTTTATATTTAGATAATACCACTTAGAGGTTCATTGCACCAAATCTCAAAGTGTAATACTATACGGCCATTACATGTCATAATAAAAATTGTAAGTTATATACCAGCCTCACTCAATAAAACAAATTTAAAAATAAATGTGAGATTCCAAATCAAGAAAATAACATAAAACAAAAATAAAATTTGATAATGACTAAAAACTTGTGCAAAATATCTCTACGCTAATGTATATTAATGCATGCAACAATAATCCTTGTTGTTCCAGCTGAGTATTACTTATCCATCATTGGACAGTTTTCCATCAATGATTCCAAATTCGATGCATGATTCATTGTAATCTATAAAAAATGGCCTTGATGAACAACACAACCAAGTAGCAGGACCGTTATTTATGCTTTTCACAAAAATTCGATCGTAAAAGTAACTTATTTTGCCAGTTTTTTCATTGAATTGAATATTAAAGTCATTAGTTTTGGCAATCCTTTGGTTTTAGAGCATTTAAATGGAAGGCATAAGACTTGTTCTAGTTTAAAAAGGACTGGTGTTAATTTGACCCCAATACACAGAGAAAAAGTTAAAAAAAATTACTTATAATAAATATTGTTATTATAATAAATATTCAAAATCCAGGTTATCCTGTATTAAACGCTTTATAATCAAGGAGACATTGCCTGTACCATTCCGTCGCCAGAGCAGAATTTCGAATTAAACCAGCGAGAGTTTAAATGAAAGCGGAAAATATTGGCGATCTAGCAAGATCAAAACTTCAAGTGGGTTCGAAAAAAAGCGTACAAAACACAAGCATCTGATTGTGCGTCTAAAGATTTTCCCCAACTCAACATCATCCAAATTTCGCTTAAATATTTCCAAAACACGATTTCTGTTTTTAATTAAACCCCAGAGATCATCATAAGGTGTGCATGAACAATTACTTGAGTTTGTTAGATTAATTGATGTTTGTTTAGGTTTTTGATGTGCACAAACAATTTTTAAATATTTCAAGCACAACAATTTTGAATAATGACAATAAAGACAATCTCTAACTTTATAGGGAAATCGATTTTAACATAATTGATTTTGGATTCCTATAGCTTTAGGCTCATAGATTACGAAAACAATTATACGTACTCTCAGTTTGATGCGCGACACCCTTAAAAATGGAACAAACGTGGAGTGAAAACCCCTAGTTTTTTCATTATTTTCCACATTTTAAGAGTTCTATTGCGTTAAATAAAACAATTTTTTATCAAATGAACAAATACATCTCTCAAACAATTAAATTGACTATTTTCAATTCGTTCATTTCACTTTTCTTTACGTATTGAAAGTCCCTGAATCCCTGAAAATAACCGTCCGTCTGTCTGGATGTTTGTCTGTACCCATGGTATCTTCAGAACGGATTATTAATAAAAATTTATTTTATTTAGGTACCAAATTTTGTTTTCACGTAAGCGAGTAAATTTATGAAATACAATACATATAAAACCCTTCTAATTACAGTTATCAAAACATTTCCACCACAAAGAATATATTGTCATTCTCTATAAAATAGATGAAATCGTCGAAAAAGAAATGCTCAAAAAGAGGCGGTTAATCAACAAATAACACGGTTATTATAACAACAAAGATAACCAACAAATTCGAGTAACCAAACAACAATAACTCACCAATTTCACCCAAGAATTTACAACAATACGAATACATATACATTTTAATGATGAAGAGACAACGATGCTAGAAATGGGCCTGAAACATAACATAACACCGCAACAGACCAAAAAGGAACACACAAGACAAATGTTAGAGATCGAAACAGCCATTTCACAAACCGAAGAAGATGACGAACATGTCATCCGAAATGCAGTAGTTGATTACGTAAAAAACCACAACAACAGAAATAAATTTACAAAACCAACACTACAACAGAAACGACAACAAAAAACACTCAATAACATCAAAACGAAAATTACCCAAGAAAGCCCTATTCCTATAGTCGCATCACTTCATGTGATGTGATAACTATCACATCACTTTAATTTTGGTATTCACTTAGTCGATTGAAGCGACGTTTATCGTTTGTTGTGACAACTATCACTTGAAGTCATATTTTGTTAGTCGTATAAAAAGTTAAACATCACTTGACATAATATATTCATCACCTGAAATTTGTAAGTGATATATATAATATATATTTTGTATATATATATTTTATATAATATATATTTTGATAGTTATCACATCACATGATGTGATGCGACTATAGGAATAGAGCTGAAAGCAAACACTGTCGTTATTATGAAAAAAGATGAGTACAGTAATAAAATCATCGAGTACATAAATCAAAACAATATAGAAGAAATACTGTACGATCCCCACTTATCAGAAAGAGGCCAATGCTTTAATTAATGAATCTAAAATGGTAATAAAACAAAAACAAAAATTTCACCTGAAAATGATAAAATCATCAACATCAAATTTTAAAGCACAAATAAAAGTACATAGAAACAATTAAATAAGGCCACTTGTTCATTTCACAACCGCTCCGTCATACAAATTAGCAAAATATACAACGATTGGATAACAAAACGGATTAAACTCAGGCAAAACTATTCTGTGAAAAACCCATTACAACTAACGAGTAAAATACAAAACGTTAAAATACCCCCAAATGCCAAATTAGTAAATTTCTATGTGGTTAACATGTACTCCAATATAGCGGTCGACGAAGCTATCATAAAGTCACTGAAGAAAGACTATTAGACAGTCAGGTAAACGAACAAGAAGTAATGGAGATAAAAACATCCCATAATTACATCAAATACGATGGTAAAATTTACCAACAAAAATACGGGTTAGCTATGGGGAATCCCCTTTCAGGAACACTGGCTGATATTTTCATTAATTAACTACAACGAACGGAAATACATATTTGACAAATCTAACAAACACCGGGATATTATTATATATTGGCACTATATCAATAATAGTCACCAAACAATTAGAATTCACCTTGGAAATGGAAACGAATAAATTTATAAATTTTCTCGATCTACCAATAACCAATATTGACAACAAACATGTTTTCGGCATTTATCGAAAGCCTACGCATACAGATCACACAATTGATATTCAATCAAACCATCCAATTAACCACAAATTTTCAGCATACATGCATATGACAAATAGATTAAACAACACACCCATGACCGATAGCATTTACACCAAAGAACTGGACATAATCGGAAATATAGCAGGAAAAAATGGATTCAATGCCAAAATAATAGAAAAACATGAATGAAAAATTTAAACAAAAAATAAAACGATTAAATATGGCAACATTATCCAGGAATTCTAATGAAACTACAAAAAATAGATTTCACTCAACTACAACCAGCTATACAGTAATATACAAATTTTTTTAAAACATTTTACAACAAAATTCAAACCAAACTTCAAGAGAGGAACGACCATCCAAACGATGTAGGTGTATATAAACTAATCTGCTTTGACTGTGAAAAATTCTACATAGGCCGAACTGGGCGAAATTTCTACAAGAGACTCGGCGAGCATGTATTGTTCACTTCGTGAAATAAAACAACCAACACAAACAATAAAATCGAATTACGCACTGCAGATAAGGACAGAAAATCCAATATTTACCTGTTGTGATAATAATCTTTCTCTAGCCGTGTTTTCCATGAGAACTGCACTAGAGCTCGATAAACTTTAATAGTTATTATCCATGAGGGATAAGTTTATCCCGAGTGGATAATATCTCCTTGCTCACGAGTGGCATACCGAGTGGCATACATCGTTTTAACCACTTTTGTTGAAATAAATTTCGTAAATTAATAAGAAATAGTTCCATTTTGTATTTTCACACTGGAGTATTGAATTTTGAAATACATTTTATCATAGTGACCGTTCTTTAAATTGTCATGGTGTACTCTAATTTAACTACCTTTTGAAATATAGTTTTTCATTCAATTTGGCTACGAATAATTTTCCAATGACTACTCAACATTTAATTATTCAAAATATAACTCACGTTGCCCCTAGCAGCGTGGATTATACAATAACAATGGGTTATTTTACATTTTCTTTATTTGAAATCAGCATAGTTGTCGAGCTATTATATATAAAAAGTGGATAATAGTTATTTATGGTACTAGTGAGCAAAACGAGATATTATCCAAGAGAAATAAGTTTGTCCCACGAGGCGATAGCCGAGGATCCACCAGGATTACAACTTAGATTTTCTAATTTGTACTCAATTCCCAACTTTTCATCAGGAAAGTGACCAGACACATGTCCGTGTTATCAAAAAGACAAACAAAATTATCCTTTCTCAAATAACACCAGAATAAGTAATTAAAAATAGTAATTTAATTGTGTTTTGCGTTACATGAATTTTCCTAATCAATCGTATGATGCTCATGAAAAATCTCATATTTTTATTTTGCTTTACACGACAAAACGTGAATGTGGTTCACTCAGTACATGTACAACCACAATCACTCACAAATGTTTTGTAACAAAAAAAAAAAAAAAATATTCTTACTTTTCCCTTTATTTGCACCAACTGAGGCCTTTCCGAAAGTTATACTTATTTATTTAGACATACTTATTTAAATAAGTTTGTTTGCCAGGTAATTTAAAATAATAATTATGTATCTATCCCTTTCTTACAAAAAAAAAAATTTAAAATGAAAACGAAAACTCTGTTAATTTCGTTCCATACACATTTTGATATTATGCTGTAATTGAGTTTTATAAAAAATTTAATAGTTAAAATTTTATTGCTGTCAAAAAATAAAATAAGTATGCGAAATCTATTCGGATGATTTTACATACTTATGTAAGATAGCGACAAATAAATATGTAACTATAAAATAAGTATAACTTTCAGAAAGTGCCTCAAAACCGATATTCCACAATACACTTATTCCCCGATTTACACGGTACTTTTTTTTCACGATTTCGCTTTTACACGGTTTGAAAAATGTATTTTAAAATGTTTAAACATTAAAATTATTTTTGTTAAAGTTTTTATTTACTAATGAGTTACTAAAGGAACAACCGTAAACTCAGAATTTTATTTAATTTTGCCATTTACATGATTTTCCATACAATGCCCGATTTTCCATTTACATGGTTTTCTGCAAAACCAATCTACCGTGTAAATCGGGGGATGGGTGTACTACGTTGAACGTTGTTCACTAGGAATTTGCCAAGTGTATTTAACCAAAAAACTTTATCAGAACATTCACATAATTTCCACTATTTTTCACTGAGAGACTGAGAGAAGCTATGCACAATTTAACACTCAGTTTGTCTTAGCTTAAAAAATTATGATCACGTTATTTATCATACCCGGTTTGTGTTTATGACCAATTTAATTTTAAATGTAAATTGGCGTCTTACTTTTGGTTTGTGTTCTTACTAGATAAGAACTATCGATTTTATATAAATAAACTAGTATTTACATTCGCAATTTTGTTTAACATCCCTACATTAATCGTAAAACCGTACCGTGTCATGTTGCAATAATTTTTCGTATTGTGATTATTATTGTTTATTTAATAAATTACAAGTCAATTTAAAGGGGAAGATCCTTTTTTGTGTTTTATCGGAAGTATTTTAGCTGGATGGCTGGCAAGGTGTTATTATATATTATATATATTATTTTAGTAGGGTTTTTTTGGAGTAGGGCGATTGGTTTTGAAGTTACGGTGACCTGACGGTTTGAGATGCCGGTTTGTAGTTTGCGCTTGTGGTAATGTCTTAGAATCATTTGAATGTATGAATATCTAAGGGTATGCCAATTATGTTGTGGAGTATGCTGAAATTTTTTTATGCATATAGGGGTCTACACAATGACTAAACGCCTTTGCTAAACGTAGTTTTCATTAGAATTTTTGTTTACTTAATGAAACTTAGCAGCCTATACCTGATCGCAAAACTGCATTGGTTTCTAGGTGTCTCGTACATATGCTTTCCCACCAGTAGGCTTAATCCACAAGAGAAATAATTCAATAAAAAAATGTTTACATATATTTACAAACATCTTTATATTCGATAGCTTGTACGATTTAAAAAAAAATATTTACCGGATTCTCGACTGTCACCCAATCTCCGGAACTTAAAGTTGGCACAAAAAGAAATGATCTATTTGCTGGTTAAAAAGTGGCAATAACTTTTTGTTATGGCTTTACATACCTTTGACATGCTTAGGAACGACATGCTGTGGTTCACTCTAAAGTGTACACACCCATCTTCATTTAGAGTATTATACGCCCGCTAATAATCAGAATAAATGGTTGCCGCCGATAAAATGTATGTTTTTTAAAATTTTTAATGAGTACATGACTATCTCGGCTTGCCACTCAGCTCATGATGATTTTGAAATGCCGCATGTGATGTTGAATATTGCTTGTGTAGATTTTGTGTTGATTTTAGGTTTTATTTATTTTTATTTATTTTTTTCTAGCCGATATTCACACATACAAGCAATATTATTTGTTCGGCACAGATATTTCCGTAACTCGATTTCTATACAATTTTTTAGTTCTCCCCTTACTCCTTCCGCTAAACATGTTTTCACATCAAAAAAAGTTTTATGCTTATAAATAAATTGCTTAGCCATTAAAATTATCTAGCATATTTACTGAGCTTTCTAGGACGCATATGTCCCGAGAAATAAGGCTTCACCTATAATATCTCTAATATTGTCTTCGAGGTAATTTAGTATTAAGGGTGCGACTGGCCTCCCTCCGGTAGAACTTGTTGTTTATATTTCATTTCTCAGGTCCTGACAACACTACAGGAAACATATAAACTTTATTATCATTATAACATAGTAATTAGATTTAATTTTCTCCAACTTCAAACAAACCTTTCTCCAATTTTGTCATACTTTATATGGACCGGGGATGGCATTTAATGTTTGGTCGGCTTGCTTTCCATATTTAGCCGTCTCTTTTCTCGTCACAGAGTGACCAATTTTTGATTAACAATATCCAATTTTGCTTCCACAAATTCAATAAGTGCTTTTTCTATGTACAATTAATGTGGAATACTTGCTTTTTATTACTAATATTGTATTTTTCCATAGACTCGCTAATCACACGAAAATTGATAAATGATAACTGATTGTGATTGATTGTGAGTGTACGACCAAGCATTATAGCAGGATCTACCGGACTCCCAGGCACATGCCGTACACCCGTACACATATAACAAAACCGTAGGATAGGACAGGATTATTAGTTGGGACAGACTCGACCAGGTTACAGACGCCAATGCGATCGATAGTTAGTAAATTATTAGTACAATATATAGTAAATAGGTTAGCACAAGACAGCACAATCTAACTACATTATTAGATGATCATTTCTCTGGAATCCAGGGCCGGATACTCAGGACTCCCTAAATCTAAATCAGGACTTAAAAATTATTCATGTTGTAATTAACCCTTTCCGCCTTTCATTAATTTACCTGAAAAATTATTTAGGAAACATTTTAAATTACTAATATAAGATTACAAAAACAGCGCTTTTTACATTTTTCATGGTCCTTCTATATCTAATTAAATAAATATTACATAAGGCAACGAGAATTAAAATAACATTAAAACCATTTAAACATACAATTTTATTTAAACTAATCATAAATTTCCTACCGATCCAGAAAAGAAGATAAATAATTAAAAATTCAAATCTTTTATAAAATTTATAATAAATAATATAAAAATGATAATGTTACAGTACCACAACAGACTAGAGTCATCAATAATACATTTAGGTACTATAAGTATATCAAAAATCAACAAATAAAATCAATATACAATTTCCCAGACAACTCTGAAAACTAATTTTAATTAATAAATCACCATAATATCAAAGTAAAATCAAATTTTGAAATTCAGGATTAATTTAATCCCCATATTAATGATTGATTCTGAAACTATGTTATATTCTGAAAATTGAATTATTTATTAGCAAATTAAGGAAGAGAAACCTTTAAATATTTTTAAACAAAATTAATTAATATATATTAATGTGCAAAACACAATATATTACATACAAGTATTACAAAAATTAACATTTTATGAAATTGCCTATGTAAACTCTCCCACTTCTAAGCTAAAATTCTAAAAGAATGTTTAAAAATTTTAAATTGTTGTTACCGTTCTCCTGTAAATAGTTAATTAATTGTTTACCTACTGCAACTAGATTTAAAAATAAAAAGTTGAAAATATATATTTAACCATAAAATTAAATTTAAACTAATCGGCAATTTCCTAAAGATCTAGAAAAAAGGAAATTAATAAAGTTGAAATTAATTATTTATTTATAAAAGTATATAATATAAATTAAGACATTGATCATAATACTACGCAAAAAAGTCTAGAATATCAATAATTTAGTTAAGTACTACATGAGCCTATATATGATATTTACTAATAAAACTCAAATAGAGTTTCTCAGGTATCACTAAAAACTAAATTGCTTTACTACTTAATTAATAGAAATTTACTTATATAAATTAGTTAGTGATAAATAAAATTAAATAGATATCACAAGAACAATACATTTTCTACGCTACATAACCGCTGGATGCTTGGAGCTTCTGGATGTTGAGCGAGAATTCACCAATATTTCTGTAGCTTGGAGACGATCTAACAATTATACCTAATTAAATATACTTTATATCAACTACACCATCAGACAAAAATACCCGAACAAACTATGACACTGATATATAATAATTAAATTAGTTTGATTTTTCGGCATTTTTTTAGACAAATATATTAATTGTTCATGGCAATCCCAATATTTTCGATTTGGTTAATCATAAAAATACAGAGGCCAATCGATCTTAATATATCTACTGAAAAAATGTAGAAATATCTTCCCCCCTCCCCGTAATTTTGGCTGAAGGCCCAAAGAGTTATAACAATGTACCACTCTGCAAAAATGAGAACCCTCCATGAGTTCTTTCTGTTGGTAGTTTGGTTTCGTACTGAAAAGTATGGTCTACTCATCAGGCAACTACGACCAAACTACAAAAAATTCCACTCTAACCACATACATTAAGTATCTGGCCAGAACGTACTGACATAGCGAATTATTATTCACTACATGATCTCCGCCACCATAAACTGACAAAAAGTGTTGAAACATTTTCATCAATACCTCAAATATTTTTTCAATGCAATGTAATTTACAATATCATATAAAAGGGAATTTCCCTTATCCTAGATAACGTACGATGCTATTAATTTAATTAGTATAATATTTCAATCTACATATATACATAAATATTTAAACGAAACAGCAACATTAATATAAAATACAATTTAATACCAATAAAGTGATTGATTTTAGCAGAAGATATTTTTGATAATTTAGAACAAAAAATTTTGACTATTTATTCAAAAATTTAATTTAGGGACTGAAAATGAGCCTCTCCAAAGAAATAGATGAAAGCGTTAAAAAATTGATAATAAAAGCATTGAAACGACAAGAAACTTATCAAAATAAATCCCTACAATATGTAATATGAAACGGTAGCATCAGTATCATAAAATAAATTTATTGAAACCAGATCAACAAAAATAAGCATCGTTGTCGACGCCCACGACTTTTAACTAAGCCGACTGAGCGGAAATTTGCACGAGTAGCAAAATCAGCTACCCCGAAATCAGCTCCAGTGATTAATCCCGGACGTCTTCAAATATTTATGTCTGATAGTGTACATATTCAAATGATTTCCTTCACCTTAGTCATTTTCGCAACTCAAAAATAAAACTTATAAAATATTAGACTACCTAAATAAAAATCCAATTAGCATCATTCACCTATTGAAGAGATCTCCGCCACCAAAAACCTGCACCTAATCAATAATTCAGAAATTTGATCTCTTTATTAATAAATAAATATAGATATATCCAAAATTTTAACTCAATTCACGGACCTCATTCCCTGCCAAATCAAGCATGCAAAGTAAATAAAACAATACATATGGTAAATGCAGTGAAAATGAAACCATACTTTCTTAAAAATGTATCGATGTGTCATATACGTAATTATGACGATTGTGTGTGCATCCCACCATCTAAATTTCAATAAATCCATTAAGACAACCATTAAACTCAAAAACATTTAGCCTTCCAAAATGTTTTAACATAATTCCACTTTGTTCACATAAATGAACTCATCATTTTGTGTTAAAAATCATATCTTAACTTAACTTAAACCAACATTTCTAAATTCGCATTTTTTTTATCTATTTATTTTTTTATTTAGTCAATTTATAATTTATAATATTAATTAAATTAATTAGAAAACAATTTGATTCAGTATGTAATACCCTGTAAAAAAAAATTCTTAATCCTACCTAAATAAACCATACAAATGAATTGTATAAGACAGCTCCCAATTCCAATTCGACTTAAACCAATTCGATTGTACAAAGTATAAAAATCCTATTTGAGTCGAATATACAAAATCTCATTGTGTTCACATAATGCATGATTTCAATAATGTCATAGTTGTTTCATGAATACACAGACACACAAAAAGATTAACAACACCAGCATACAAGTAACAAAAATTTATGTAGTAAAACCACCAACACACATTGACGGTAAATATTTTCTACCATCTTTCATGTGCGTAGCAGTAGGCCTTATAGTACATATAAACACACCTAAACTATGTATCAAGATAATACAGTAAAATATTGTGACAACTGTATCAACACCAACGAAAAATTCTCTTTTTGTTGTTGTTTGTGCATTATAATACAAAAACCAACAAAATATACTACAGTTTCTTAACAGAATCCGTGTAAAGAGCGAACGAGACAGCTGTACGACCATATTGTTGATCCTGCCATATATAAATCAAGTTGTATGCATGTATTAGAGCCCATTATACACAATAGTAAAATACTTGTGACAACTGTATCAAAACCAACGCAAAGATTCTCTTTCTCGTTGTTGTTTGTACTTTATAATACAAAAACCAACAAAACCACGCACACTTCCTTCACAGAAACCGTGCAAAGGGTAAACGAGACAGCTACACAAACATATTGTTTGCCCTTTTTTATACCAAATCATAAGTATGTATTAGTGTCGATTGTACAATGTACACAAAATCACACATAAGAATACAAATAAGTGTGCGTAAAAATAATATCTAATACCAAATTTACTGCGACTTATTTTATATAAGTCAACATTTATTTCAATACTATCTAAATATTAGACTTTAGTAATTAAAAATTGAACTTTGATTTTATGTACAATCCACAAAATATCAAATCATGCACTTTTAATTTTTCTATCTACAAAAATAAAAACATTGCTTGACAAGTGCATCCCGGTGGATTGCATTTTCCAAAATTACACTTTGATGATTACACTAAAATTTAATTTAATTAGAATTTACTTTAAAGTTTAAAATTAATCTGTATATACCTATGTATATAAAGTATATATGTACATATTACTATATAAATTAAACACAAAATAAAATAAAACAAAATAAAATTAAATTTTTGAAGAGGATAGAAAAAACACGACTATCTTCTTCGACGAACTCTCACCCCCCCCCCCCCCCACACACGAAAATTGATAAATGACAACTATTAATAAATTTGACAAAAGACAATCCCCAAATAGTTTTTAATTTGTCAGAACAAAATATCGACTCTGGGTTAAAAAAAACTCATGTAATATAGATGGCGTGTAACAATATTATTTTGATTTTTACGTTGTAATTTACATATACGGCGGTACGCTAAGACAAAATCATCACTTCAGCTTAAATAGAATATCATAAAATAGATGGCGCTAAGACAAAATAATATCAGTTTAAATATTATAATATAAAGTGCGTTAAGCTAAGACCCAATTATTTCATTGTAATTATTCTACGATCGACGACATTAAACATCCGAAAATAAAAATGACATAAAATTCAAAATAATAATGCCACTATAAATGAAGCTAAGACAAAATAATATCAGTTTAAATGTTATAATAAAGGGAATTAAACTAAGTCTCAAGACACAATTATTTCAGTGTAATTATTGTAAGATATATGACATTAAACTTGGGATACCGACCTATTCCCGAAAATAAAAATTTCAAAAAAAATCTCGAAAAAATCATAACAGTACCCCCACTAAAAAGGAAGACCCCGTTAAATTTTTGTTAACTACAATATGAAAACAAAAAGAAGCTACATATATTCTTGTCATCTTTGTGCAGAAAAGAACAATGCTTAGCGGATTTGGGTAGTTTCTTGATTTTAGTATGCGTAATACAAATGTAAATATTAATATAAATGTGAGGACCTTTGCACAAATGGTCCAATGCTAAACGGATTTGGGGAGTTTGCTCACACAAACAAAAACACAAATTTTTGAAAAATGTTCTAATTTGTAAGAATGTTGTAATTTCAATAAATCATCAATGCGGTGGCTTTGGGGTTATAGCTCATGCTCTATCTAAGGTATAAAAAGAATTAAAACAACTTTTCAAAAATTTGTTGTTTGTAAACGTTTTTTTTCGGTATTTTTTGTTTTTTGAGATATGAAGGGAGGGCTCACGATACCAACCCGGTAAAAATATAGATTAAAAAAAAATACAAATTTCAACTTCAAAATATATGTTTCAGTTAATCTTCTTTACGGTGTCAGTAACAATGGTAAAAATTCGGATTTATTCATTTAAAATTTTCTTCAAACCCCCATGCTTTAAAAATATCTTTCTTATTTTTAAGTCCAAGGAAACCTGATAATTTTATTCTACTGTTTCAGCATTTAAATTAAAATATACAGCAATATCCTAAAACGTTTTGCAATAGCTCAGATTACCAACAATAATGCGGTTTGGAATTATTGTATTGACAGCTTGAAAGGGAATTACTAATATTGTTTCTCTGTGTTGTAAATTTTTTGATTAAATACAATATATTGTTCATTGGCATTCTATTGTGAATGAGTTCATGATCAAAATAGGGTGTCCCAACATTTAATAAATAAACAAATAAAGAGAAGTTTGAGAAATTTCTGCGCTGTTAAACTTTCAACCCTTATTTCAAATGTTTCTTGTGAAAAATAAAAACAATGAAAATAATAAAGTATATACATTACCTAAATTACATACACACATAAGGAAATTCTTAAAAATATTCTACAACAGCAGCAGCATAAGTTTAAAAAGTTTGAGCAACAACAACAACCCGCTCATACAAATAAAATCTCTACTTTTTTCAATCGCGGAATAAAATAAATTTGTAAATTTTTAATCTTATTTCATTTGTTTTGCTTAAGTCACGTTCTAATTTCGTGTACGCTCGACTTACCAATCAAATTAAGTGATAAATTAAAACAAAATGTACACAAGATAAGCATATATAAAATGGAAAAAAGTTCACCCATCCCAAAAAAATTTATGATGTCACAAAAATTAAAATAAATTTTATATGATTTTCAGCTTTCTCGAAAATTGTTGTACTGTATTTGCTGATGTTGTTGTTCTTGCTGTTGTTTAAGGATAATTTAATTTTGATTATTAGAAGAACAAAAATAATAAAAAGGATGGCAAAGAAAATGAAACGGAAAAAGGAAAATTCACAATGTTTCAGGTACTTTTTCTAATTTTTTTGTGTGTATTTGTTTTTGTAATGTTTTTATTTGTTAAATAAACACACTTGACCTTGTTTCACTTTTTGGTATTTTTTTTCGGAGAATGAAAATGGAAAAGTTAATGGAAAAACTAAAAACAAAGCCAGAAAAAAAATATCGGATTAGGGTTAAACAAAATATTTTTTCCATGAAATTGATCTGCTGTTTTTTTATCTGGTTTTAGGATACCCAATTAGTATCCTGAAATACAAAGCGGGATGAGAAAAGCTTAAGTGAAATATTATATAGAAATTTTGTTTTTGTTTCGATTTCAATACAGCTGAATATTGTTATAAAATAATAATATTGTTATTAACACTTTAATCTGAACCTCGAATGCCTCTTGTCTGTGAATTTTTACACAGAGAAATGTTACCAAATAATGTAGAAGCAATCATCGATTTTGCTTGCATATGGCGTGCTACACAAATATGTACAGTCGCCTTCATAAAAAGAGTTATGTCACTCAGTTTTGTGAAATCATAGCAGTTCAAGTTCACTAAAATATACATTTAATTACCATAGTATGGAATCTCACTCTAGTGATTTTATTTAAATTTAATTAATATAAATTAAATATTAAGCTATTTGTTACAGCATATTCAAAAACCAATTTATTATTTTACAAAATTACCCAATATACCAAAATAAGTCATGATTTTAATTTATACCGAAGCAAACCGCATTGTTCTATTCGGAATCGGCAATTTTTTTAGAATGGGAACTGACTGGCGAAAAAATATTTCATAATATTTCTCATTATCATTTGTCACAGAACCGGAATTTGGGCGCTGATCAGTATAATTTTTTTTGTTGTATTAGGTTATTCTAAGTGAAACGGTGAATTTTGATTTTAAGTAGTACTATAAAATCAATGATTTCCGTCAATTTAAATAAATTATAAGAAAAGACGGAATATCTAATGCAAATTGTTGTTTGGTTTTGTGTAATAACTCGTTTTATATGTATATAGTGTTAAATCTCTTCCTAATTCAATCCTTTGATAAAGTATTGCTAACTTAATTGATCTTTTGTTCACATAGGTATGCTGCGTGAAATACAAAACTTTAAGTATGGTTAACTGTACTAAGTTAACTGTGATGATTTTCTTAAAAATAATCTTACATAATTCCATCAAACCAAACAACGTTATCATAAAATGAGGGTTCATCACTGACTCCAGCCCAAGCCGTTCTGCTCAACTTGACATCATTGAAAGATGAAATTTTGCTAATGCAGCACAAACACCTGGAATGGCTAACTCTCTAACTATTTTGGGTAACCTGAAGGTTCAACAGGGTGCTCTTTCTAAGTCGTTATGTATAATAGTGAAACAATTGGTGAACCTGAGGGGTCAATTCGAAGTGAACTCGGCGCATATTTCTTCAATTCAAGACGATAACTCAAAAATTAAAACACAACTGACTATAGTGTCAGATGTGAAATGCAGACAGAAATGCAATTATTTGGAGCAGCAAAATTGTCGAGGGCTAAAATGTAAATTAATGAATTTCAAATTGAATTTGCTGGCTTACAATTATGATATTTCTTATTTAACTGATACGTAGTTACTTAAGCATAGCTTGCCTAATGGGAATACTTTAATTATATGCTTAGTATATTTTTCACCTAATGATACATTATGTAAATACGAAAACCATAAATTTTTCTGTGATCATTATAGTTCTTGGTGTTTTAATCTACCATGCATAACTTGGGTCGCGAATATTAACGGCTTGGATCCCTCATTTTCGAAGGACATACGCTCATTATCTCATTGTAACAACAATGCTAGTGAATTTATCGTAGCATAATCATATTGTAAACTGCAAGGTAGTATTCTTGATCTCGTATTTTCCAATCTAAGCAGTTCTACAATAGAAATCACTCTTATCTCGAATCCTCTTTCAAAGATCGATAGCTTTTATCCCTCTACCACTATTAATATACCAAATTTTTCTCAAAAAAAAGTTACCTTATATTAGTTGTTCGTATATTAATGTAAAACATTTAGACTATTAGGAATTAGAGAGAGGGCTTTATAGTTCGCCAATACAAAAGGCGATGTTCTTAGCGCTGTAAATGAACTTATTAGTAACCTAAGTCTTCTTTGGACAATTCATATTCTAAGTTTTCATTATGGTATTCTTCAAAACTAAGGGACCTAATCAATCAAAAGCATAAATTTCACTGGACCTACCGGATTTACAAAACCACAATGGCCACGTAGTTTTCACAAACTATCGAATATTATGAGTGTGAAGTTTATGCTAAACAAAAATAACAAAAAATTACACTGTTAAATTAGCTATTTTCCAATTGGAATTTAAATTATATGAAACTTTTAATTTTTAGTAATTTTGGATTTTTCGTACCACCAAACAGATTCTTTTCATCAGGAAACAGGTTCTTTTCATCGTTTTCAGATAGCTGGACCATCAGTTTATCTCGTTAAGCAAAAACATCCAAATGTGTTGAACATTACTATAATTCAGATAATTTAAAAGTTGACTGATTTTTGATGGTTTAAATAATTATTTAGCGTCGATCCTGGAAATGTCCCGAAGGTCCCGCAAATTTCTTAGAATAGCTAAGCCATATAGCAGTCAATGTCACAAAGCCGAACTAATTATAATGAACTATAATATATTTCACAGTTTTTCGAATTTTTAATAATTTTCCATTATTTTAAAAGTTTTATATCGCCGACCGCAGAGATGTCCACAAGGTCTCGCCCATATTCTCGGATGACTTGACCATGTGCCAGTCTACGTGGTCAACCATATCCAATTGTGATGAACTATACTATACTTCACAGAATTTCGAATTTTTAATAATTTTATTGGTTTTAAAAATTGTTATATCTCTGATCACAGAGATGTCCACAAGAACTTGCCTATGTTTTTGGATATCTTGACCATATGCTAGTCTATGTGTTCAACCTTATCCAATTGTGATGAACTATACTATACTTCACAGAATGTCGAATTTTTAATAATTTTATTAGTTTTAAAAATTGTTATATCTCTGATCACAGAGATGTCCACAAGGTCTTGCCTATATTTTTGAATAACTTGACCATATCCCAGTCTATGTGGTCAATCTTATCCAATTGTGATGAACTATACTATACTTCACAGACTTTCGAATTTTTAATAATTTTATTAGTTTTAAAAATTGTTATATCTCTGATCACAGAGATGTCCACAAGGTTGTGCCTATATTTTTAGATAACTTGACCATATGCGAGTCTATGTGGTCAATCTTATCCAATTGTTATGAACTTGACTATACTTCACAGAATTTCGAATTTTTAATAATTTTATTGGTTTTAAAAATTGTTGTATCTCCGACCACAAAGATGTCCACAAGGTCTTGCCTATATTTTTGGATAACTTGACCATCTGCCAGTCTATGTGGTTAGTCTTATCCAATTGTGATGAACTATACTATACTTAACAGAATGTCGAATTTTTAATAATTTTATTAGTTTTAAAAATTGTTATATCTCTGATCAAAGAGATGTCCACAAGGTCTTGCCTATATTTTTGGATAACTTGACCATATGCCAGTCTATGTGGTCAGTCTTATCCAATTGTGATGAACTATACTATACTTCACAGAATTTCGAATTTTTAATAATTTTATTGGTTTTAAAAATTGTTGTATCTCCGATCACAGAGATGTCCACATGGTCTTGCCTATATTTTTGAATAACTTGACCATATACCAGTCTATGTGGTCAGTCTTATCCAATTGTGATGAACTATACTATACTTCACAGAATTCGAAATTTTAATAATTTTATTAGTTTTAAAAATTATTATATCTCTGATCACAGAGATGTCCACAAGGTCTTGCCTATATTTTTGAATAACTTGACCATATGTCAGTCTATGTGGTCAATCTTATCCAATTGTGATGAACTATACTATACTTCACAGAATTTCGAATTTTTAATAATTTTATTAGTTTTAAAAATTGTTATATCTCTGATCACAGAGATGTCCACAAGGTCTTGCCTATATTTTTGGATAACTTGACCATATGCCAGTCTATGTGGTTAGTCTTAATTAATTGTGACTACTATACTATACTTCACAGAATTTCGAATTTTTAATAATTTTATTAGTTTTAAAAATTGTTGTATCTCTGATCACAGAGATGTCCACAAGGTCTTGTTTATATTTTTGAATAACTTGACCATATGCTAGTCTATGTGGTCAATCTTATCCAATTGTGATGAACTATACTATTCTTCAAAGAATTTCGAATTTTTAATAATTTTATTGGTTTTAAAAATTGTTGTATCTCCGATCACAGAGATGTCCACAAGGTCTTGCCTATATTTTTGGATAACTTGACCATATGATAGTCCATGTAATCAGTCTTATCTAATTGTGATGAACTATACTATACTTCACAGAATGTCGAATTTTTAATAATTTTATTAGTTTTAAAAATTGTTATATCTCTGATCACAGAGATGTCCACAAGGTCTTGCCTATATTTTTGGATAACATGACCATATGCTAGTCTATGTGGTCAACCTTATCCAATTGTGATGAACTATACTATACTTCACAGAATTTCGAATTTTTAATAATTTTATTGGTTTTAAAAATTGTTATATCTCTGATCACAGAGATGTCCACAAGGTCTTGCCTATATTTCTGGATAACTTGACCATATGTTAGTCTATGTGGTCAGTCTTATCCAATTGTGATGAACTATACTATACTTCACAGAATTTCGAATTTTTAATAATTTTATTAGTTTTAAAAATTGTTATATCTCTGATCACAGCGATGTCCACAAGGTCTTGCCTATATTTTTGGATAACTTGACCATATGCCAGTCTATGTGGTCAGTCTTATCCAATTGTGATGAACTATACTATTCTTCAAAGAATTTCGAATTTTTAATAATTTTATTGGTTTTAAAAATTGTTGTATCTCCGATCACAGAGATGTCCACAAGGTCTTGCCTATATTTTTGGATAACTTGACCATATGATTTTTTTTTTTTTTTTTTTTTTTTTTTCGTCCCTGCCCAAAAGCGGCTAGCACTACGACCTAAAAGATCTTTTGTGCTATTGGGTACTGTTACTCCAGGAGCTTCTCCACCTCTCTAATAAAGGCGAGAATGCTGTTTATAGAGGCCAATTTACATTTCTCCGAGGTCAGATACCTCTCTTCAAAATGAATCCACCTCCGTGTGCACAGAGCAACACACTCACATAGTATGTGTTCTGCGGTTTCTGTCTCTTCCAAACAGAGTCGGCACTCCGTCTCTGTGGACAGGTTCATTTTGTTCAAATGATATCTCAGGTTACAGTGACCTGAGAGAAAACTCACAAGTTTCCTAATATTTCCTTTGCTGAAATTGATCGCCAGATTTTTGTGGTGAAATGGTCTGATCAAAGATTTGGCTTGTCTAAGGCCGGGAATACAGTTCCAATAAGTCAAGCACTGTATTTTTTCCCATTTACTGATTGTGTAGGTTGCAGAAGCCCACGGGATACCACAAAAAGGCTCAGGGCCAATGAGTGTAGTCGACGAGCCTGCCCGTGCAAGTTCGTCGGCTATCTCATTTCCAGTGATGCCCATGTGACCAGGCACCCACCACAACCTTACTTTGTTTTGACAAGAGAGAGATTGTAGCAGTTTATAACAACTTTGAACCGACTTGGAAACCAAGCAGTTAGAAGCCAATGCTTTCAGTGCTGCTTGGCTGTCAGACAAAATGTGGATGGATGCGCCTTTAAGACCTTTGGTCATAATAATAGAGGCGCAGATTTCGATGGCGTGAATTTCGGCTAGAAAAACACTGGGGTAAGTACCCAGTGATTTCGATATTTTGTGATTGGGTCCAAAGACACCAATGCCGACTCCACTATCCATTTTTGATCCATCAGTGTACCAGACTAGGCTGTTAGGTTCCATCTGCGGTAACCCAGTATCCCAGTCTGTTCTATCGGGGATTGTTACCACGAAATTCCTGCCAAAGCAGAGTTCTTTCGGCATAACGTCCGGGACACTAAAGAACATATTCAGGTCTGGAAGTTCATTCAAAATGTCCAGGTGACCCATATGGTCATCATGACTGTATTGATTCGCGAGCTTCAATCTAGCTGCACAGGTAGCAGCTGATTTTTTGACGTGGATATGAAGTGGAGTGAGCCCGATGAGAGCTTCCATTGCCGCCGTAGGGCAGGTGCGCATAGCACCTGTAATTCCGAGACATGCTAGTCTCTGTAATGAGGTCAGCTTGTTCATAATAACTTTTTGCTGTACCTTAGGCCACCAAACTATTGCCCCATATGTTACAATTGGCCTCACTATCATGATGTACATCCAGTAAATCATTTTTGAGTTCAGGCCCCAGGTCCTGCCGAACATACGCCGGCAGGCCCACATGGCCCTGGCCGCGCGTTCGGTAGTTGAAGTAATATGAGAGTTCCAAGTTAGTTTCTTATCTAGGACAACACCCAGATATTTGACTTCATTGGAGTATCCGATATTTATATTATTAAGACTAATTGAACCAAGGTTCAAATTACGTCTTTTGGTGAAGGGCACCAGGACTGTTTTGCTAGAGTTAATCGAAAGGCCCTCCCCAGTGCACCAATTCGAAATAACAAGCAAAGCCTGTTGCATGCTGGCGGACAACGTACGTTCATGCCCTCCAGAGACTATGATAACCAAATCGTCCGCATAACCAATGGCATCGTACCCAAGTAGATGTAAATTATCAAGCAACTCGTCGATCACGAGTGACCACAGCAAAGGGGACAGGACACCGCCCTGCGGACACCCTCTTGCTGCCGTAATCGTGACTGACTCATTACCTAATTTAGATGTAATCTTCCTACTAACCAACATGGAACTAATCCAGTGGTTAGTCGGATCGTCAATACCTCTACGCTTGATTGCCCTAGCAATTGAGTCGTATCCAGTATTGTCAAAAGCTCCCTCAATATCCAGAAATGCACACAGAGCAATTTCTTTCGAGCGATAGGCTGCTTCAATCTTGGTGACAAGTAGATGCAGCGCACCCTCTGTGGATTTGCCTTTCCTATAGGCGAATTGATTTGGATTTAGAGGTCTGGTTGCCGTTAACCAGTCTCTGATATGAAGATCTATAAGTCGTTCCATGGTTTTAAGAATAAACGATGTAAGACTGATAGGTCGAAAGGACTTAGGAAGTTCACATGGCCGATTGCCAGGCTTTGGGATAAAAACCACGTTTACTTGACTCCAAGCCTGTGGTATGTGACCCCAATTGAAGCTAGTTCTAAACAAGGCCACCAGAGCAGGGGTAATCAAGTCCAGGCCCCTTTGAAGGAGGGCTGGGAAGATTCCATCCCCTCCTGGAGCCTTGAAAGGCTGAAAAGAGTTAATGGCCCATTTGACTTTATCCGGAGTAAAAAGCTTACCGGATAAACTATTAACCCAACCCATATTTACACCCATGTGTATACCAGATATGGAGTTAGTGATTGTATTTGTGTCGCAAACAGTGCAGCCCGGAAAGTGCACTTGAAGCAGGGTTTCGAGCGACTCTTTGCGACCTGATGTATAACTACCATCGGATTTCAGAAGAAGCCCAATCCCGTTGGACTGATCTTTAACTAGAACTTTATGGAGTCGAGCAGCTGTAGGTATATCCTCGATATTTCCACAGTTTTTCCTCCACGTGAGGCGTTTGGAACGCCTTAGTTCTGTGTTGTAACTGGTTAGGGCTTGCCTATATTCATTCCACTCATTGGAATGCTTTGCCCTATTAAATAATTTCCTAACCTTCTTACGAAGTTTAGCCAGCTGTTCGTTCCACCATGGAACTTTGCGATTAACCACAACGTTACGCACCACACAGCTGCTTTCGTAGGAAGATAGGAGCACGTCATTAAGCAGACCAGCTGCGGTTTCTAGGTCACTAATTGAACTCAAAGATGTTGGCAGCATGTCTGCTTTGATAAATAAAATATCCCTATATGTTTTCCAATTTGTAAAACAAGGGATACGACGCTCTGTTGCCTGTATGATCACTCCCGGTATATCGAACCTGATGTGCATGTGGTCCGACAGAGAAGCTTCGCTTGAAACATGCCAGTTTGCAACAGAGTTGGAAATAAACTGACTTGACAAAGTGAGGTCCAACACCTCTCGCCGAGTCGAGTTTATGAAAGTGGGGTTCGAACCTTTATTTAAAATATCTATGTGACTACTCATAAGATAATTTAAAAGGGACTCACCTCTGCCATTTGTATCACTGCTGCCCCAAATGATATGGTGTGCATTAGCATCGCAGCCTATGATGAAATGCTTGTTTTTTAGGTTGCAGTAATCCACCAGATCCTGTACAACTACAGGTGGAGCACTAACCGACTCACCAGGGAAGTACGCAGAGGCACATATTGTCTCCTGCATTCCCCTGCTAGTCGGAACCTCCAGGATTACTGCAACCAAATCCTTAGTGGTGAACTCTGGAATTGGAAGAACGTTAATATTAGATGAAACAAATATTGCTGCTCGGGGAACTTCCTCCCTTCGATCGTAAATCAACTTACATGACTTGAGGTGGAGGCCTCTAATTTTTCCTCCATTAACCCAAGGTTCCTGGATAAGGCCAAGGGTTAAGTGTTGTTTCGCGAACCTGTTGCAAAAGGTATCCGAAGCTCCTTTTGCGTGATGCAGATTCGCTTGTAGTACCCTAATAGTACCAGCCATACTGGATGATTAGGGTAAAGGAGCTCTACGCTCCTGGCTGGATTTGGCCTGTTTCTGCCACTTTTCCCAGTAACACCCCAAGCGCCCATATGCTTAATTTTCGGGGTGAGTGCTGATTTACTCGATCCCACAGTAGGAGTTGCGGAGAGATCCGTTGATCGTGCTCCCGACGAAGAGGCAGCAGGAACAGAATGCTCAATAGCGCTGCTGTTCCTGGATGCCTCCTCGTCTGTGATTGTGCCTACTACTGGGGCTGGTAAAGTACCCTCCTTACTGGAGCTGACTCCAGTGGTTGGGTTGGTAGAGGGGGAATCCTTCTTGAGAAGGAGTTTTATCCTACCAAAGCGGTATGCGATGTTCCCGTTGGATTCGCGTAGTTTCTTCATGGAAGACTCGCCTATGGCCATAACCAAATGGACGAGTACGCCAGTTGTCGTCCGTTGCAGTATCTTCCATGAGTTGGCCGCGAGACCATCGTTCTGCGCGGCCATGGTAGCGAGAATCTTCTCGCTAGTTAAGCTAAGGCTCTGTGGAAAGAACCCCCTAACGATGTTTGGCCGAGGAAAATCATCCTCTTCCACCAAAGTTATGTTCAGACCAATTTTTTCCCTTAGGCTTACAAAACTGTTCCTCATCCATTCCGCTGTGGAATGATCGGAACATATAAAAAATAGCCAACCTGTTCTCCGGAAACAGCCAAGGAATTGCGGCTTGTGGTTTGAGCCTTGCATCCCAATAATGAGGTCAATGACACACTCCTGTATGTTTGCCATTTGCTCCATACTAAGAGGATTGCCACTGAGATCACCTGGTACGATGCCCAGCTTAACACTGCCTGCTACCTGGCTGAAAGAGGGCTTTACCGGAGAAGGCCCTTCTTTTGCTTTTTTGGCAGGTGGTTTATTTGGTTCCGGAGCAACCTCGAAAGACCTCTCACGCTTACCACCAGACCTCTTGTCTAGGGTAGGAGCAACAGGCCCCGAGGATGCTTTCAGAGGGGTCGCGGACTTAGCAGCAGCTAGAGCCTCTTCTCTAGTTTTGCCTTCCTTGAGCCCCTTTTTAAAACGCCTTCTTTCGAAGGAGTTGAGCTTAACCCATTCCCCGGCGTTGAGGGACATGTTCCCAATATCAACACCAATGGTTGAGGTGCCCGATAACTGTGAGATTACACTTATGTTGTCGTCACAGAAGGTGTCCGTAGTAGAAGAGGTGGACTGTTCCACCTTTTCCTTGGTCCGGACGTTAAGATAATCAAGAGTGGTGGCCCTTGTGGCATCTACCATTCCATCATAGCTTAGGAGACCCAACTCAATAGCTGGTGAAGTTGATGCTTTTAAAGAGGCATCACCCTCTATGTTTTTTTTAAATTCGGTTTCCATTTGAATCCCACGAGTATCCGAGAAATGAAGGTCACCCACAGCAGAGATCGGTATACTGTGGGAAGGCTACTTTAAACCGGGGGTCGCCTGGTACCCGGAGTTCACATACTAAAGACTAAGCTCCCCCTTAGCCACGCAGCTCTCAGCGTATGTTGTCCCACCAAAGCTTGGGGCAATGGATTTACCGCCATTGCACGGTCGTGTAAGTTACTTGGCTACATTCTAGGATGCATTGCCCGGTTGTCGCCACGAGGAGGCGTAACTACACTAGGAAGAAGTCTTATGAGAATTGCATATCCTAGAAAGCTTTGACTCCTAAAACTACTCCCCCAACAACCATATGATAGTCCATGTAATCAGTCTTATCTAATTGTGATGAACTATACTATACTTCACAGAATGTCGAATTTTTAATAATTTTATTAGTTTTAAAAATTGTTATATCTCTGATCACAGAGATGTCCACAATGTCTTGCCTATATTTCTGGATAACTTGACCATATGTCAGTCTATGTGGTCAGTCTTATCCAATTGTGATGAACTATACTATACTTCACAGAATTTCGAATTTTTAATAATTTTATTAGTTTTAAAAATTGTTATATCTCTGATCACAGCGATGTCCACAAGGTCTTGCCTATATTTTTGGATAACTTGACCATATGCCAGTCTATGTGGTCAGTCTTATCCAATTGTGATGAACTATACTATACTTCACAGAATTTCGAATTTTTAATAATTTTATTAGTTTTAAAAATTGTTATATCTCTGATCACAGAGATGTCCACAAGGTCTTGCCTATATTTTTGGATAGCTTGACCATATGTCAGTCTATGTGGTCAGTCTTGTCCAATTGTGATGAACTATACTATACTTCACAGAATTTCGAATTTTTAATAATTTTATTAGTTTTAAAATTGTTATATCTCTGATCAAAGAGATGTCCACTATGTCTTGCCTATATTTTTGGATAACTTGACCATATGCTAGTCTATGTGGTCAACCTTATCCAATAGTGATGAACTATACTATTCTTCACAGAATTTCGAATTTTTAATAATTTTATTAGTTTTAAAAATTGTTATATCTCTGATCGCAGAGATGTCCACAAGGTCTTGCCTATATTTCTGGATAACATGACCATATGTCAGTCTATGTGGTCAGTCTTATCCAATTGTGATGAACTATACTATACTTCACAGAATTTCGAATTTTTAATAATTTTATTAGTTTTAAAAATTGTTATATCTCTGATCACAGAGATGTCCACAAGGTCTTGCCTATATTTTTGGATAACTTGACCATATGCTAGTCTATGTGGTCAATCTTATCCAATTGTGATGAACTATACTATACTTCACAGAATTTCGAATTTTTAATAATTTTATTGGTTTTAAAAATTGTTGTATCTCCGATCACAGAGATGTCCACAAGGTTTTGCCTATATTTTTGGATAACTTGACCATATGCCAGTCTATGTGGTCAATCTTATCCAATTGTGATGAACTATACTATACTTCACAGAATTTAGAATTTTTAATAATTTTATTAGTTTTAAAAATTGTTATATCTCTGATCACAGAGATGTCCACAAGGTCTTGCCTATATTTTTGAATAACTTGACCATATGCCAATCTATGTGGTCAATAATATCCAATTGTGACGAACTATACTATACTTCACAGAATTTCGAATTTTTAATAATTTTATTAGTTTTAAAAATTGTTATATCTCTGATCACAGAGATGTCCACAAGGTCTTGCCTATATTTTTGAATAACTTGACCATATGCCAGTCCAGTTGGTCAATCTTATTGAATTGTGATGAACTATACTATACTTCACAGAATTTCGAATTTTTAATAATTTTATTGGTTTTAAAAATTGTTATATCTCTGATCACAGAGATGTCCACAAGGTCTTGCCTATATTTTTTAATAACATGACCATATGCTAGTCTATGTGGTCAACCTTATCCAATTGTGATGAACTATACTATACTTCACAGAATTTCGAATTTTTAATAATTTTATTGGTTTTAAAAATTGTTATATCTCTGATCACAGAGATGTCCACAAGGTCTTGCCTATATTTCTGGATAAATTGACCATATGTTAGTCTATGTGGTCAGTCTTATCCAATTGTGATGAACTATACTATACTTCACAGAATTTCGAATTTTTAATAATTTTATTAGTTTTAAAAATTGTTATATCTCTGATCACAGCGATGTCCACAAGGTCTTGCCTATATTTTTGGATAACTTGACCATATGCCAGTCTATGTGGTCAGTCTTATCCAATTGTGATGAACTATACTATTCTTCAAAGAATTTCGAATTTTTAATAATTTTATTGGTTTTAAAAATTGTTGTATCTCCGATCACAGAGATGTCCACAAGGTCTTGCCTATATTTTTGGATAACTTGACCATATGATAGTCCATGTAATCAGTCTTATCTAATTGTGATGAACTATACTATACTTCACAGAATGTCGAATTTTTAATAATTTTATTAGTTTTAAAAATTGTTATATCTCTGATCACAGAGATGTCCACAAGGTCTTGCCTATATTTTTGGATAACATGACCATATGCTAGTCTATGTGGTCAACGTTATCCAATTGTGATGAACTATACTATACTTCACAGAATTTCGAATTTTTAATAATTTTATTGGTTTTAAAAATTGTTATATCTCTGATCACAGAGATGTCCACAAGGTCTTGCCTATATTTCTGGATAACTTGACCATATGTCAGTCTATGTGGTCAGTCTTATCCAATTGTGATGAACTATACTATACTTCACAGAATTTCGAATTTTTAATAATTTTATTAGTTTTAAAAATTGTTATATCTCTGATCACAGCGATGTCCACAAGGTCTTGCCTATATTTTTGGATAACTTGACCATATGCCAGTCTATGTGGTCAGTCTTATCCAATTGTGATGAACTATACTATACTTCACAGAATTTCGAATTTTTAATAATTTTATTAGTTTTAAAAATTGTTATATCTCTGATCACAGAGATGTCCACAAGGTCTTGCCTATATTTTTGGATAGCTTGACCATATGTCAGTCTATGTGGTCAGTCTTGTCCAATTGTGATGAACTATACTATACTTCACAGAATTTCGAATTTTTAATAATTTTATTAGTTTTAAAATTGTTATATCTCTGATCACAGAGATGTCCACTATGTCTTGCCTATATTTTTGGATAACTTGACCATATGCTAGTCTATGTGGTCAACCTTATCCAATAGTGATGAACTATACTATTCTTCACAGAATTTCGAATTTTTAATAATTTTATTAGTTTTAAAAATTGTTATATCTCTGATCGCAGAGATGTCCACAAGGTCTTGCCTATATTTCTGGATAACTTGACCATATGCATAGTATAAATACATATAGTACTACCATCATACAAAAAAAATATTTAATCTGTGAAATTCCAGATGTCGCGTCGATCACATATAAAAAATAATATAAAACTTTTTGGTAATCGCCTAAATGTTTATAAGGTTAATTGAACATACAACGGAAATTCGAATTGTTCACGTGTAGTTTTATCCTACTCTAACACTTAGTAACGAATTAACATATGTACATCGCCGACTATACTACATGTAGATCAGTGGTACCCATACTTTTACATATTTTTGTGTATTTTTGTTATACGTAAAAGTCCTACTCAAACATAATTTTTTTTTTTATTTTAAAATACTGAGGGTCATTGCCTGACATTGAACAAAACGGGAATAAAAATCAATTTGTCATTTTTTAATTTCAACTCAAGTTTTTATTTTATTTAAAATTTTCACTAATTATTTTTATTTTTATATTTTAATAAATAATTGAATATGTACATATAGTATGTAATTTCTATTGAGCAACAAATGTTTAGGAATGAGAAAAGATAATTTTTATTTTTGCGGTTCACACGGCCATTGACCTTTCGTATTTTGTTTTGGTATCATAAACATTAATGCTGTATTTTATTTGACAAATTACAACAACAATCCCATATATCGAATTCCTACTTTTTGACGGTATTGAAAATCCAATTCCAAAATATAGTTTCGAGTTCAACAATAGAATCGTTATATTTCATTTTTTTATTTCTAAAGGTTGTCAGGTTGTTATTTCAAAATAGTTTGAACGTTAAAAAGTTTAAAATTAATAAAAAAAGTGAATTTATAAATGTTATTAACTTGTATAATTAGCAAACTATTTTTATATTAAAAATACCATCATTCATATAAAATCTGTAAATCCGTAATCAAAATTGATGTGATGGATACAGTTGGTAACATATTAATTTATATAAATGCTACCAACCTTTAGAAAATAAATCCAATTCCAAATAAGAATTCGTTTTGTCATTTCTTTTGACGAAAATTGAATTCCAATTCCAATTCCTTGGTCAAATAAAATACTGCATAAGTAAATACAATGAAATCCATTTCAAAATAACAAAAAAAGTTAAATATTAGTAGAATTTTAGTTTTCATTTTCCACTAAATTGAAAATTTTTATTTTGATGCCTTTTCGGTTGCTTGAGTTCATCATTTTTTTGCTTTAGGCTAAATCGTATAAATACAGCAATTATATATTTGATAATGCGGGCAGCGTGCGCATCACATAATCGATGTGGATGTTTTCCGTGAATAAACTTCGTAAAAAGTTTGTCAAGAACATTTTCTTCGTAACCCATATTTGAGATATTTTTTTCGAATGTATTTAATATGTTTTCGACGAATTCTTCGAATTCGTCGGAGAGCACTGATAGATTTCCATATGCAGCAGATTTCGTATTTTCAGTTACATAGGCCTTTATTTTTAAAAGAACGTCATTTTCTCGTTCTTTATTATTTTCAATAACCACAAAGTTTGAGCAATTGTCACAATTAAATTGTTTAGTGACTTTGTTACTGAAAAACCCTGTTAAATAAACTAGAGAGACTACTATTGAAACTACAGAACATTTTCAATTTTAATGAAATTTCCGTTATTTTTTTAATTATGTTGTTCCTTTTTATGAATCCACCTTAATTATGTTTTAAGTTTTTCTTAGGATTAGTTGGAAAGCATGAATAATAATGCAACTCAACAATATTATTTCGAATCCTATTATTTGAATAATACAAATGATGATATCGATGATGAATTTTTTAAAAACTTTGATCTCATGGAGGCAAGGTACAAAGATTTTTAAAAATATTTTTAAAGGCATTTTCGTTCATTTTAGAGATCAAACAAAAATTTTATGGGATGGCATGCAAGAAAAAATATTAAGGATCACTCTAATATATATAAATATATATATATATATATATATATATATATATATATATATATATATATATATATATATATATATATATATATATATATATATATATATATATATATATATATATATATATATATATATATATATATATATATATATATATATGTATATATATATATATATATATATATATATATATATATATATATATATATATATATATATATATATATATATATATATATAAATATATATATATATATATATATATATATATATATATATATATATATATATATATATATATATATATATATATATATGTATATATATATAAATAAGTATATATTATATATATATGTAATAATAGTGGCACAACCAATAATTATTTATCAATAACTATACTTTACCAGCAAAACAATTAAGAGAAACTGCAGCATAAATAGCAGATGCAACATTAGCGCTAAAAACTTGTGTAGCTAATTTAACTTAAAGTTTTTCAAAAATATCGGGGTATATGTGCTTACGAGTGAGGGCATGTAAAACTCATCTCACTGTTTCATGCTCCATTGAATACAGCTTTTGTAGTATCTGCCACGATATTGTCTTTTCGCAGTCGTTGGTTAATATGTTAGCAGAATATAAACAATTCCGAACACTTTTAAAGAGGTGAGGAATGTTGTAAAAACAAAATATTTTTCGTGAACCAAACATTGCCCATGGCTCCTGCTTGGTTACCCCTAAACTTGAAAATGCTTTCCTGTTTGTACTACCTTGATCACATGTGATGCCAACTATTTGCAAACCGGTTTTGTGAGTTTTGTTGACAACTTTTTCTAGTAATAATTTTACTACTATTTGACTACTTGTTTCCAATTTCGGTTGAGTCCACGTAGCATAAATACAAATGCTTTGTCGGAAATTAAATTGCCCCTTCCAATTTCACCAAGGTCCTGGTATCCATGGATTAGGTCATCTGCTGAATTATATTCCAATTCTTTTTTTATTGCCATTTCATCCATCAACAGAATGCAACGTTTGTCTATTTCACTCATGCCGTCACATTTATGTTTTAAAAGACTAATTATGTTCTTGGATACTCCACTTTCAATACTTGTTAGCGAATGCCAACGCAAAATAGTCGATATTCCTAAGTAAAAAAAAAATATATGACTGAGTATTAAGTATACTCTAATTTGGTTTTCATTTTAATATAACGTATGATTACTGTAGTAGGTTGCGAAACGGAAGATTGTTCATAAGTAGTTAGGAAATGAAGAATATATACAGTGATACATGTACAAGTTTTGCCTTTAAGGCAATAAAAATAATTGCATCAAGTAGACCATTTTAAATTCCTTTAAGTGGCGAACAGCGAAAAATTTATAAATAAACTTAAAAATTAAGCATTAACAAAACTTAAAAATGCGGTAGATAGCATTTGTGTATTCTGAAAGAAAGCATTTGTGTATTCTGAAGAAATTTAACGAAGCTTCATTAAATTAGATCTTTCATTTAAAAAAAATTAAGAATGCGCGATTTTGCCTAGAAACTTAAGAAACAAATGGCTTTTTATTTTTATTTATTCATTTTAATTTTATTTTTCTAGGCTTAACGGAGATATTAATTTATTTTTTAATTTGGAAAAATTTGTCTAGTGTATTTTTTCCTAAAAGGTAAAAAATATCAACATTTTGTGATTGCAAATTATGTAGTCCCATTTTGCTTTACACATAAACAATAATAATTTGTAATTCAATAGTAATTTAAATAGTTTAAAATATTCAAGTTTATTTTAATAGAATTAAAGAAAGTTTGGTTTAAAAAAAAATATCGAAAAATAATGGTTCCACTAAAATTCTTAAGTTTATAATTTTTTGCTGGTTGGAATGTCAAAAAAATTAAGCAAAATTAGGGTCGTTTAAATTCTTTAATTTATAATTTTTCACTGGTTGAGCATTTACAGGCCGCATACTTGAAAACTACCGACAGTAACTTTTATGGTAATTCCGCAACAGAAGAACTTGACGGACCTAAAATTTTCTCATCTTTTTGGCTAGTTTTTCCCCCCCAATCCAAACTTAAAAAAACTATGTTTTTTCTCGTATGAAAATAAAAATTGTGTTTTTTTAAGTTGGTATGGAGGTGAAAAAAATTACCAAAAATATGAGAAAATTGTATGTCCGTCAAGTCGTGTCGTTTTTGTTAAGTTCTTTTGTTTTGAAATTGCCAAGTTATCGTTGGTAGTTTTCAAGTATGCGGCATTAAGGCAAAAATTGAACATTGTTCAATTTTGTATACAGCAAATTTTTTTGCCTTTCACGCAGAATTACGTGACCTTAAAAATGTAACAGCTATTTCAACAAATCAGCATGGAAACACGTTGCAAGTATCACTGCCTTATTTCACAACTGGTGACGAAATATTCACCAGTTTGTGTCTACTTGATTTACAAAAAAAAAAAAAAAAAAATGAAATTAATTTGGAATTTTACGATTTAAAGACTTTTTTTGCCAAAATTCAATAATTTATTGCTTTTTTTCCCAAAAATTAAAAAAAGTCTTTGTAACGAAACGTTATGAAATCTCATTTTGTGTAACTTGTGTGATTTTCGAAATGAGCGAAGCGAGCAATATCCCACTCTTTACACAAAATGAAGTATTTCCTAATTGGTTGCACAGCTATTTAAATAAAAATAACAATTAATTTTAAATTAATAAAATAAAATACTTCAGTGAAATATTACAAATCATATTTTTAAAATTTGGTGTACAAATCCTTATTCTTACCTGGTAAATAAAAATTTTTCTTCAGCAAATGTTTTAAAAAGCAGGTGATTTAAAATAAAATCCTAGAAATAACTTTTGCTCTGCTTGTGTCCATGTCGATTTTTTTTTGTGGAATATTTGTGAAAACACAAACGTTTTCACTTCTAGCCGATCTTCAAGTAAGTTACTAATAAAATCTTTTACCACAATATCTACGGATGCGAGCTTCTTTTTAGGTGGAGTGTTTAAAAGGAACCTCGGAATTTTTTTCGGTTGCTCGTTTTCTTGAATATTTTCGGTCCTCTTTCGGTGATGTGGACTGAGGAACTGAGAGGGCGATATAGGACACGCTAAAGAAACTTGTGGAATATCATAATTCCTTAGATACGTTTTTGGGGGCCCTGCTTCATATTTTAATTTGAGTGGTGGCGAGGCAGGCGGTACTGGCTCAACCTCAGAATACTCTGTGTTAAAAGTAATGGTTGGGGCCAAAGTTTTTTTTGAAATAGGAGCTTTGGTAGTTGTATACAATTTTAGATTTATTAATTTTTGACAAGCAACGTCGATGTAACTGTCTTTACATTTACAAACAAAACTAATAAATGTTTTTGGAAGTGCCGTTCTTTTCAAAACTTTCCTGGATCCACTTATTCTAAACTCACTGACACAGAAGTGTTCTTCACAAAATGTAATATATTTTGAATGCTGTTGGATTTTATCCCACACGCAACCGTGTTTCAACCAGACTTTACGGCGATTGTCCTGTGGCACAATAAAAAATGTTCTTGTGGCATTGGTGTCGTTTTTGTTTAAACAATTTTTGTAAGTACACACCATTTTAGTATTATAATTTAAAAATGTAAATAAAATTAAAACATACGAAACTAGTTTCAAAATACCGTTTTGGTTTGTTTTACAAGAACGTTAATTTAGTAAGAATATTAAAACAATACAAGAAATTTTTGATTTTGGTTTTGGTTTTACTTTTTATACCAAACAAGAGCTAAGTAAGTCAAAACCTGCACAAGTTTGTTTACAAACCGTCTATAAAAACTAATGTTCACACCTAATGGTTTTCTCATTCAATCATAAAGGAAATAAATGTTTTGGTCCCTTGTACTCTCTAAAAATGAACAAACACGAAAAATTTAACATCAGCTGTTTACAAATATTAACAAATATTATTGTGTAGTATTGATATTCATGGTTTTATTAGGATTTATCATACAAATAGAAATTAAAAAAAGAAAAAAAATTATGTTTTGTATATCGTTTTTATGGGGAATTTTGATATTCTACATATTTAATCAAATAGAAGATAGATCATCAACATTAAAATTTACCATCAGTGCATAAATAAAAATTGCGAAAACATTAAAATGATTTTTATAAATAATATTGTTTTAGTGTTGGTTGAACCGAAACGAAATAAACAAATAACTATGTACATATGTATATGTATATATTTTACACACTTAACTATTCAATAAACGGTTAGAAAAATATGATGACATTTGGGCGTATTAATTCGAACATATATTTGGGCGATTTATATACAAAAATATTTTTAAAAATCGAAAACGATATCAGTATCTCCATCTAACACTTCACCGATGAAGTTTGCATGGAAGTACTATATGTATTTATACTATGCCATATGTCAGTCTATGTGGTCAGTCTTATCCAATTGTGATGAACTATACTATACTTCACAGAATTTCGATTTTTTAATAATTTTATTAGTTTTAAAAATTGTTATATCTCTGATCACAGAGATGTCCACAAGGTCTTGCCTATATTTTTAGATAACTTGACCATATGCTAGTCTATGTGGTCAATCTTATCCAATTGTGATGAACTATACTATACTTCACAGAATTTCGAATTTTTAATAATTTTATTGGTTTTAAAAATTGTTATATCTCTGATCACAGAGATGTCCACAAGGTCTTGCCTATATTTCTGGATAACTTGACCATATGTCAGTCTATGTGGTCAGTCTTATCCAATTGTGATGAACTATACTATACTTCACAGAATTTCGAATTTTTAATAATTTTATTGGTTTTAAAAATTGTTGTATCTCCGATCACAGAGATGTCCACAAGGTTTTGCCTATATTTTTGAATAACTTGACCATATGCCAGTCTATGTGGTCAATCTTATCCAATTGTGATGAACTATACTATACTTCACAGAATTTAGAATTTTTAATAATTTTATTAGTTTTAAAAATTGTTATATCTCCGATCACAGAGATGTCCACAAGGTCTTGCCTATATTTTTGAATAACTTGACCATATGCCAGTCTATGTGGTCAGTCTTATCCAATTGTGATGAACTATACTATACTTCACAGAATTTCGAATTTTTAATAATTTTATTGGTTTTAAAAATTGTTGTATCTCCGATCACAGAGATGTCCACAAGGTTTTGCCTATATTTTTGGATAACTTGACCATATGCCAGTCTATGTGGTCATTCTAATTCAATTGTGATGAACTATACTATACTTCACAGAATTTCGAATTTTTAATAATTTTATTAGTTTTAAAAATTGTTATATCTCTGATCACAGAGATGTCCACAAGGTCTTGCCTATATTTTTGGATAACTTGACCATATGCCAGTCTATGTGGTCATTCTAATTCAATTGTGATGAACTATACTATACTTCACAGAATTTCGAATTTTTAATAATTTTATTAGTTTTAAAAATTGTTATATCTCTGATCACAGAGATGTCCACAAGGTCTTGCCTATATTTTTGAATAACTTGACCATATGCCAGTCTATGTGGTCAATCTTATCCAATTGTGATGAACTATACTATACTTCACAGAATTTAGAATTTTTAATAATTTTATTAGTTTTAAAAATTGTTATATCTCTGATCACAGAGATGTCCACAAGGTCTTGCCTATATTTTTGAATAACTTGACCATATGCCAATCTATGTGGACAATAATATCCAATTGTGACGAACTATACTATACTTCACAGAATTTCGAATTTTTAATAATTTTATTAGTTTTAAAAATTGTTATATCTCTGATCACAGAGATGTCCACAAGGTCTTGCCTATATTTTTGAATAACTTGACCATATGCCAATCTATGTGGACAATAATATCCAATTGTGACGAACTATACTATACTTCACAGAATTTCGAATTTTTAATAATTTTATTAGTTTTAAAAATTGTTATATCTCTGATCACAGAGATGTCCACAAGGTCTTGCCTATATTTTTGAATAACTTGACCATATGCCAGTCCATTTGGTCAATCTTATTGAATTGTGATGAACTTTACTATACTTCACAGAATTTCGAATTTTTAATAATTTTATTGGTTTTAAAAATTGTTGTATCTACGATCACAGAGATGTCCACAAGGTCTTGCCTATAGTTTTGGATAACTTGACCATATGCCAGTCTATGTGGTCAGTCTTATCCAATTGTGATGAACTATACTATACTTCACAGAATTTCGAATTTTTAATAATTTTATTAGTTTTAAAATTGTTATATCTCTGATGAGATGTCCACAAGGTCTTGCCTATATTTTTGAATAACTTGACTATATGCTAGTCTATGTGGTCAATCTAATCCAATTGTGATGAACTATACTATACTTCACAAAATTTCGAAATTTTTAATAATTTTATTGGTTTTAAAAATTGTTGTATCTCCGATCACAGAGATGTCCACAAGGTCTTGCCTATATTTTTGGATAACTTGACCATATGTCAGTGTATGTGGTCAGTCTTATTCAATTGTGATGAACTATACTATACTTCACAGAATTTCGAATTTTTAATCATTTTATTAGTTTTAGAAATTGTTGTATCTCCGATCACAGAGATGTCCACAAGGTTTCGCCTATATTTTTGGATAACTTGACCATATGCCAGTCTATGTGGTCAGTCTTATCCAGTTAGTATGAACTATACTATACTTCATAGAATTTCGAATTTTTAATAATTTTATTGATTTTAAAAATTGTTGTATCTCTGATCACAGAGATGTCCACAAGGTCTTGCCTATATTTTTGAATAACTTGACCATATGCTAGTCTATGTGGTCAATCTAATCCAATTGTGATGAACTATACTATACTTCACAAAATTTCGAATTTTTAATAATTTTATTGGTTTTAAAAACTGTTATATCTCCGATCACAGCTATGTCCACAAGGTCTTGCCTATATTTTTGGATAACTTGACCATATGCCAGTCTATGTGGTCAGTCTTATTCAATTGTGATGAACTATACTCTTCTTCGCAGAATTTCGAATTTTTAATAATTTTATTAGTTTTAAAAATTGTTATATCTCTGATCACAGAGATGTCCACAAGGTCTTGCCTATATTTTTGGATAACTTGACCATATGTCAGTCTATGTAGTCAGTCTTGTCCAATTGTGATGAACTATACTATACTTCACAGAATTTTGAATTTTTATTAATTTTATTAGTTTTAAAAATTGTTATATCTCTGATCACAGAGAGGTCCACAATGTCTTGCCTATATTTTTGAATAACTTGACCATATGCTAGTCTATGTTGTCAACCTTATCCAATTGTGATGAACTATACTATACTTCACAGAATTTCGAATTTTTAATAATTTTATTAGTTTTAAAAATTGTTATATCTCTGATCACAGAGATGTCCACAAAGTCTTGCCTATATTTTTGAATAACTTGACCATATGCTAGTCTATGTGGTCAATCTTATCCAATTGTGATGAACTATACTATACTTCACAGAATTTCGAATTTTTAATAATTTTATTAGTTTTAAAAATTGTTGTATCACCAATCACAGAGATGTCCACAAGGTCTTGCCTATATTTTTGGATAACTTGACCATATGCCAGTCTATGTGGTCAGTCTCATCCAATTGTGATGAACTATACTATACTTCACAGAATTTCGAATTTTTAATCATTTTATTAGTTTTAATAATTGTTATATCTCTGATCACAGAGATGTCCACAAGGTCTTGCCTATATTTTTTAATAACTTAACCATATGCCAGTCTATGAGGTCAGTCTTATCCAATTGTGATGAACTATACTATACTTCACAGAATTTCGAATTTTTAATAATTTTATTGGTTTTAAAAATTGTTGTATCTCCGATCACAGAAATGTCCACAGGGTCTTGCCTTTATTTTTGGAAAACTTGACCATATGCGAGTTTATGTGGTCAGTCTTATCCAATTGTGATGAACTATACTATACTTCACAGAATTTCGAATTTTTAATAATTTTATTAGTTTTAAAAATTGTTATATCTCTGATCACAGAGATGTCCACAAGGTCTTGCCTATATTTTTGAATAACTTGACCATATGCTAGTCTATGTGGTCAATCTTATCCAATTGTGATGAACTATACTATACTTCACAGAAATTCGAATTTTTAATAATTTTATTAGTTCTAAAAATTGTTATATCTCTGATCACAGACATGTCCACAAGGTCTTGCCTATATTTTTGAATAACTTGACCATATGCCAGTCTATGTGGTCAGTCTTATCCAATTGTGATGAACTATACTATACTTCACAGAATTTCGAATTTTTAATAATTTTATTAGTTTTAAAAATTGTTATATCTCTGATCACAGAGATGTCCACAAGGTCTTGCCTATATTTTTGAATAACTTGACCATATGCCAGTCTATGTGGTCAGTCTTATCCAATTGTGATGAACTATACTATACTTCACAGAATTTCGAATTTTTAATAATTTTATTGGTTTTAAAAATTGTTGTATCTCCGATCACAGAGATGTCCACAAGGTTTTGCCTATATGATTGGATAACTTGACCATATGCCAGTCTATGTGGTGAGTCTTATCCAATTGTGATGAACTATACTATACTTCACAGAATTTCGAATTTTTAATAATTTTATTGGTTTTAAAAATTGTTGTATCTCCGATCACAGAGATGTTCACAGGGTCTTGCCTATATTTTTGGATAAATTGACTATATGCCAGTCTATGTGGTCAGTCTTATCCAATTGTAATGAACTATACTATACTCCTCAGAATTTAGAATTTTAAATAATTTTATTAGTTTTAAAAATTGTTGTATCTCCGATCACAGAGATGTCCACAAAGTGTTGTATATATTTTTGGATAACTTAACCATATGCCAGTCTACGTGGTCAATCTTATTCAATTGTGATGAACTATACAATACTTTAAGAATTTAGAATTTTTAATAATTATATTGGATATAAAATTCGAAATTCTGTGAAGTATAGTATAGTTCATCACAATTGGATAATACTGACCTTATAGACTATCATATGGTCAAGTTATTCAAAAATATAGGCAAGACCTTGTGGACATCTCTGTGATCAGAAATATAACAATTTTTAAAACTAATAAAACTATTAAAAATTCGAAATTCTGTGAAGTATAGTATAGTTCATCACAATTGGATAAGATTGACCACATAGACTAGCATATGGTCAAGTTATTCAAAAATATAGGCAAGATCTTGTGGACATCTCTGTGATCAGAGACATAAAAATTTCTAAAACTAATAAAATTATTAAAAATTCGAAATTCTGTGAAGTATAGTATAGTTTATCACAGTTCGATAAGACTGACCACATAGACTAGCATATGGTCAAGTTATTCAAAAATATAGGCAAGACCTTGTGGACATCTCTGTGATCAGAGATATAACAATTTTTAAAACTAATAAAATTATTAAAAATTCGAAATTCTGTGAAGTATAGTATAGTTCATCACAATTGGATAAGACTGACCACATAGACTGACATATGGTCAAGTTATCCAAAAATATAGGCAAGACCTTGTGGACATCTCTGTGATCAGAGATATAACAATTTTTAAAACTAATAAAATTATTAAAAATTCGAAATTCTGTGAAGTATAGTATAGTTCATCACAATTGGATAAGGTTGACCACATAGACTAGCATATGGTCAAGTTATTCAAAAATATAGGCAAGACATTGTGGACCTCTCTGTGATCAGAGATATAACAATTTTTAAAACTAATAAAATTAATAAAAATTCGAAATTCTGTGAAGTATAGTATAGTTCATCACAATTGGACAAGACTGACTACATAGACTGACATATGGTCAAGTTATCCAAAAATATAGGCAAGACCTTGTGGACATTTCTGTTATCAGAGATATAACAATTTTTAAAACTAATAAAATTATTAAAAATTCGAAATTCTGTGAAGTAGAGTATAGTTCATCACAATTGAATAAGACTGACCACATAGACTGGCATATGGTCAAGTTATCCAAAAATATAGGCAAGACCTTGTGGACATCGCTGTGATCGGAGATACAACAGTTTTTAAAACCAATAAAATTATTAAAAATTCGAAATTTTGTGAAGTATAGTATAGTTCATCACAATTGGATTAGATTGACCACATAGACTAGCATATGGTCAAGTTATCCAAAAATATAGGCAAGGCCTTGTGGACATCGCTGTGATCGGAGATACAACAGTTTTTAAAACCAATAAAATTATTAAAAATTCGTCAAGTTATCCAAAAATATAGGCAAGACCTTGTGGACATCTCTGTGATTGGTGATACAACAATTTTTAAAACTAATAAAATTAATAAAAATTCGAAATTCTGTGAAGTATAGTATAGTTCATCACAATTGGATAAGATTGACCACATAGACTAGCATATGGTCAAGTTATTCAAAAATATAGGCAAGACTTTGTGGACATCTCTGTGATCAGAGATATAACAATTTTTAAAACTAATAAAATTATTAAAAATTCGAAATTCTGTGAAGTATAGTATAGTTCATCACAATTGGATAAGATTAACCACATAGACTGGCATATGGTCAAGTTATCCAAAAATATAGGCAAGACCTTGTGGACATCTCTGTGATCGGAGATTCAACAATTTTTAAAACCAATAAAATTATTAAAAATTCGAAATTCTGTGAAGTATAGTATAGTCCATCACAATTGGATAAGATTGACCACATAGACTAGCATATGGTCAAGTTATCCAAAAATATAGGCAAGACCTTGTGGACATCTCTGTGATCAGAGATATAACAATTTTTAAAACCAATAAAATTATTAAAAATTCGACATTCTGTGAAGTATAGTATAGTTCATCACAATTGGATAAGGTTGACCACGTAGACTGGCATATGTCCAAGTTATCTGAAAATATGGGCGAGACCTTGTGGACATCTCTGCGGTCGGCGATATAAAACTTTTAAAATAATGAAAAATTATTAAAAATTCCTAAAACTGTGAAATATACATATTATAGTTCATCATAATTGGATCGTGGTGGTTACATTGACCGCTACATGGCTTAGCTATTCTAAGAAATGTGCGAAGCCTTCGGGACATTTTTAGGATCGGCCCTAAATAATTTTTTAAACCATCAAAACTCAGTAAACTTTTAAATTATCTGAAATATAGTAATGTTCAACACAATTGGATGCTTTTGGTTAACGATATAAAAAGATGGTCCACCTATCTGAAAAGGATGAAAATAATCTGTTTTCTGATGAAAAGAATCTGTTTGGTGGTACTAAAAATCCAAAATTACAAAAAATTTAAATTTTCATATAATTTAAATTCCAATTGGAAAATAGCTAATTTAACAGTGTAATTTTTTGTTATTTTTTTAGCATAAACTTCACACTCATCGAATATTAGTTAAAATGGATATTCGCAATTATTATTCTCAATATTTAAGAGCTAACGAACATAACCTAAAACACAACCCCAAGTAAAAATCATGTTATCCTACTTTCAATTCAGGTTATCCTACTTCTATGCGACTTAGTAGTATGGAATCTCAAAGTAGTGAAGTTATTTGTAATATGTTTGCAGATTACTTTGAGTCAATCTATACATCCAGCTTCGCTTCAATGCTTACTAAATGTATTCAATACTAATTGAAGATCAAATCCCATTTCCTATTTCACGCTGGAAGATGTACAAAATGTACTAAATTCTATTGACGTAAACAAGGGTCCGAGTCCTGACAACCTATCCAATTATTTCATCTTTCAGCTAAGAGAACAATTGCCTGCATCCCTAGTATATATCTTTAATTTATCACTAAATTCTGGTGTTTTCCCTTCTAGATGGAAATCGGTGCTATTGTTACACGTTTAATAGCGTAGACAAGGGCTTTCAAGTTTATTGTATTTATACAGATTTTAAAAAAGCCTTTGATGTAGTATCTCATGATATTCTCATAAAGAAATGTCGCAAAATAGGACTTTCAGATCATTTATATATATTTGGTTTTTACGAATCTTAGTGACAGGTTTGTAAAAGTAAATTTAATGGGCATATTTCAAAACCATTTTTAGCTATTTCTGGTATTCCTGCAAGGTTCTCTCTGAGGCCACTTTTGTTCACGATATTCATTAAAAACACTTTGTTCAGCTTCTGTTTTTGTTGGTTACAAAAAGTGCTTTTATTTAAGAAATCAAAAAAAAAATTATTAGATTGCCAGCATTATAAAACGAATTTGTAGTATAGATATTTATTAACGACCACTATAAAATTTCTGATTTTCCCCATCTCTTTTCGCCAATGACTTGAAAATTTTTAGTAGGATTATTGATGAGACTGCACCTCTATCTCTGGAAATGGTCTTGATAAATTGCAAACTTGATTGATGCCTTCTAAATAAATTTAATTTGAATACTGAAAATGTGTGGTTATTATCTTTACAAAGAAAATTCGCCCATTATTATTCAGTTATAATAATACAAACTTCTACTTTAGTAGAGTTAATAAAATTGCTGACTTAGGAGCTATTTTTGACTCTAAACTGACATTCAAAAAACACATCGACTTAATTTGCGCAAAAGCATACAAAATTCTTATGTTTATTTTTTGCAGAGGAAGAGAATTTCGTAATCCGGAAGTCCTAACTTTACATACAATAGTCTGGTAAAAAGTAAAATTGAGTATGCTTCGCAAATTTGGAACCCACACTCAGGACTCCCTAGATCCTAAATCTAAAACAGGGCTTAAAAAATTATTAATGTTGTAATTTCACCCTTGTCCGTGAATGTTATAAATTAAAATAGTTTCTTACAAATTTTGTGTAAATTATGAATTTATAATAAACATTATTATTAGTATTATCATTATTTATTGTCACTGACTTATTTTCATTTTATAACTATAGTTATATATTTATCTTAGTCTAGAGGATACACGTAATTGGACTTTGTCTGTGATTCGCCCTGTCATGGAAATAAAAATAAAAATAATTCGAACTATTTTTCTTATTGCGTGTTTCTCAATTTATTTTTTAAATTTTAATCATAAATTTCACTATTAGCTATCGATATAATTAGATGTATTTATATACGTAATTTAGAAAATCTCGAGAAAATTTGAAAATTTCTCAACAGGAAAGTCGAGTAAAACTCAAAAATCTGAAGAATAAGTGAAGGTGCAAGAATACTCAAAACTATGCAAACCACCGCTTGCTCCTAAGTTCGATCCTCAGCCTTGATTGATTGGTGTGTTCGGCCAAGCTATAAGCTAGACCTCCCGGAGAAGTCAGGACCTCATCGAACAGCCTGTTACATACAACATAAAGGGGATTTATTTTTTTTTTAACCCGGTTACTGACACCTAAGAGTAACCAATAGTTTGTAACACAATGACAATACATCTAAACATTTTAATCTAATTTTATGGTTTATTAAAAATTAAACCTGTATTCGGAATTAACATTTATTAGTTTGCTGAATCAAATTTCTAGCCACTCTGAAAACCATAATCTTAATTTATTTAAATTTAACTTAAATCTTATAAAACAGTAGCTCAGAGGCAATCTAAAATAATAAATATAAAATATAATTAGAATCAGATACTTATTCAAATGATTTCCGCCATACTGCTAACTGTCCCAACTTAGAACTACAATTTCACTCAAATTTCTATTATAAATGTAGAATTTCCACCAACCTGCTTCTACAAGATTATATTTGATCTGCGATGGATGCTATCCTGTAATGAATTATAGTTAGTGTTAGCAGTAACCAAAATTAAAATGATAAGACAGTAGGTTTCAAAACAATTTCTAAACCATGTACATTTCACTTGAATATGGTATTTGAAATTTCTCTAAGCTAATTAAAATTAAAATTTACCCATTTTATTACTAAACAGATAATTAACAGAATTTAACTTATTTAAATCTAAACCACTGCAATCGATTAGAACTTAATATTTCAACAAATCTTTTTTGATTTCAATAAATCTTTGATACTTGAAGTTTCTGGAAATCCGAGTAAGGTTTCTCAGGTATTTCTTAACTAAAACTAAATTAATCAATTATTTTATTACTAAATACTCCCAAATAACTCAATTTCTACTTTACTTCAAAATTAATTGTTAGTTTAAAAATCAATCTTCTAACACTGTAAAAATAAATTAAATTAGGCATCTAACAATAAAATTAACAATAAAATTAGAGTAGCTTCAATCTTGTGCGCGTCCTCAGTAAACAGAATAAACTACTTAATTAACAAATAGAAATATTTTATATATTAAAATACAATTATTTCGGTTCTGCCAATGTGACACCCACTTCACCCGAAAACCGAAATTACGATTTCCTCGGATGCCGCCCCTCCTTCAAACCTGCAACAAACACACAAGCAGAGTGTTTGTTAGAAACCCGACAAAGGAGCAAACAAAACAAATATCACAACAAGAAAACGATAAAACCAAAACAACCAACCCTAACATATAAAATCTTTATAATGAGATAAGAACACGAATAACCAACAAAAACGTTAAGTGTAAACAGCAATAACTTTTTAATATAACAAGCAACATAATAATAATATTTTAAAATCAAATTTGTATTTCATGCAATGTTTAACGTTGACATGAGTACAAATATGAGCATCTACACTACAAGCCCAGCACCAGGAGGTGTCCAATGTGTCTTTTTTAAATTTTTCATTTAACAAGATGCAAATAAGAGAGATAAAATGACACTCAGAAGAGAAACGATCGAGAGAATGTATTACAATGGTGCCAACACTTTATTATGTTCTTACATAATTCCCCGAGTGTGGCCGACGAAGAATGTATAAATTAAAAACCATTTATTTATATTGCTCTTTGTTTTTCGTTTTTATTTGTTTTTATTGAGGATCACGAGAAATTTTTCAGAAAAGGACGGTCGAGAGAATGTAATAATGGTGGCTAATGTTAGAAAAATGAAAGACAATAAAACATGAAAACGAAGAGAATAAAACATGTGAAAAATATAAGAAGTAAATTAGTGACTGACTTTAAGTCAGAAAAAAAAAAGAAATTTAATTAATTTATTGTTTTGATGATTTTGGACGCTAGCAAAGCTTCGGAAATCTCAGAAAATCGTGAAATAAATTGATAAACATATAAAGTTAACGAGATAAATAAGAGATGGCGCTGAGGTGTGAACATTAATGCCACAACCCAGTAGATGGCGTTGTACGTTGACTTAGGCGTTGTGCAATTTTACAGGTGTCCTTATCGCATTTGCATTTTCGATTGTGCGAACGTGTTATTTTTCTTGCTGTCATTAAATTGGAAATTTGATTAATAATTCACTGTGTTATGATATTCGAATTGTGTGCATTGCATCCATAAACACGGTACCATTATTACAATCATATGAAGTTCGGTGTGATTTTTAGTTTTTTACGATTTCGATAATTTTTTCCAGAAATTTATTGGTGCGTGACAAATGCGGTTATCAAATTGGATTGCGGGATTGAGTTTGATTCGATCGATAAGTTCATTTCTGTGGATTAATGATTTCAAAGTAAATTAGTCAAATGAATCATTGTAATTCTTCGGAATTGATTTTTGTTTAAAATACCGGCTATCAGGCGATCGAACCTGGGACGAAGAAACCGTAATTCACAAAGAATGCACAGTGTCCGTGAGAATGAAACGCAAGAGGAACGCGAAGAATTAAATGAACAGAGACGTGCTCATATCGGACAAGTCCGCGTTGCACGGGCACCAGCCCAGACCAGTTCGATAAAACGTAACTCGACGAAGAAGTGCGGTGAACGTCAACTTGGATCGCGCTTCTTTCAATTATGACTCTACAAGTGACTTAATGTTAATCCAAGCGCAGGAAAGCGTAGATTAGGGATTTTTCTCCACAATTTCTCCTTTAGCGCCGTACTTTAATGGCCTCAGTTATCAGTAGTTGCCACGAGGAGGCAGGACGTACACTTGCGAATTGTGACCAGATTACCTCTTACACAATTGTATCCATTACGCAGCTGCCTAATACATGATCAGAACAGCTCTCGTCATGCGCACCCTATTGGAAGGTTACGGAGCTGGTACGCAGCATATCTAGGAGGCCCTGAACGGCTGAAAAAATTCTATAATTTTATTTCTAAGTCTAGTGGGCCGAATACTTGTTGGAATATGTGCATGAATCCTCCGGCTAGTACAAGTATGTTTGTATTGGTTTTGCATGTATCAATTACGAGTACCTTCAATATTAATAAATTAGTTCATTCTGGTATTTGTAAAGGGTGTAAAATAAATTTAAACACAGTTGTTGTCTTTAAGAAAATATAATGTTGGTGTTGCATCATTTAACCCTTGTGATCCCCATACTTGTATATTATTATTGATTAAAATTATTAAATGTTATGCGAGTGATGTATATTTTAGATTTATATTAGATTAAACAACAACAAAAAAATTCGTATGGATTTGTTTCAAAAAGCATACATTGGGCGAATTTATTATACAAGGTAATTAATTTAAATCAAGCATTTGAACTTAATGTAAAAAATTAATGTAATGGTAAATTTAAAGAAAATCCAAATACAAAAAATTTATCAAGATTTAACACTGTTTGAGAATTTAATAGCTTAATCTCACCCCTGTCTACCAAAGGAAAATCGAGGAATCAAAATTTTCTTTTATTGGCAACATCTGTCCTTGATTTTCTATGAGTGTACATACTTTAATCATGCTCATTCGCTAAAATTTCATATTGGGTTTACCTATTGAAATATCAATTACTCGAAAACTTGAAAAGGTGGATCTTACGCATGTCTAAGAAAAACGACATTTTAAAACTTTCTTCTATCGACAAACAATAATTAATAACAATTATAACAATTAATAAATTACGTAATTTCTTGAATAAATCAAAAGTAATTACAGTCGTACTGCTTTTAATTATCTACATAATTTGTCTATAGGGATGATTACGCCATTTAGTACCCGGCTCAAAACTGATTGAAAGTTTTCCAGAAGCAGCGAAAGCAAATCGGCAAGATACTCTCAAAATAAAGTGTCCCGAAATTTATGTTGATATTAAATAAATAAAAAGGCCTCAGGAATTTTAACTGGCAACACAGCAAAACGCATTTATTCAAAAGATTGCAGGGATTTCCACTTACATGTCATTTGTCTTCAGGCATCATCAATTCGTGATTCATTTGACCTTTGAGCCTTTTGTCTGCTAAAAAGTTGACGTTAGTATAAATCTTTGAATGTTTGCCCCCAATGAAAAATCGGAAAATATTGTTTACCGAGAAGCAATAACCTAAATAAAACAATATAAATTTACTGGAATAAACATATAATTAATGGAATAATAAAATAATTAAAGTTTCAAAAGTTTTCAAATGATTCAATATTTTTTTTGGAATCAGTTGAACGATTTGAACTTGGAAGCTTATGGTTTCAGCTGGATTGTGCTAATTATCATACCGCAGAAGACGTAATGATTTTATTGCAGAGGAGATTCTCTGATTGTGTAATTTCTCGTCGTGGAAATGTGAATTTGCCATCACGTTCGTGTGATTTAACCCCCTTAGATTTTTTTTTCTCATAGGTGATGTCAAATAATAGTCATCGTCTAAGAGACAAGCCGAGGTGGCCATTTGGCCGATGCCGTTTTCATACATAACTCCCAATGTTACACTGATATCAATAAAAATAAATCTTTAAAAAAAAAAATTGTTTTACACTGGTTTAACATTTCAGTTTTTGCTGCGCCACCATTTAGATTCCAGCTTTGAAACAGAACATCAAACCGATTTTTTCTAAAGTTAGAAATATGCCTGCATTAACAAAACACTGTATTTTACTTTTTGATGAAATAAAAATACTGGTTGATTTAAAATATAACCAAAACGTTTTTTAGATAGTTGATTTAGTAGCTGTCAACGACAGGCAAGCCAAGTGAAACATGTTTGTTTATTTATGTCTAGAGAAATATTCTCAGATTAAAAAATTAAGAAGCTACATAAAATAATGTTTACTATCAATTCGAGCTGCAGTGACCTACGATGTAATCATCAGACATGTAAAAATTGGTTACAATGAGTTAAGAATTTTAGCGCAGCAAAATTCAGTCTAATTGACAGATCCATATATGCACTTTATGGCACCTCACTTAATTAAATTAATAAAAAATACAATCTATGTTATGATACCAGATCGTTTAAAATGTTGGAATGTATTGTCAAAATGGTATAGTCTAGAACCTAGATTGTAAAATGGTCAATCAGTCGCACTGGTCAAAATTAACGAATAATCTTTATCGGCTAAACTAAATTAGTATTTGTTTTCCTCAGCCCTCTTGCATCGCACCAGGATTATGTTCCTTATCAAGATATTTAAAAAATGTCCTAATTTAGCAAAATACACCCTCGGCTGTTATTCCTATCTTCATTTCTAGAATTACAAAAATACAAAAAAACAAGCACCACAAAAATTCTTCGTCATCAGTTTATCCTTTTATGAATTAAACAAACATGTACAGCACATTTAACTTTTAAATTTCCTAATGAAATTATTTATTCAATTTTCCAATTTAATTGAATAATTGTTGTATATTTTTCATATTTTCTTTTAGCTTTCCAATTTTGTTTTTTGTGTTATACCATTTTGATGCTTTTTTTATTTACTTTCAATTAAAATTCAAATTAAAATACAATAATGTTTTGTACAAAAATTTCATTCCAAGAGAAAGGAATTAGTTTTTTACCAAGGAAAATGAGCAGTGTTGTATTATTGGTGGAAAGAGAAATGTGACCAGTTTGTGGATTAATGATTTTGTGTAGAATGTAGATTGTATAAAAATTACAAGGGATAGATAGTTATTTTAAGGTCTGATTTTTTTTTTTTTAAATAATATTGATGAGGTAACATAATTTATTTAAAATACCCATACCCATAAACATAGTAATAGTAAGCTATGGTAATTTTCTTAATTACATTATTTTATAACATTCTATTTATAATATTTAGCATCAATAAAGTATTTATTTGCCTATGAAACACATAATAATTATTATCTTAACCTCATAACTTTATATACAAGTCATTTTCTCCCACACAAAAATTAACAAATTACATTATCTTCATCAAGCTACCTTATTTCCCCTACATACAATATATTTGTATCCTTACTCATAGTTTGTCTTATTTTCGGCAGGAAAATTACGAGAAAACATTACGTAATTTTATTTTTATTGATAACACGATTGAATAAAAAAAACCGGCCGTTCTAAGGTAAGCACAGAATATGGAGATGAGAAATGTAAAAATATAAAATTAGGTTACATTTCCCTATCGGGAAGTCGTCTGCAGCGTTACAGACCAATTTGTTACTCCCTCTTATGAGCGGCCAACACGATTGGTCGGATAGCTTTAGTGGGCTATTTGGAGGTTCTTTGTCTAAATAACAAGACTAAGGCATAACAAATAACAATATCTGAGTTGTTAGAATAATGAAAAAGAATAAACCCAAATAATGAAAAAGATTTTATTTCATTGTTTAATGGCTATTTTTATTCATTTAAACAGAAAATTCTTATACTGATAAAAAGACTGAATTTAATAAAGAAAAAACTTGGTATATAGTGACTTATGCATGGATCAATCATAAATAATGATAAAATAAAAAAATTAACCCATAAAGTGTACGAAGAGTACTCTTAGGCGCCCTATGGAAGGATACCTGTAATTTAAAGAAATCAATTCATTCACATTCACTACACATGTACACTAAGAAATTTCCGATAATCAATAATTAGAGAAGAAAAGGAACTTGTAATTAATTCAAGAACAAAATAGCACTGATTTACTTTACACAACAATTTATAATTATGCTGTGTGCCTCAGAAGACTTTTCAAACTAAACTTTTCAAATTTTGAAGCTTTCGCTATTTCCTCATAGATGCCTGGTGAAAAGGCAGTTTACGAATTTACTTTTCGACGACTTTTCAATTTGTATGACATACAGTTTAAAATACGTAGTCAGTAAAGCCCGGTACACATTGAGAACGAGTAACGAGAACGATATTCCCTTTTTTACCAAATTGTGTAACATAAATATTAAAATATTTAAAACTGTATGATTTTAATGAACGATAGTTAAAATATCGTGCATTTACTAAAAATAAAATTTAAAATTTTAACAGTTTTAATACAAAATTTCAATTTATCATCGTAAATTAAAACGACAAAATGAAAAATTTTGTATTAAAACTGTTAAAATTTTAAATTTTATTTTTAGTAAATGCACGATATTTTAACTATTGTTAATAAAATCATACAGTTTTAACAATTTTAATAATTTTCTTACATAATTCCGTGTATAAGCAATCGGTTTCTATGATTTATTTAAAATATTTTATGTTTTTGTAAATAATTTATTTCCTTATTGTGAAATATATAATTTTTTATAAAAATAATATCGATTAGAGTATTTAAGTTACTGTGCACTCCTCGCTAAATTCGCAAATGCTCGTTCCAATGAATTTCTTATGTGACATTAACTAATGTCGCTTCCGGTATGAACTATAGTGCACAAAGTTCCTTTCCATTGAACATTACATTTTTGACAGCTTTAGATGAACAATCATCCTGATTCTCCGTTTAACGTTTAACTATCAGATTTTTTCGCGCAATCTTTTCCTAGATGCCCGGTTCCACCACAGTTGTAACATCTTGGCATTCTTCGGAATCTATTTGACTTTTTGTTCTCAATTGGCTTTGTTGTTACGCTCTCGGTTGGTGCTTTTATCTTAATTTTTTGTTTGATTTCTTCATAAATTACGAGTTTACTTTTGAAATCATTCATAGATGTTGATCCATATAAAACCGCCTTATTATGTTCATAATCGGTTATTCCACTTATACAGTAATCGATTATCGAAGCATCTTCCAAGTTGCCAGTTTGACCTATTTCACGCATAGCGATTAAATAATTTTTGAAAGATTCATATTTCTTTTTCTTCCTCTCTGCCATGAATTCACTTTCTTTCTGAACTCGTTGACTAAATATGTGGTTAGATTTTCCCAGGTATCAGTAACCGCCAAACGTAATCGGTCTTTTGCTGTTCCAGTTAACAGTCGTTTTGAATAAATAACTTTCAGTTCAGCATTCCATTTCATACATACAGCAGCATCTTCAACATTCTGGATCTATTTCTCGACGGGATAATCATCCTCCCCGCTAAACTTCGAAAGCGATTCTTCGACATCTCTAAAACTTAAGCAAGCTCCAGCAGTAGGCACGATAGTAATTGTCTTGTAACTCTTCTAACTGGATATTATCTTCCTGTTGATTGCCGTTAAGTTCGCTAGCATTAGCCTCCCTACTTCTATTTGTCATATCTTCGCTGTCACCACCCTCCATCCATACACGTTAATCACCACAAACCTAAATGTTTAATCGGTGGTTTTCCCTGTTTGGAACACAACGTCTTAAACGCATCAAAACTAAACCTAAACGTATAAAACTTCACATTTGCTTCAAGAAAACTCAATAGGTTAACGAATTTCCTTAATACATGTTGCTCAAAACTACCCGCTGATCGATTCCGGTTGAGCCCCAAAGAAGTTTTTAAGAAAAAAGCACGAGTTGTTTACTATTCGAAACACCAACATCAATTGCTTTAATCTGATTGTATGATTAATAATCGTTTTACAAAACAGGAATAATATATAAAGCAATTATACAATTTAAATATAACATAAAATACGATACAGGCTGCATCCTAATTGAGTTGAACAAATTCGGATACCTTAAATCCTTCATACTATATATATCGTCACCTCAGTATTAAAGTGTTAGAAACGCATTTTAATCTTTTTAGAGTTAGGTCTGCCATTTTGTATTGTGACGGTCCTAACCTTATTTTTGTTAAAATCCATTTGTGTCATTTAAAAACTGGGATGAAAACCTGTTATAATAATGATTCTGGAATCTAGTTTGGTGACTTAGTCTACAGTTTTACTTAAAGTCGCAAATCAGACGTCATTTATTTAAACGAGACATTGAAAAGTTTAGTTGGCTGTAAGGCACAATTGAATACTTTTAACCTAGTGACATCTATTTAAATATTGCATGAATTACTGGGTCTTACAAAAGTTTAGTTTGAAAAGTCTTCTGAGGCACACAGCATAAGTAAAAATAAAAATTTAATTGAAAAAGAAAAACCCTTTTGCTTATAACTGCGGCCACAAACACAGTTATCACAAATAAGCCGAGAAATCGCTAAGTCACGGTTTCCCATAAAACCATACGTGTAAATACTAAAGTTTGTAAACTGCCGCGTATACTCTTACTATCGAATATAGTATATAATATATGTTGAAATTTGCTTCCTTCAGATAATTTCAGGGCATTTGGTTTGAAATACTATTGTAATATTATAGGAAAATTATCGGAAAATTGGCCCCGCTATAAAAAGAACAAAAAAATCGTTGCGTTTTTTTCATTTACCCGCCTAAACTTATTTTTGCTATGTCAACTTCCCTAGACAAATTCAAGCAAGGTTCAATAAACTACTGATTACAAATTTGCTAACCATCTTGATATGGCCGAAACACAAAAAAGCGATTGGAACGGAATAACTTCACTATGGAATTATACGCCGCCAAAACAACAAAATACTCTTACCAACAAACGGAAATTATGGCGATCAAAATTTACTAACAACTTCACAATCTTACAACGATTGTTATATTTAATTAATTTATTTTGATTTTTAATCACCGAACCGCGGTGGCCTCTAAGAAACTGATTTTCAATTAGTGAGTATACAAATTAAAAAATGAATAATGAAAAACAAAAAAAATAGATAGAAAATTAAACATACAAGTTCAATGAACTAAAAAACACAGAACACAGCACGACCTTGAAAATGAAAAAGGGGGGGGGGGAGCACATAATCCGAAAAGTTCCACCGAATTGTTCTGATAAAAAATAATTTTACAATTTGCGCATACTTCAATAAATATGATTTAGTTTATTTATTTTTTATTAATTTATATTAAAAATGCAACCGACGTTGCAATGGGCTTTTCAAGGAGTGAATAAAAATATATTTCCAAAAACATAGCAAAAAATTAAAAATTATATCGTGATCATCGACGTTCAAAAAACTTGAAACAGGACCGTTGCCCATCAAGGAATTAAATGATAACGACATTAATTGTCGTAATAGTACCTCAGTAAATACATTCTATTAATTCTAACTCCTTAAAATTCTAAATTTATTAAGTGGGTTTCGAAATGGTGTCTGGCTGTCAGTCTGTCTGTCGGTCTATCTTCCTAGCAGTCTGTCTGTCAGTCTGTCTATCGGTCTGCCTGTCAGTCTGTCCGTCAGTCTGTCTCCTAGTCTGTCTGTCTGTTTGTTAGTCTGTTTGTCAGTATGTCTGTAAATCTGTCTGTCTGTTAGTCAGTTTGCCAGTCTATTTGTGTGTCAGTCTGTCTGGTCTGTCTGTCAGTCTGCCTGTCTGACAGTCTGGACTGTCTGTCTGTCAGTCTGTCTGTCAGTCTGTCTGTCAGCCAGTCTGTCTGTCAGTTCGTCTGTCAGTCTGCCTGTCTGTCAGTCTGTCTGTCTGCCTGTCAGTCAGTCTGTCTGTCAGTCAATCTGTCTGTCTGTCAGTCTGTCTGTATATCTGTCAGTCTGTCTGTCAGTCTCCCTGTCAGTCTGTCTGTATTGTAGTCTGTCTGTCAGTCTGTCTGTCAGTCTGTCTGTCAGTCTGTCTGTCAGTCTGTCTGTCAGTCTGTCTGTCAGTCTGTCTGTCAGTCTGTCTGTCAGTCTGTCTGTCAGTCTGTCTGTCAGTCTGTCTGTCAGTCTGTCTGTCAGTCTGTCTGTCAGTCTGTCTGTCAGTCTGTCTGTCAGTCTGTCTGTCAGTCTGTCTGTCAGTCTGTCTGTCAGTCTGTCTGTCAGTCTGTCTGTCAGTCTGTCTGTCAGTCTGTCTGTCAGTCTGTCTGTCAGTCTGTCTGTCAGTCTGTCTGTCCGTCTGTCTGTCAGTCTGTCTGTCAGTCTGTCTGTCAGTCTGTCTGTCAGTCTGTCTGTCAGTCTGTCTGTCAGTATGTCTGTCAGTATGTCTGTCTGTCAGTCTGTCTGTCAGTCTGTCTGTCAGTCTGTCTGTCAGTCTGTCTGTCAGTCTGCCTGTATGTCAGTCTGTCTGCCAGTCTGTCTGCCAGCCTGCCTGTCTGTCAGCCTGTCTGTCAGTCTGTCTGTCAGTCTGTCTGTCAGTCTATCTGTCAGTCAGTCTGTCTGTCAGTCGGTCTGTCAGTCTGTCTGTCAGTCTGTATGTCTGTCTGTCAGTCTGTCTGTCTGTCTGTCTGTCTGTCGGTCTGTCTGTCAGTCTCTCTGTTAGTCTGTCTGTCAGTCTGTCTGTCAGTCTTTATGTCAGTCTGTCTATCAGTATGTCTGTCTGTCGGTCTGTCTGTCAGTCAATCTGTCTGTCAGTCTGTCTGTCAGCCTGTCTGTCAGTCTGTCTGTCAGTCAGTCTGTCTGTTAGTCAGTCTGTCTGTCAGTCTGTCTGTTAGTCTATCTGTCTGTCAGTCTTTCGGTCAGTCTGTTTGTTAGTCTATCTGTCAGTCTGTCTATCTGTCAGTCTGTCTATCTGTCAGTCAGTCTTTCTGTCTGTCAGTCTGTCTGTCAGGCTGTCAGTCTGTTTTTCAGTCTGTCTGTCAGTCCGTCTATCAGTCAGTCTATCTGTTAGTCTGTCTGTCAGTCTGTCGTCAGTCTGTCAGTCTGACGGGCCAGATGGTTTAACCAATCGAACTGAAACTGCATATTTAAGCTTTTTTCATAAATTGGGAGGTCCCATTGAATATTATTCCACATCGGCTAACCGGAAGTGGCTACCCCCTTGATGCAGAAAATGTATTTTGCAAATGTTTTAAAAATTATACGGTTTACAGAAAAACTATAAACAAAATGTTTATAGTTCTTGAAATTGAAATTTATATATGGGGAAAATGAACACAAAATGCACCGAAATTGCATACTATATAATTCGAAATTCAATTTCCCTCAGATCAAAATGGTAAAGTACAAGAACTGTGCATGTGTAGTGCAAGTGACACAAAAAAACGAAAAGGAAATACATTTGAACAAAGATAAGGTAGACGCATACTTCAAATAATAAATGTTACGCATCTTAGCGAGCTGGGAAAATTGCACTTATATATTGATTCAATTCCAATACATGGCTTGGTGATATATTCCCGATTGACAAAATCCCGCGGGACATAATCCCGAGGGACAAAATCTCGAAGGTACAAAATCCCGAGGGTTCAAAATTCCGAGGATATATAATCCCGAGGGTACAAAACCCCGACGCTACAAAATTCAGAGGGTACAAAATCCCGATGGTACAAAATCCCGTAGTCCCGAGGACCGCCCCTTCTGGTGAGGGAAAATTTTAATTTAAAGTAAAATAAAAATTAAAACCGGGATTTATATTTTTGCAGAACCGTGGTTTTTAAAGCGGGATTAAGAAAAAAAGGAATTTAAAAAGCTGGATTTTTTTTGGGCACGATTTTAACTAAGCGGGATTTTAAAATGCGGGATATCGTCGTTACGATAACGTTGGAACCATCACTATTCTCGATGTTCGATTTTTCGTGTGTATACGTCTTTAAATAAAGGAAAATTGCACCAATTGTGCAACAACTAGATTTTGGAATTAAGTATCCTCGGGATTTTGAATCCTCGGGATTTTGTAACCTCGGGTTTTTGTACCTCTGGATTTTGTATCCTTCGGATTATGTATGCCGTGATTTATAATAAAACTAATATAGTAATCTACGAAATGAAATTAAAAAAAAACACGAAGCATGACGAAGTTTGAGAATAAAAATCAATTTACTAAAATGCAAAATCGTGAATTAAAATTTTATTAATTTCAATTAAAATTGTGTACAAGCTGCAATTCAATATATTTAATTTTAAATTATTTATATTTATAAATAAAAATTTGATTTTAAATGGAAAATAAAGACAACACAAAATAATGCATTTTAAAATCCCATATGATTTTGTTTACGTTTCATATGAAAATAAAAATGTTTATTCCCTTAACATATGCTATGTTTCGTATTGCTCATGCTGTTACTGAGTGTGGTTATGCGAGGTTTATAGGAAACAAAAACTATACAAATGGTAAACAGATTCGAGTGGCGTTTTCTATTGATGCGCGCAAGGAAGAAGCCGTAGGGAGACATGCTTACCATCTTTCCAGCTGCTATGATTTTATAATCAAAATAGCGCCTATGTCTAATAGTATCAGCGATGCCACACTTTGCTTTTACTTTCTTTTACTCTAGTAAAATAAAGTATAGTAATCATGAAAATTTTGTACCTTGAGATTTTTAGAGATTTATCTGTTTTGAAGTCCCCTGAGTCCGGAAAAGTGGATTTCGAAATGGCATCTGTCTGTCAGTCTGTGTCCTCTCTACAGCCCAGATGGTTTAACGAATCGAACTGAAACTTCAGATTTAAGCTTTTTTGATAAATTGGGAGACCCCAGTGAATTTTTCTCCTCAACCGGAAGTGGCCACTCCCTTGGTCCAGAAAATTTAGTTTGCAAAAATCTTAAAAAGTATAAGGTTTACAAAAAACTACAATACTTAATACACATTGTTTCCAAAAAATAAAAAATAAAAATTAAAAATTAAAAAAAAAAATTTAAAAATTAAATAAAATTTAAAAAATTATAAAAAAGAAATCAAGTTTCGCAAAATATAATAAATTATTGACTTTTTAAACCAAAGATGTAACGTAATTTAAATAATGAGCGAACAGCAACCGTCTATCGGCATTGGTTTCTCAAACTCATCGAAGAGGTTTGAAACGATTCAATAGAATACATAAGTATAGTAATTACATCGACTTATACATAAGTATAGTAATTATGAAAATTTTCGACCATAAAATTTTTGGAGATTTATCTGTTTTGAGGTACCCTGAGTGGTTTTCGTTAGTAAAATAAAATATACAAAATACAAAACTATAAATTTTTCAATTTGTAAGAAATTTACATAATAAGTTTCTCAAAATGCCCTGTTCCGTAACGAACTGGTGATCGATTCGGTTTGCACAAAGAAAATTAATTGAATTACGGTTTTTTTTTCCGGATTATGCATCTACTTTGAAATGTAGATACGTATGTAAGGTTTAGGCGTATTTGATGTGAACAGCACAAGTAAAAATTACACAAGTTTGTGTTAAATTTAACCTTTAAACTTTTTCTAAGGTCTTAACCTAAAACTGTTAAGGCCTTTGTAAATGAGTTTGTGTGCAACCTGAATTATGTTTAGCCAACTAAGAGGGGTTTCAAAGATAAATCCTTACTTGTTTTGTTAAAATAGTTACTTTGCTAGTGATCAACCCAAATAATATTCGGGAGATGTATGGTCTGAAAACATCAACTTGCCAAAGCCTGTGAAGGAGTGCCAATTTGTTCTTGTCGTTTTTTTTTTTTATAAAAATGACAGCATGTCAATGTTTCAGCCCAAATACTGTAAAGAGTTTTTACCGAATAGCTCTAACAATTTCCTTTAAGGACCCTGAGGCCTAAAGCCAGTTCCTGTTAACGCTAACCGGATTTTCTTGTTAGCTTACCTTTGAGAGCTCGGCCCGAATAATATCCCCCGATTTTTCTGTCATCGGCCCACATTCTATTATGGTACGAGGAATAGCTATAAAGTTTTCGACAAAATCAAGTTTGTCCAAATAACAAAAACAACTGTGCATGAACTGGTAAAATATATGGTAAAAGCAATGTATGACATATTTAAAAGTTTAAAGGCACATATTTAATGAAATAATTTACAACTGAAGAGTTAATCAGAGACATCGTATTTAACGTTCACTTTATTAAAAGGACTGCCCAAAATATAGAGATGTCTCAGAAATTAGGCCTATGATAGCTTATGATAAGGGATTTCAAAAAAAGTTACCCTCATTTGAATGCGATGACCAACACCCATTTATTTGTTATTGATGATGAAACGTGTGTTTTGCAAATTTCAAATTTTGAAGTTCACTTTATTAAGGATTGGCCAGATTACAGAGATGTCGCAGGAATGTGGCCTATATGGGTAGATAGTTTTCTGAGACATCTCTGGCTATTCCTTAATAAAGTAAACGGTAAATACGTTGTCACTGATTAAGTTTTCAGTTATAAGTTATATCATTAAATATGTGCCTTAATCAATTAAAAAGAAAACTTTTATTAAATTTTTGTTATTGTCTTAATGAAACTTTTAAATATGTCTTATATTGCTTTTGCCACCTCTTTTACTAATGCATGCACAATTTTTTTGTTACAATTATTTCGCGAAATTTTGTACCGTCATGTTTTGTTATTTTTCTGATTTTGTCGAAAATTTCATAGCCGTTAATCGAAACTGAGTATTTCTTGGTATCAATTACGTATAAAATTAATATTTGCGAAAAATTTAATATTGTTAATCGCAAGGATATATTTGTTAAGTAAATCTGCCAAATAAAAATCAAAAGTTTGACATTCCATTAAGGTTTCTGGGATGTCGAATGTCTAGGTCGGCGGTTTATATAGCAGTTTGACGTAAAACTATGTTTTGGTATCTGATTTCTACGGGGTGCCTATCGTTTCGAAATGATGTTCACAAAAAATGTTATAAAATATAAAAATATTCGTATATAACTTTTAAACTGGAAACCCATAATATACCAAGTTTTACACAAATACATCCAATTAGCGTAAATAACAAGGCCAGCCGGCCGACAAGCCACACCTCGAAAACTGCATTTCGGTGGCAATTTTAGGTCCATAACTATGGAGATCTCAACTAATTCGAACGCTAAAGCTGTTAATCAGGTGTTAAAAATGAGCTTAACGCAACAAGATAAACTAGGCCATCAACCCTTAAAAACGGAGTTTTTTTTCAACTTTTAAGTTGCTTCGATCACGAAAATCAAACGTTTAGAGAACTCAAATGGGAGGAGGAGAGGCAAGCACAAAAGGTCAAAACAGCATCCAAAGATGAAACAAATATCCTAAGAGCACTGGTAGGAAGATCAAGACACATAAAATAGCGTTCCCTTAGATTCACTTGTACCTTTTGAACAGGTAAACGTAGCGAAACATGACATATACGAGTACTACCGTTTAGATAAAGAAGTCCAATTACTATACATATCCTCTTGAAACCGGTAGGATCCTCAAGGTGTGGTAGGTCGAATAAAAGTGCCTCGAAAAAAGCATTTTGGTGTCCATTTTATATGGATTGCTACGCGACATCCCCACATATAACCTTTTGAGGTATTGATCGAATGACTGAGCTCTAAGGAACTTTCTCTATATACGCTATTCAACCTATAACTGTTGTCGTCGGCAAATGTAGCTCTACGTATCTGATGAACCACAACTGTTTGTTTAGTTTTTTGTGCCTTTAAAACGGTTTTATCGGTTTAGAGTTCTGTTATTAAATTTTACTAATTTAAAGCATTTACTTTCAAACTCTATTCGGTTTATTTTCAAAAATTCAAAAATAAAGTAATCATAAAAATTAATGAAAAATTGAAATAAAATTGATTTTTTACGTTAACGCGTTTCCACGTGAAGAAGATGTTGTGCATTTGAATAAAAATAAAAATTGTATGAGATAAAACCGAACAAATTTTAGATGAACAGCTAATAAATTAAAAGTCTTCAAGAATATCGATAGAATTTTTACTTGATTTAATATGAAACATTTTCAAAACAGATCTTTAAGTCTTCATCTTTATTTTCAAAGTAATTTTTAAGTAGAAAATATTGGTTATGTTTTTCGTTATGCTTCTGGGTTTATTCTGAATTAGTAAAATTTAATAAAATAGCACTTTAATTTAATAAAAACTGTTTTAATATATCTATACGACATATTAGACTAAATTTCAACAAGGAAATCTGGTCAACAAAAATCAAAAGATAGGCATTCGACCAGGGTTTCTGCGGTGCCTGTACAAACTTTGAATTAAAAATATCAAATGGTCGAACTTTACTTCTTCAACACTTTGTGATTAATCTGTCATCATCTAACTAAAATTGAAACGCAAGAAGGTCGGTCGATTTAATAAATTTCAAAGTTCCTCTGAACTTCTGAAAAATTCTAAAGTTAGTAAAACAGTATTTACGGTATGGTATGATGACAAAAAGATACTGGCTTGAAAAAAGTGCAATAAAAGTGAGCAATAGGTGACTAAGAAAGGTATAGTGAGGTAGAAAGAGGCAACATTGTTTTATTTACAAATTTTTGTTTTGCAGTGATTAAACGATTTACGAAAATTAATTACTAAAATGCCTAATAAATTATATTTTTCAATTAAATGATTTTGTGTGGAATCCACCTGGAATTTGACATTTTTTTCGAATAAAATCTATTAATGATAAAAAAAGTAAAAAACAAACTATTGAATTGTTGTTCTGTCAACAAAAAGTATACAACAAGCCTTGAAATATTCTATGGCATTATTCTTTTTAGCTAGAATGTGTCCACGAAAACTGATGTTAAAATGAGCTATTGTTTTTTGCTTTATATTTGTATATACTACTCCTATATTGTTATACTTATCATTTCTCCCTTTTTATACGATACTTTTCCAGCGCTTAAAATGTCGAAAAAAAGCGAATGCCATAATACCATTAGGCAAACATTTTTAAGAATTGAAGAAATCCAACACCTCCATTGTTTGTTTGAGCATTCCCATTTGTTTGTTTCGAAAGCTGACGAAGGATAACCTAACTTAATGAATGACACTTATGCCAAAAATAGATTATTTAGTAAAATTGCTGTTGCTCTTGTTAGATAACAATATGTATAAACAAATTCCGAATATTGGAACTTCTTCAACGCTTTCTATTTTTCTTTTAATGCCTGCTTTTATTTCAAGATTCCAGTCTAGTCTGATTTCCAGGTAATGGCTTTCGAACTAGAGTCGACCAATATAGAGGGTAGATTCTGATCAAGTGACAAATGACTTCTATAAAATGATAATAAGGGAAAGTGTTTGAATTGTGCACATTTAAGGGAGAATCCCAAATGTGCCATTACAAAAATTTGATTTTTCACAAAACGCGAAATAATGTATTTTACTTTCGCACTGGCGGCGATTTGTGCGAAGGAATAATTTAATTGTGCGCAAATTAAGAAAAAAAACAGCTGTATCAGATTGAAATATTTATTTTAGAAAATTCTAAAAATTCTTTAACACGCTCAACTTAGCGACGAAAGACAGAACATGTGAACTTTCCACTTCCCCTTATGCTCTTGACGCTAAAATTAATTGTACATAGTAATAAAAGTGAAATTGTGGTACAAATTATATTTTCTGTCTTAACGTTAACCTTAAAAAATGGTCTGATTTGACGATTACATGTAATATTATTGCTAAGGAGTGAAAATTTAGGCCTAAAATCAGACGGTTACTAAAAAACTATCTGTTTTATGAAACTGTTTATTTTATGCTCCAATTAATTATAGCGTCAAGTCCAAGCAATAATTGTGAATACTAAAAATTAATTCTGATCAAATGGCTTTGCCAAAATGTCATAAAAAATAATCTGGCAAATTGAAGAAAAACGCATTGGTTTTAATTTCGTTGACTTTTGTTGTGTGTACTGCTTAAATAAAATATGTGTGAGTAGAAATAATCAAAATTTGGTAATAATTTCGTGCAATATGAATTCCTAACTACTGTTTTATGATTATCAAACATTTTTAGCGATAATTGTGCTAAGCAAAAAATGTCTTAAAAAATTGTCATTTCATCCGAATCCATAAATGTTGCGAAGTTAACGTAAACGTTCTTTAAAGTTTTCAATATAATTAAATTACATAAAATGCCTATTTTATGAATTTATAAACAACAATTTGTGCAACAAAAAGTAGATAAAATTTAATTCAATTTTCACTCTTGTAAGTAAAACTATAAAAAAATTTGATTTGAACAAGTTTGAAGAAAAATTAGATAGTTTCGCACGAAAAATTACCCAGAAAAATTCCCTAACTCGAATAAAAAATTGATTGAAAAAAACCTAACATAATTTAGGAACGTTGGGGAAGGTATCAATAGGCACCTTGGGTGTTACCTAGTTAAGCTCGAATACAAAAGATGCCTGACGGCAACCGAATTATTTTAATTAAAATTTTATCAAAGAGGTTGTGGCCATAAGTTTCCGGTATGGAAAGCGTTGCACAGTTAGAAAATGAAATTTAGTGATTAGAATGTGGAATTCCATCAATATTTTGTTTGGTTCAAATTAGTTTTTTTAACACTTTTTTTCCTCACTAACAAAATTAAGAACCACCTCTTTTCAAATCTTTCTTAGCGAAACTTTAAATCTTTGGTAGAACTAGGAAGAACCTGGTTAGCTTGACATTTAAATATTTATTCTAAAAAACGACAATTTTGCTCATGTTTTCCCTTTCTCTTTATTAGGTTTAAGAACTAAATTGGTTATCTGCTTAGCGTAATAGTTTGGATTTTCAGGGGTTCCTTAATTTAATGGATAAACTCCTAAGTTTAAATAAAGAATTAATTTTATATAATCTTTCATTAGGTACTTGAGACTATTTTAAAGGTTTGCATATTTTAAAATTTGTACCCGATCTTGTGGAGTTAATTTGGTACTATTGGATAAAAAATAAAGTATTTTCATATAAGATATAAATACCTAGTGATACAACCCGTAGATACACATTTTGTCTCACAGCATCCGACATTTTTGTCAAATTTATATTTGGTCACAAATCAAAAAAATCGTAAACAAAAAATGTTCATGTTTTACAAATAAACGACAACAATAATATAACACGACGAATATAAAGAAAACTCGTAAGAAAAATGAGAAAAATCATAAAAGCAATAATACTGATAAAATTAGAAACGAACAAAAGAAAATATTTGATATCACATTACACTATTATTGATAGAGCAAAATTTTTTTTTTTTTTGATTGGATAAAACAAGAATTTTAGCGAGGCGCGCAACTACACACACGTTCAGAATTATATTACAGAGACACAATATTTTTTGTTTAGTCCTCATTTTCTGCTCTTTCACATCTGAAAATAAAACGGATTTTTATTATTTTCGTATCGATTTTGTATTTTTGAGATTTTCTTCATTTTCCTTTTTTCTTACGATTTTCTATTAATTTTTACTTGATAATGTGTTTGTGTATATCTTAAATAAAAGGGGAAATCAAAATTCAATGAAAGACAAACTATGAAATGTACTAACAATTAATTCATAAAATATTCATTTTCTTCTTCTGTAATCTGTAGAAATATGTAGGAGACGACACGAATATGTATGATAGTTTTGTATACATATATAAAAGTGTATAATCGTGTGTTACCTTACTATCGTAAACGCAGTTTTCTTTTTGTTCTAAAATTGGGGAATCATTATTTTTTGCAATTAGTTTGTTCTTCTACTTTACTAAGTTTTCTATTCCCCATTTCTGGTTTTCTCCCTCGCTTTAATATAACATGTTTACAAATTAGTTCAGGTATTAGTTTCATTTATTTGATTAAATTGAAAACAATGAAAAATTAATCGCTAAAAGTAGATGTGGGCAGCAAAGAATAAAAATCAACAATAAATGGGAGATAAATACACTTTTTATGGCAGAAGTAGTTATAAAATAAAAATTAAAAAGGAAATGTAAAATTTAATTAGTTACCCATTCCATATAATACTCGTATATGTTTACGATAAAATCATTTAACTTTCTTAGATCTTTATGGAATCAGCATTCTCGCTCTCATCACATCGATTGTATAGCGTTGGCAAAGCGACGTGAGGAAGACAATACGGATATTAAAATGGTTAAATAAGACTGGTAAACTACTTCTTTCGATAACAATGTTGAAACTTAAAATAATTGTTAAACATTTTTGGTACTGAATTGTTTTGAAATCTAGTGTTTTGAAATATCTGTTTTAGACCATATGTATATTGTTTTGTATGCATTACAACATAATTAAAAATGCCTACAACTTTAACAAGCTAATATAAAGTACGTATAATAAACATCTCGAAGGAAACCTCGTTTAAAAGTTAAGCCCAATAAGTAATAGTGGTTTACATTTAATATAAAGTTTTGCATGAAATTGGTATTTCTGCAGCGACAACGATTCCCTTTCCAGAAATTAATTCCTATTTTGATTTTATAAGTGAAAAGAGTCATTGTGAAAGTGCTGGTAGAATGTTGATTAAGCTTATCATCAATCAACAAATAGAAAGTAAATGTAGGTTACTAATTTAATTTAATTGACTTGTGACTTAACTTTTTATAATATTTCGATGGCAATAAGTAAGGGAATACCCACTTAATCAGTGAAGTGTTAGTTGTTAGCTACCAAGCAACTCCGATTTATCTGATTTAAGTCCCGGTTTTTATTGTTTATTTATTTTTATTTGAACGATCATTATTACTAAGTACTAATTCAACACTAATCACTCTGTCACTAATTACTCTGAACAGTGATTTAAAATTAAATTTAAATAATTAAATGATACCGCACATGTGTACATACTCATTTATTTAAGCCATATTAATTCAATATTTGAAATTGGTAGAGCAGACAGCGAAATTTGGGCTGTTCAATGGAGTGCAGAGAAAGGGACATCGAAAAATCATCTTGCGGATAATTATGAAGTTTTTCCTAAGTTTCATGAAAACCACGGCCTATAACCTTAAGGAGAATTCCACTGATTAAAAATAATTAAATGGAATAAGAAGTTCCTAAAAGGGTGTCTAGTGGAAACTTAGTTGGTAATGTTATTAACGCTCTGGCTAGAAAAAAGTACAACTATAGAAAAAGTAAAGCGAGACTGGGAGCAAAAAATGAGATAGAAAAAGACGACTATGTTTAAACGCCAAATAGTTTGACGTTTCTCAGCGTCTGCAAATAGATTTATTATGGGTTACCTTTTTGTTTAAGGAATATGCCGAAACATTCGGTATATTAACATTTGTAGCAACAAATACTACCAATTCGGCATTTTCTTCTTTCGATTATCTAAACTAGAACACTAAAATAGTCTGTCTGTATAAAAAGAAAGACACGTCAAAAAATATAAAAAGTTCATTCTCTTAAGATTGTTCGTTTTTTAGCTAGAAAAAGATTTTAGCACAATATTCTGTAATATTGCTTAAGCTCACTCTTATGAATGTTATGTATACACATTTTTTCCCTCGCTTCATTTGGGTTGTTTGATTGCTGGAAAAGACTGAAAAATGCCCTGTAATAAATATCATGATCGACAGGAAAATCATACAGCCTTTACACAAGTGGACAACTTCAAATTAAGGGTTAATTTTACCATTTCAAGGGATCAACATTTTTGAATTAATTAGTTTAAAAAATAAGTTGTTTCTTGAATTTCGGATACCTTAGTATCGTGAAACTTTGATACATCATCATCGTATCGAATTCAGAATCTGTCGAAAATGAAATTGTACACAAAATTAGCACACGAATTCCAGTTCTATGAATGCAACAATTTTTGTGGTTGTTTTTTCGGCAAATGTTAAAGGAAATTGATTGAATAAAAAAAAGACCATTGAATAAGAAATAGTTATTTATGGTACTAGTGAGCAAAACGAGATATTATCCATGAGGAATAAGTTTGTTATCCCGAGTGTGTGTTATCCCGAGTGGATAATATCTCTTTGCTCACGAGTGCCATACAACGTTTTATCACTTTTGTTGAAATAAATTTCATAAATTAATAATAAATAGTTCCATTTTGTGTTTTCACATTTTAGCATTGAATTTTGAAATAAATTTTATCCTAGTGACCGTTTTTTAAATTATCATGGTGTACTTTAATTTAATTAGTTTTTGGAAAATAGCTTTTCATTCAATTTGACTACGAATAATTTTCCAATGATTACTCAACATTTTGTTATACCAAATATTACTCACGTTGCCCCTAGCAGCGTGGGTTATACAATAACAAAAGGTTATTTTACATTTTCTTTATTTGAAATCAGCATAGTTATCGGGCTATTATACATCAAAAGTGGATAATAGTATATTATTCAACGAGCATATAATGATAGCTGTTACTCACGAAGATGAAGTTTACCGACACGAGCCGATAGGCGGGTGTCATAAATCATCTGAGTGAATAACAGCCATTATATGCGAGTAGAATACGATACTTTGTCCATGGCCGAATTGTATTTTATTATCAAATCCTTCAAATAAACCTAAAATAATTTTCGTCGACATTTTGACGTCGCAGTTAAATAATAATGAAAATGGCAACATACTACTAGATAAAATTTCAAAAATGAAATTTTTATTTGGTAGTAGTGAATAATGGAAGAAGAGACTACTAGATAAACTAGCAGTGAATAATGGATATCATTATGATTGAAGAAACAAACGTATAATGAGTATATTATACGTTAGTCGTGGACAAAAGTAATTTAATTCATGTTATTTGTATTTTATTTTTTGATTACTTATACATATGAGTGAATTTCGATAAATGTGAGGTTAGGTTCCCCACATCACAATTTTAATTTTTTTAAAGCATCCTAAATACACATTTTGGAATAATTAATTCGGACCCACACGTGTATGATGATCGTGTATGTGGAATTATTGTATTTCTCCTTCCAGTCAGACATTTTTACTATTTCTGTTTTGTCTCCCATTCTCACAAGTATTAATAGTTTTGGTTGAAATTTTGTACAAAGATAGATTTTAGTAATACTAATTCGAGTCTACAATAGAAGGGGTTCCAGTGGAAAAAAAAACTGCCAAACAGATTTCCTCAAAAACGGGACCGACAATTATTTTATTAAGTTGATGATAAGTTGGAAAATCCACCATCTACCTCTTCACAAAATTTAAAGTTGATTGAAGCGTTGCGTGGGGATCATTTTATTAACAACAAATAGTAAAAAAACTTGACGAACTGTTTTCCGAGGTAATTTCAAAATTTTCGAAGAAATATTTTTCTACGTTTAATACATCTCTAAATTCCAATAATTATTCCATAGGTATCTTTAAGGTAAAATGAATAGGTAACCATGAAACATGGAACTTAAATTTCTAAATTTACCGAAAATACTTTGCTGGTGGAAAAAATATCGTCATCATTTAAAAATAAAATATATCTAGTAGGTTATGAAATATAGATTGTTTCTGTGACGTTTTATTAATTGAAATTTCAGCGACATGTTTATTTATGAATTACTTTTATAAAATCGCCTTTAAAGGTATGATTTCTGAGTAATAAATTTTCTTGTTATTAAAGACCATATATAAATGTTAATGGCCTTTAAAATAATGTCACTCTATTAGGGCCGAGGAGGCTAATGAGATAGGCGGTAGGAGATTTAGAAAATGAAAGGCTATATGCCAAGGAGGTGGGATATCGGGAACAAAAGATAATTGACGTTATCTGATTTTGCATTATTGGTTTTGTTTAATTTTTTTTTAATTTTCCAGTGGTCCACACCGAAGCTCCGTCTAGACTGAAGCACTTAGTAAACAATTATATTAGCCAATTCTCATGTTGCTCACATAATATTGTGATCTGAACAAATGCCCTCTCTGAACAGAGAATTCTCAAGGATTTTCAACAGTATATTAGAGATGTAAATATAACTGGATCTAATTTTCAAAGGTCTAAGATGAAAATCTTGAATTTTAATTGATGTTCAAAACGTTTCAGTTCTACTTAATCTAACATTAATTGTGAGTCTGTGATTTGGCTAATTGAGAGTAGAAAATTTATAATGTTATAACATTTTGCTCAAAATGACGGGAATTTTTTTTAAATTGGAATGGTCGGTTTGGCGATCTACGGGAGTTGGTTTTGTGATCTATATTTGTGGGAAAAGTGTCGTTCGATAGATAAAATGTTAATGTGTGAGCGCCCGACGCCGTATTTAGGGGCACTTTAGAACATTAAATATGTGATGTGGGTATAATATAACCTCAACTTTATCACAGATTTTTTATTAAAATAAAAGAAGGTACTCGTATGTTCGAATAAAAGATCCAAATTTTCATTACGAAGCTTCCTTCGCTTGCCTCTTAAGGTTACCCGATGACATAACCTAATTTCCCTTATAGTAGTACAAGATATTTGTTTATATAATGCAATTGTTGTAAATTAAAAACAATCATTTTAAGAGATGAAAGAGTCCTACGCGATGCAATATTAACATAAATAAAAGATACACATTAAAATCAAACGTTTTATTAAATTGATATTTTTTTTTCTTTCTCAAATTTCGAAAACAAAGCTTTTTATAGACAAACAATTTATTTCTACTAAAATCAAAAAAACAAGAAAAATAGTTCTAAAGCGTGTTCCAAAATTAACGCAAGATTTGAATTTGCCACCATTTGTGCATTAAGTTGTTGGCAACCCTGAAAATTGCAAAATTTAGGGAGACTGGATCAGTTGAAGACGCTGAAAAGACTTGTCGTCCAAAAACAAGCCGTTCAAATGTCAATATCGAAGCAGTGCGTGAGAGTGTTAGTTAAAATCCCAGAACATCAATTCGGCGTCGTGAACAAGAATTGCAAGTTTCAAGAACCTCTCTACAGCGTATACTCACAAAAGATCTGTGTCTCCATCCTTACAAAATTCAATTAACACAACAACTGAAGCCTAATGACCATGCACAGCGAAGAGAGTTCGTTGAATGGATTATTGAACACCAACAAGTGTATACTGAATTTTCGAGCAAAACCATCCTATGCGATGAAGCACATTTTCACCTTGATGGCTTTGTTAATCGCCAAAATTGCCGTGTTTGGGGTTCGGAGAATGAACCAAACGCATCCACAACGTGTCACTGTTTGGTGCGGATTTTGGGTTGGAGGCATCATTGGTCCATACTTTTTTGAAAATGAGGCAGGTCAAGCAGTGACTGTTACTAGTGCTCGATATTACGACATGATAACACAGTTCTGTCTGCCGAAATTGGATGATATTGATGTGGCCAATATGTGGTTTCAACAATACAGCCCCTGAAAAAATTCAATTACTGCTGAGACATTTCCTGGTCGTGTACTCTCTCGTTTCGGAGATCAGAATTGGCCCCCTACAACACCATTTAACACTATTAGATTTCTTTTTATGGGGTTATTTTAAGTCAAAGGTCTATGTCAACAAGTCCACAACCACCTGTGCATTACAGGAAGAAATTGAAAGTAGATGAAATGTCGTTATGGCGGACTGGAAATTTTTCGAAGATATTTAAATCGGTGTAATATTTAAACTTTCCAGTTGTCCTATACGAAGAAGAACTATTTATTCTAAGCCACATACAAACACACATGTTGCAGCCTAAATGTTTCAAAAAGGGCAATTCAACAACTCTTAGATGTCAGATAAATTCACCATAGATCATGGAAAAAATGTTCCAATCATATTCAAAGAAACCATCTGCGAAACCATCATTTTAACGTCGTTCAACCAATTATTTGTTACCAAAATACCCAATTATCGTTGAAATCATTTAACACTGCTGAAGATCATTTTGGTCTTAATTTATCCAAGGACAGTTTCTAAAAGAATTTTAAGACTTAGTTTTAAATCATTAATTGTTTTTAACTTTTTAAATTATTGTTGTATTTGTTTTGGAATCTTAAATAAATTAAATCAAATTAGTTAATTTCGAAGACCATATCTTTCTGGAAGAAATATTGGCTAATATTTTGCTAATTTTGATTTTGATTGATCGCAATTTGTCAACATTTGAATTTCGGCTGTAATCATTATGTATTTGGTCACCTCGAAGTAATTTGAGGCTTGAGTTCTTTTAACAAATTGGTCTTTACACAATCTTTAATGTTTGATTTGAATATGGCAGATTCGATGATTTTGATTTAGTTTTAGGTAATTCAGTTCTAAAGAGAAAAATAATTATGATTCGCTAGAATATATTTGTAAGAATATAATAACGTAACGTATAATAATAACGTTTTATTGTAGATTTTTTTTCTTTTTTTTTGCAGTTATTGCATATTTTTTAAGTTAAATATAATTAATCAGTGAAGTAAAACATTTTTGTGTGTAGTGTGTACAATTGAGTACATTTTAAAATGTCTCAATGTGAAAAGTGTAAAAAAGTGACCGACTCTCGTGAAAGAAATTCGTTACTATGTTTCGGCAAATGTAAAAAGATATTTCACTATACTTGCATTGACTGGAATTTCGAAAAATTTGCCAAATTATTTAAAGATTGCCCTTACGCAAGATATGTTTGCTTAGAATGTCAAGCACATGATTAAGACACCATTTATGAGGAATTCAAAAAAATTAATAATTTTGTAGAAGAGTTAAAGCAACATTTGTGTGCGAATCACACAAAATTAAATTTACAATTAGGAGAGATCAAAACCCATGTAGAAGAAATTCAAAAACCAACAACATCTTTTGCATCGGTATTGAAATCTAATCCAACTAAGCTAGTACTGTTGCAACCAAAGAAATCACAAGAGAGTAAAAAAACAAGACAAGACATAGTCAGCCTAATTGATCCTAAAAGTATACCAGTAATGGGGTGCCGAAATGTCTCTAATGGAGGAATTATATTACAATGTGATTCAAATGAAGCAAAGGATAAGTTGACACAAATTGCTACAGATAAGTTAGGAGCAGACTACGAAATTAAACTACCAACGGAGCTAAATCCAAGAGTTAAAATTCTAGGCATGTCCGAGAAGTTAGAAAGCGCTGAAATTATCTCAGCTTTGAAGCAGCAGAACCCATTTTTATCTGAGGGTGAAATTAAGGTAGTTACAACTTACAATAGAAGAAATACACAGAAGGTCGATACAATTATTGAAGTTGATGCCGATAACTTTAAAAAGATAATAGCAGCGGAGAAACTGAATATCAATTTTGATAGATGCCATGTTGTAGAGACGTTGGGTATAACTAGGTGTTATAATTGTAACGGATATTCACATCACGGTACGAAGTGCACGAGCAAGCTAACATGCCCGAAATGTAGCGGAAACCACAAATTTAGTGATTGTAAGAGCACGGAAATGAAATGCAGTAATTGTACAGATGCAAATAATAGACTTAATCTTAAGATTAATACAAATCATGCTACGTGGGATAATAGTTGTACAGTGTTTCAACGCAAGTTAAGATCACTTAAGAACCAAAATAATTACCAATAGCAGTTCAGTACACAAGACGTACTATATACAAACATTCGAAGTTTGTATTCAAATTTTTTGGAGCTTGAACAGATAATGTTAGATTTTAAACCAGCCATAGTGTTACTCAGTGAAACCAGAACAGTTCCAGAAATGTACGATGCAGAATTTCATATTAATAATTACAACTTTATTCGTTGCGATTCGGATAGTCGACATACGGGTGGTGTCGCTATGTATATTCACGAAAACATAAATTTTAAAATAATTTCCAAGTGTGAGAAAGACCGCGCTTGGTTTCTAGCAATTCAAATTATTAAAGGATATCATACAACTGGCATATTTGGAGTAGTTTATCGATCATTTCAAACAACGAATGCAGTATTCTTAAGTCACTTCGATGAATGGTTAGAAAATGTCATAAACCACAACAAAAATAATTTTATTTTCGGTGATTGCAATATTGATGTTAAATCCAATGCATTTTACAGTGTTAAATTGAAACAGTTGATCACAGATAATAGATTGATTCAGATAGTAAATGATCATACTAGAGTTACATATAACAGCAAGAGCTTAATAGATATATTAATTACTAATTCACAGAATATTCGATATGAAGTAGTCAAAGAACAACAAATTAGCGATCATTACATGTTAGCTGTTAGTATAAATAATAAAACGAAAATGCCAGTAGAAGAAGTTGCAGCAGTAGAAATAAGATCATGGAAAAATTACTCTTCTGAATCACTAAACAACTCTTTAAATCAAAAACTACTGGGATTTCAAGGAGGTGCAGAAATAAACCAAAAAGCTGAAGTTTTAGTATTAAAGTTAAAAACCTGTGTGAATGAATTGACACATATGGCAACAATTCGAAGAGAGAATAAAATACCATGGTTCTCTCAAAACTTAAAGTCGTTGAAACAAGATAAATTACGTAACTATGGCGTTTTAAAAACTTTTAATTCAAAGGATAACTGGGATAATTATAAAAAATCCAGAAATTTGTATAAACAATCACTGAGGAAAGAGCAATCAATTTATTTCAAAAGTAAATTCATCGAAAACAAAAATAAACCAAAAGAACTTTGGAAAACGTTAAAATCGATGTATAAAACTAAAAATAAAACACAGTGGAATATTCAATTTAACAATAAAATAATAACTGAGAAGCACGAATTAGCTGAGGCTCTAAATCAGTCATTTGTATCCAGTGTGATTAATATTCACAATAGTATTCCTGAAGTAAAGGATTGGGATTTTTCGGATGTGGATAAATGCTCAGAAAAATTCTGTTTTCAAAATGTAACTCATCAGGATTTATCCAAAATTATAAGTAGCATGAATTCTAATGCAGGAATAGATGGAATAAATCGAACTGTCATGATGGATGCGATGTAAAATCAAATATTCTCAAAAAATTTCACAGAGTTAATTAATCAAAGTTTAAATCAAGCTAAAGTACCTGAATCATGGAAAATATCAACAGTAATACCAATTCCCAAAACTACTAAACCGATGACACCAGAAGAATTACGCCCAATCAATATGTTGCCACCGTATGAAGCGATAATGGAAGGTGTAATTAAAAATCAATTAATCAACCACATTAACAAAAATAATATACTAGTCGACCAACAATCCGGATTTCGAGAGCTGCACTTATGCGAAACAGCATTAAATCTAATGCTAGATAACTGGAAGGCAGAAATAAATGATAATAAAGTTGTGGTTTCAGTTTTCCTGGATTTTAAACGCGCTTTTGAAACAATCGATAGAAAAATTTTGCTTAAAAAGCTCATTAAATATGGAGTACAAGGGAAAGAACTTGAATGGTTCACTAATTATCTCGAAGGAAGGCAACAATACACAAAGATAGATAACTGTGTCTCTAAATTGACACCAAACAATCTAGGAGTTCCCCAGGGATCTATATTAGGACCATTGCTTTTCATCCTATATATTAATGATATAATCACAGTCATAAAAGATTGTAAAGTGAATATGTTTGCAGATGATACGCTAATTACAACTTCTGCACCAACCCTTATAGAAGCTGTACAAAAAATAAACCAAGATTTAGAGAATTTAAGGAAATGGTTAATGTTCCACAAACTATCACTTAATATTTCAAAAACTAAGTATATGGTAATGTCAATAAGGACTACAATAGAATGTGATGAAAATATAAAAGTAGATAACCAAATCATAGATCGTGTAAAAAAATATAAATACCTGGGTGTTGTTATTGATGAAAATTTAAATTTCAACGATCATTTGGACTATATTGCTAAAAAGATAAATAACAAATTGGGACTTTTTAATAGAATTAAGGACAAACTGCCGCTTGAAACAAAGATTATATTCTACGAATCAATTGTTGCCCCACATATTGACTATTGTTCATCAGTACTTTTTATAATGAACCAAACACAAATATATCGTCTCCAAAAGATACAAAATAGATTTATGCGAGCTATTTTAAGGGCAGAAAGTAGAACCCATATACGAGAAATGCTTGAAGTGTTGGAGTGGAAGTCCATAAAGCAGAGGATTAACTTTAACGTTCTGAAATTGTTGTTTCGCCTTGAAAACGGAGTACTTCCAAATTACTTAGATTCAATGCTCTGCACTAATAGAGAAGTTCACAACTATAATACAAGAAACACTCATTTTCGATTGCCGCTATATAGTAAATCATTTTGCCAACGATCATTAGCCTACAATGGAGTTAAGCTATATAATTCACTAAGTAATTTTTATACTTTAGGTGAATTAAGAGAATTAAAGTACGAGAATTTTCTAAATTTGTTAAATATATTCATTAAAGATAACATTAGTATTTAGATAAACTTAAGTAAAACTTACTATTATTTAATTTAATTAATTAAAACCAAAAAAAAAATAAAAATGTCATATATTGATAAATAAATAAATAAATAAAATAAATAAAAATAAAATAAAGAAATGGGAAATAAAGCACAAAGAACTTCAGCCTGTGTGGAATTCCTCCTAAAAACTAAAAATTACCAGAGTAAAACCACAGCAACAAACCTTTTGTATAACCTATATAGTTAACGATATAGCGATATAGTTAACTGGTTGTTACAATAAATTTTAAGCAGTTTCTCGGAATTAAATTCTATGTTGTCATGTTATTAGAAAGAAAAAGTGAATTTCACCCAGTACCGTGCCACGTCAACAAAGGTCAACCAAACAATAATTATTGACGGATTGTTTTTTTAGTGATGTTATCAAAATTAATAGTAGTAAATGTAAAAGCAAAGAAAACCCCGATGAAATAATTTCTTATCAACAATTGTCCACATTGACAATAATAGTTGACGAATATTTTTGCTTTAAACGGATGTACATTACTGTAAAATGTTTCGCAAAATATAGTTGCACAATTGCAAATTGAAAAAGAGCGACGAGAACGACATTTACCTTTTTCACTTACTTAAGAAATTTATTACAATAATGAAAACCAATTGATTTTTTTGGCTTTTTATAGAAAAATATATTAATTGTTCATGAAATTCCCAATATTTTCGATTTGGTAAATCAGAAAAATAAAAGAGGCCAATCACTCATAACATATCTACTGAAAAAAGTAGAAATATCATTCCCCCGTCCCGTACTTTAGCCCAAGGGTCAAGAGTTATACAGATGTATTACTCTTCAAAAATGAGAACTCTCCTTGAGTTCCTAGGTTGGTAGTTTGGTTTCGTACTGAAAAGTTGGTGTACTTGTCATTAGGGAGCTACGACCAAATACAACTCTCGCCATATACATTAAGTATCTGGCCAGAACGTACTGACATAGTGAATTATATTCACTACATCAAAAACCCAAGGAACATCATAGTTTGATGAAAAGGAAAACATGTTTTCGTTGCTCATTCTCAATATGCACTGACATTTAAAATATAGGAACTTCATTTGCGATACTGTTATAAATAGCTATTTAACATAAAATGGTTCACCGTTAATTGGCACCTTGGTTGAAAATGACTTGTTGTAGACGTCATGATTTTTTTCCATTCGGTCTTCACAGATTTTTTTTTTTTAGTTGCCGAACTGACGATGACTGTTTTTGAAGACGTATTAAGATTATATTGTTCAAAGGTTCTCTGGACTGCAGGCGGGCCAGCCCAATAATGGGAGTATACTTAAAGAACGGCTTAGTACCGACTGAACAGGGCATTGCTTTGTTGAAAATCAATTTTTGCCATCTACATTGTGGCATTCACTTCATTCAGTGGCATTTTCATTTTTTTTCATTATGGCAAAACTTCGAGACGTTCTTTTTTGATTTTCCCACGTCTATCAAGCCTCTCCTCTCCCCAAATTTGATGTTTTTTCATATGAAATCTCATCATGGACCAAAATTGATCAGAAAGTAATTAAAAAACAAATGCTATAAAATGACACATCGTCTACAATAAGTTATTATCGACGAACGTGCCAAAAAGTTAAAATAACAATTTAATTGGCTTGTTAAGAACAGAAGTGATCCAAGTATCATTTTTAAAAACTGAGTTATGTCCCTTTTTGGACTTCTATGTCATCATATTACATAGCGCAAAAGTAATCCAAGTAATGTTGAGCACTGTCATAATTTAACATATTGCAACAAAAATATATTAGCCTCAATTTTAATAATCATGAAAACACGTTTTGCTCATTATCTCTCTAATAACAAAATGGTACTTGGATCACTTCTGTTCTTAACTATCCAATTGTACTTTCCAAATGTTCAATTTTTTGGTGATAAAAATCGTCGTCTTATCATTATTTCGTAAAGATGAACATTTTAAGTTAAATAACTACTATTTATAACAGAATCGCAAATGATGTAAACTATTGTTATTTAATTGTTTTGTGATAAATACTTTTTATTACGTTATTTATGACATTGGCAACATGGAACGAGAATTCTAGTTTTTTTATTGCTTTCCACTGCTGCTTCGATGCTTTTTCGACATAATACCGGTATTTTAGGACTAAGTTGTTTTAAAGTTAAAAGTATTGTTAATATCAAAAAATTATAAGAGTTTTATTACACACCTTCCAAAATAGTTCCATAGAAAATGTTAGCAAAACATTAGCGGTAGGCAACGTGTTAATTAAAATATCAATTTTTTTAATTTAGTCCTATAATTACTTCAAGTTCTTCTCATATAATACACGATTATAACATAATTTTTGCAAAATTCTACTTCTTGTTTACAGCTTCCTTGTTTACTATTTTTAAACAAAAGTTGTTTCAGAAGATTGATTGATTGGAGTGTTCGACCATCTATAAGCAAGACCTCGCGGAGATGGTCGACCTCACCTTGTTACACACACAACATAAAAATGATTTGAAAGGTTTAGTTAGTAATGATAGAAATCGACCCAATTAAAGATACCTAAGTATATCCAATAGTTAGTAACAGAACGAATATACATTTCAAATTTACTTTCATGATTTTTTTAAAAATAAAACTGCTTTGCTTTGCCAGTTTCGAACTGATAAGCTTATGATTATGAAAAAATCAATCTTCTCATCAGGCCGCGGCGACTGGACTGATTATACCACAATTTACATTCTATATATACAGAATGTGCTGTGCGTTTAAGTATTAGCGAATCATAACTAATACAGATGAATTCTCTTACAAATTTTTTTCTTCTTCACAATATTCACACAGTTCTATTTCTGTGTACGCTAATTTTTACTTTATTAATTTTTTGTTGAATATTAACTAATTCATGTAATATCTAATATGCTACCGGTGATTACACCATTTTAAGTGTGTTTCGATTAACACGAGAAGTGTATTAGTATTTACGAACAGTAATTCAACGAAACCGACTAATAGACAGAATTCTATTTATTTAATTATATGATTTTAATATGTTCCGAAAATTGTAAGAGAATTCAATCCAGTTTCGAACTGATAAGCTTATGATTATGAAAAAATCAATCTTCTCATCAGGCCGCGGCGACTGGACTGATTATACCACAATTTACATTCTATATATACAGAATGTGCTGTGCGTTTAAGTATTAGCGAATCATAACTAATACAGATGAATTCTCTTACAAATTTTTTTCTTCTTCACAATATTCACACAGCTCTATTTCTGTGTACGCTAATTTTTACTTTATTAATTTTTTGTTGAATATTAATTAATTCATGTAATATCTAATATGCTACCGGTGATTAGACCATTTTAAGTGTGTTTCGATTAACACGAGAAGTATATTAGTATTTACGAACAGTAATTCAACGAAACCGACTAATAGACAGAATTCTATTTATTTAATTATATGATTTTAATATGTTCCGAAAATTGTAAGAGAATTCAATCCAGTTTCGAACTGATAAGCTTATGATTATGAAAAAATCAATCTTCTCATCAGGCCGCGGCGACTGGACTGATTATACCACAATTTACATTCTATATATACAGAATGTGCTGTGCGTTTAAGTATTAGCGAATCATAACTAATACAGATGAATTCTCTTACAAATTTTTTTCTTCTTCACAATATTCACACAGCTCTATTTCTGTGTACGCTAATTTTTACTTTATTAATTTTTTGTTGAATATTAATTAATTCATGTAATATCCAATATGCTACCGGTGATTAGACCATTTTAAGTGTGTTTCGATTAACACGAGAAGTATATTAGTATTTACGAACAGTAATTCAACGAAACCGACTAATAGACAGAATTCTATTTATTTAATTATATGATTTTAATATGTTCCGAAAATTGTAAGAGAATTCAATCCAGTTTCGAACTGATAAGCTTATGATTATGAAAAAATCAATCTTCTCATCAGGCCGTGGCGACTGGACTGATTATACCACAATTTACATTCTATATATACAGAATGTGCTGTGCGTTTAAGTATTAGCGAATCATAACTAATACAGATGAATTCTCTTACAAATTTTTTTCTTCTTCACAATATTCACACAGTTCTATTTCCGTGTACGCTAATTTTTACTTTATTAATTTTTTGTTGAATATTAATTAATTCATGTAATATCTAATATGCTACCGGTGATTAGACCATTTTAAGTGTGTTTCGATTAACACGAGAAGTATATTAGTATTTACGAACAGTAATTCAACGAAACCGACTAATAGACAGAATTCTATTTATTTAATTATATGATTTTAATATGTTCCGAAAATTGTAAGAGAATTCAATCCAGTTTCGAACTGATAAGCTGATGATTATGAAAAAATCAATCTTCTCAGCTGGCCGCGGCGACTGGACTGATTATACCACAATTTACATTCTATATATACAGAATGTGCTGTGCGTTTAAGTATTAGCGAATCATAACTAATACAGATGAATTCTCTTACAAATTTTTTTCTTCTTCGCAATATTCACACATCCCTATTTCCGTGTACGCTAATTTTTACTTTATTAATTTTTTGTTGAATATTAATTAATTCATGTAATATCTAATATGCTACCGGTGATTAGACCATTTTAAGTGTGAAGAAGAACAAAATTTGTAAGAGATACCATAGTTGTTTTATTAATACAGAGAAACATAATGAGATAAACAATACCTGCATACAAGTAACAAAATCTTATATACTAAAACAACCAACACACATTGATGGTAAATATTTTCTACCATCTTTCATGTGCGTTGCAGGAGACCTTATAGCAAATACAAACATACCTGATATAGGTATCAAGATACAGTAAAATATTTGTCTCCTTTTTGTTGTTGTTTGTACATCATAATACAAAAACCAACAAAACATATTACATTTCCTTCACAGAATCCGTGCGAAGAGCGAACGAGACAGGTACATAAACATATTGTTGGTTCTGTTATATACCATATTTTAAGTATGCATTAGTGTCGATTGTACACCCAAAATCAAACGAGAATAATTTTACGCACACTTATAAAAATAAAATCTAATATAAAATTTACTACGCCGTTTTTCTATTTAAGTTAAAATCTATTTCAATACTTTCCAATTATTAGACTTTAGTAATTAAAAATTGAAATTTGATTTTATATACAATCCCACAAAATATCAAATCATGCACTTTTAATCATTCTATCTACAAAAATAAAAACATTGCCTGACAAATGCATCCCAACACTACTATCCTCTTTGCCGAACTCTCGCCAACCGTTAATAATTTTTGTTAGTAGTATGATAAAATATTTATCATAAGACGGCACAATTTTTAAACTAGATATCCTTTGGATGATTGAAGGTCCTGTAAAGCTGAATCAGATTCCACAGGTATTTCTGAAAATCGGAATCGAGGTTAATCAATTATTACAAATGATACAAAACCCAACTCAAAAATTATTTTAAATTTAAATTCCACAAACAAATATAAAATTAAATTAGAAATTAAGTCATATATTAACTTCTCGGTAAAACAAAGAAGATGTATTAATATTGTTAACACTTATTGCCGTCGGCACTTGACGAAACACATTTAATAACATTTTAAATAAAACACTTGTTTAATATTTCGCAAATTTGAGATACAATTTATTCTCAATCGATTTCGACTTGCTAGGTCATCATCAGGAGTTAAATTGGGTTAAATCATCAGTTTAACTCCTGATGATGACCTAGCAAGTCGAAATCGATTGAGAATAAATTGTATCTCAAATTTGCGAAATATTAAACAAGTGTTTTATTTAAAATGTTATTAGATGTATTAATAGATCTAAAAACTAATTATAATTTAAATAATGTTATATAATTATACTAAGTAAGAATTATATGTAAGAATTTCAATTAAATTTCTGGAACAGATTCGACAATTTGAATTAAGCTTAACCAGTTAACAGACTGAGTCTGGTATCTACCACTCCAGATTCACCTGCTGTTCCAGTCCCTCGAACATATATCCAATGTTGACTCAGATATCCATAGTCACTGCTTTCTTCCTTTACAAACTCCTTAACCCAATCCCACGAAAAAAAGTAGAAGAAATGCTTATAGTAATATACACTTGAAGCACGTGCCCTCCTCCCACGTCCCACCTCCAACCGACATAAAACCTCCTGCATCTGTATCTGCATCCACTTCCATTATTACTAAATATTATTTAACCGAACTCCAAAATTAATTGAAATTTAAATCACCGACAAAAATTATAAATTAATATATTAAATTAAAATTCAATTTATAAATTCACTTATCTTCTTTTTCTGCTAGCGCTACATCTCATGAAGGGATTTGGGCGCCTCAACTTTGTTCCTTCAAATAATTCGATCGATTAACTGCTCAGCAAAATAAAAAAAATATTATTGATACATCTGACAATTAATTAAAGGTTTTAAATAATTTTATAATTTTATGTAATATTATTCATATGTAAGAAATGCAAAAAAATAATCTGTTTCAGAGATTACAAGTCTAAATTATTATTTCAGTAAACAGAATGAACCCATTGCCCGCCACTCCAAATTCCCCCGCTTCTTCAGTCTCCAGAACACACTTCTGTAAACCTAATGTTGACTCGGATTTAAAAAGTCACTGCTTCCTTCGTCTACAAAACACATAACCCAAACCCACTTAAACTAAGTGAAAGTTTTATATTACTTTATACCAGATGTAGAAAGCACTAGTTTCCTGTTCCAGTAAAACAATATTAGTAGCAACAACATCCAAATAATCTTCTACAGTCATATCCACGTCCATGCTCACACTCTTACACACCCATACACATACACACACACACACACACACACACACACACACACACACACACACACACACACACACACACACACACACACACACACACACACACATCCCATGCATACAACCATAATCACAAAAAAAGTCATCCTCAACATTGCTCAGTCACACATACGATCCCCCCATTTAACCCCACTCAGCCTTTCGGTCACTTCCATCACAATGCTTCCTCCAATAATTCCCTTATCACCCATTTCATCCCAACCGTGCTCATCCATAAATGTCAGTCACATCCCACCTTGCGGAACCACTTCAGCATCCAAATTAACCCAACCAATCTCCCCACCCACACATCCCGTAATACACAAACCAATGCCATTGCGCCTACATCCCAAACAACCACCCACCCCCATATCCGCTTCTCAACAAGAAGTATTCCCCCACCGGATCGAGAAGCTTTATCCCCAGACACAAAAGTTGCAGTTGTCGCACGGTGACCAACGCGAAAAATTCACCAAACCAGCTTTATTAAATCGTAGTAAAAGTTCGGCGAAAATACTCTATCTCAATAAATCTAATTAAAACAATTTTACTCGAAAAAGATCAAACGTCAAGAACTATGGCTAATAACTCAAATACGTCTTCAAAGCTATACTTGCTTCCTTCCTACGCCAAACATATCAGCCACATAACAAAATAATAAACCACCGTCTATTATTAAATTTTATGAAATAGATTAGAGACGACATCTGACAAATCTACAAGAAAGGAAAAACAAGGAAAATACCATTTTTCATATGTTTTTATGGTGTTCCAAAGACTCATTTCGAGCAATCACTGAAAAAGTCGTTGAAATCATGCAAAAAGTTGAGCGAGACAGGCATATAAGCTGCAATTACATCGGCGATGAGCTCAAAAATCACAATCAAACAGTTTTAAATCATTTCGACAAAGTTGGATTGAAAAAGAAGCTGAATGTTTGGGTACCACACGATTTAATAGTGAACAATTTAATGAACCGAGTTCGAAAAAATCGGAAATCGATCCATTTTTGAAACATATAATTACAGGTGACGAAAAATGAATCACGTACGACCATCTTGGCCAACGTGTGCTGTGACAACATAAACGATGGCAAAGCCATCACACCCCAAGTAACAATTGTAAGTTGTCAAAACGTTTTGCCATCTAAAATTCACAGCAATTTAGTTATAATAACTTCTTAAAAAATAACCAAAAACGTCAGTTTGTTGATTTGTCGACGTAATAGCAGCAAAAAAGGTAATCGTAGTTTGCTTGCCGATATGTTATAGCAACGTCAAACAGCAAACTCGTAATAAATGGTACAATACTTTTGAGACAGCAGTTTGATTTATTTAATAATATAATATAAGTTCCCAAATAGCCAAAAAATTAGATTTGCAGTGTCGCTGTGCTTAACGCAAAAAACATATTTCGATAATTCCATCTACAATTTTATTTGTCATAAATATTTTATGAAATATTGACAGGAAGAATATGACTTTGCTTGTGATTTTTAATCGTAAAAATACACGGGAAACAAATTTCATTGACCAGTTTAAAAAAGTAGGTCAGAAAACGAAAACGCGACTTAAAAACATTTGATATCAATAATAAAATTAAAATCAAAAATTTTTTCGAAAAATTTATTTTTGCTGAAAAATAAATCCAAATCTGTTAAAAAGCTTCTGGTAATCAACCAAAAGCTGAAGATTGGCAATTTTTTAATATTTGCATGTGATAAAGTTGTTTTTGTCGAAGTTTTTTAACCAGATAAATGATGCAGCTATTTTTATGAGAAGAAAAACTAAATTAAAATATGGCTTTAATACTTGTAACAGCTAAATAGCATTATAGATAACCATTTTAACTATTTGTCCTAAATTAAATATTATTACGGCTAAAGTGTCTTACGAACTTACGAAAAAATAACCAAAATATATTAAATGTTTTAAATAACTAATTAGCTTTTGAATGACAAAATCATTGATCATAAAACATTGTTGTTTTGTGTTAAGCGTTTTAGCTGTTGGACTTTGCATGGAATACTATATTATTTACTTTAACGCTCTAGCCGGGAATTTTTTTCTGACTGGGAAAATTATGATAGGGTACTTTTAATGTGGAAAAATCAAAAATTTGGTCTAAAATTGTCTCAGGTTAAAATTACTAACTATTAACAAACATTATATGATACAAAAATATTACTAATTGAAATTCTAATTCCCGGTTGAACTGTAAAAGCACCAACCGCCAGTGAAATAATATTAGGTCTCACGAATGCATACTAATATTTCAGAAACACAAGGGTCCGTTGCGCCTTTCAAAAAAGCTAAGCTATTCGATGTGAGATAATTTTGTTTGTCCACGACTAACGTATAATATACTCATTATACGTTTGTTTCTTCAATTATAATGATATTCATTATTCACTGCTAATTTATCTAGTAGTCCCTTCTTCCATTATTCACTACTACCAAGTAAAAACTTCATTTTTGAAATTGTATATAGTAGTCTCTTACTATTTTCATTATTATTAAATTAAGGCGTCAAAATGTCGACGTAAATTATTTTAGGTTTATTTAAAGGATTTGATCACAAAATTCGATTTTTTATCGGTCGTGGACAAAGTATCGTATTCTACTCGCATATAATGGCTGTTATTCACTCAGATGATTTACGACGTGAATAACAGGTATCATTATATGCTCGTAAGAATAAATAAATGTATAATATACTATTATACATATCTCATACTTGTTTAGTTGACTACCACAGCAAAATTACTTTTCTCCCGACTGTTTTGCATCATGGCGTATAACAAAATCACTGCTGGAATGTCTTATAATTACTTAAGCTATTTAGCTTTTTTTCACTTCCACAACGTTTTAAAAACTTATTGAATATCTATTTAACATTTATAACTAATTAGTGTAATTTTTCGGATTTCACGACGTTGTAACAACTTTGTTTTTGCTGTCTAGGACAACTTACCTATCAAATTGTTACTTGGGCGCCGTCAAACTATCCTTTGTTTCGTTCACTGCAGAACTCTCTTAACGGTGTAAAATTGGCTTTAAAAATAAACGTCAAAACTTACATAAAATGGAATTATTTTTCTCTACCTTCAAAAATTCCCAATCGCCAGAATACACTTTTGGAAAAAATAATTCACAACTGCTAGAAAACTGTCAAAATAGTTTAATTCGCGATTCCCCGGGAATAGCCAGAATAGTGCCACAGAAAGTGAATAAAAACAAACTGAAGAATAGTTTTGAATGCTGCTTAAAAGTAAAACCAATAATTCGGATTAGTAATTTTTTTTTGTTCCTCTTGGGACACTCAACTAATAAAAATAGATTAAAGATGTAAGATTTATCAAAGTCGCCATCATATCTCGAGTATTGTGTATAAGATTATACACAGCAATTCACATTTATATCGATTTTCTTACAAATATCACGTGGCTGTTATTTTTTTACGTAGAAGGATTATATTTTCCGATCCTTTAATTTTCTAGAAAGCACAAAAAAACAGATAACATAAAGATAATAGAAAACTATTGAACCTCAAGTTTTATGGTAGATATATCATAAAGATTTGTGCCTTTACATTCCTATCTATTCATCTACTTGTAATGTCTATATATGTAATATAAATAATATTGTGCGGTTGGTAAAATAATGTTCCTGTATACACTGAATTTTGTGATCCATTTTACTCATCATTAAAATTATATTCTTGAGAAAAAACGTTAGATTATGTTTAAAATTATTGGATGAAGGTACCATTAGCAATGGTGGCGAAATGATTTGATGAACAAAATGGCGTTGTGCATTATAAAATTGAACAATTGCCAATCAGTAAATAGACATGTGAAAATATGTATTTTAATTGACCTAATAAATTCTTGAGTTTTTCGTGGTAAATACGACAAACATAAACAAAACTCATTTTAAATGGAACAAACAAATAACTTTTCAATAATAGACAACGATTTGGAGTTAGTACAATGATATTGTTGTACAAATAAAACATAAAAATACTTTGCAAATTTTATAATAACCTACATCTATTCTATATTTCTTGGTTTATTTGTGTGTGTGTGTGTGTGTGTGTCTTACATCAATCCTCGAATCGAATGAAGCAGAAAAGAACAAACGGAAAGGAAAATCGAAATTTTTTTTTTGTATTTTGGTGCTGTTTATTTTGGTTTTCATTGGTTGCTGTTTTAATTTTCAGTTGGTGAAATTATTCCAGTTGAACTGATTCAAAGTCATTTCAGATTTGATTAAGATTGAGGTGCGATACAGTACGGTTAGTTATTTTTATTGTTTAAAAAATCCGTTTTATTTTTTCAGTTAGAAATAATCAAATTTTGATATTGTTCTGTTCAAACTGGTTGGTGTGGCGCACAGTACTAGTGACGTAGGGAAGGGGAGAGGCGATAGATTCCACCTCCCCCCCATCTCCCCTGAGTTATACGTATCATAAAATCATTACATAGTGATATGTCGATCCACACAGTAAACAAGTAACATTTATAATTCGAATAAGCAAACTAATTATTACCTGAGTATTTATACATAATACATGTAACTTATTTTTGATTCTTCGCTTGAAAGAAATAAAAACAAAGCAGCATAATATTAGTCGTGTTTTAAGTCTAAGAGCAAATCGAAATTAGTTAACCTAAGCTAAGTTAATTAAAATATTTAAATGACGGTCAGATAGATCTTGAACGCTTCTACCTATAATATCAAATCTCATAAAATACTTGTCAGCTTTTTAGTGGGACTTTTAACTTGGATTATGTCTCCAATTTGAGAGTTCCAGCACTAACAGCTTAATTTATGAACCAATGAACTTATTTTTGTGGAAATTATTAAATAAATATAGAAAAAATCAAGGTCTGTCTTATCCATTCTGGAAAATTAATTTCGACTAAATCAGAATAAAATATCTATTCAGCACTATAAGCAAAACACGGTTATTGGTGTCAATATCAATATACTCAAAGCAAAATCTTCCAAAATTCTCTCTGTAGAAATAAAACCAACGAAAACGTCCATAAAAGCTGCGCTGGTCTGATACTTTGGAAATAAAAATGTTCATTCGTTATATTAGTATCAAGAGTGTGGCTTAGAAAGGTCGTTGTTGTTGGTTTTAGTAGAAACAAAACCAACACGAATATTTGATACAAGCCAAGCTTTTCTCTCTTATATGATAGATACCATAAAACAAATATACGTTACTTGTGTCAGTGTGTTTGTGAGTTTTATATAATATTTAAATATGGCATGTTTGGATGGGGGTAACTGGAGCAGGGCTTTCGAATTTAACCTTGAAATTTGTTATACTGTTAGAGCCGAATTTGTGCTAATTAGTGCACATTGGAAAAAATTAATGCTAGTCCAGGAGCAGAGAAAATGGAAAAACAATTTTCTTATTCTGCCTGGAAGACGGTAACAAAATACAATACAAAAGTTATGTCTGATTACACGTTTCGTTGCGATACTGTAAGAAAAAATGCACAAGTGAAACCTGGAAATATGAAAATTTATCAACGCATTTTGATTCATCTAAGATTGCGTGTTCAATAAATCACGTTAGGAGCAGAGAAAATGGAGAAAGAAATTTCATATTTCGCCTGAAAGATAGTAAAAAATGAAAAACGAAACCTGATTTTCAGCGGAACCAGGGAAAGTTTAAAAAATTAAATTTGTCTTTTCCATTAGTGAACACATTGAAGAATTTTGTGCTTATCACGAAAACATAAATTTCGAATATTTTCAATAATAAACCAAGGAAATATGAAAATCTATCAACTCATTTTGAATCATCAAAGATTGAATTTAAGCTGAAACCACTAATTAACTTAATATTTTTAGTTGGTAAATACAACGAAGAAATTTGTGCATATTACAAAAGTATAAATTTGGAGACTTTTCATTCATTAAATTTATCTTGATTTTATTGGTCCATAACTCGGCAGAGTATCAATTTTTGAACATAATTTTTTCAGGAAGTACTACTGTTACTTGCCAGAAATCAACATGATTTAATTTGTGGTTTTTTAAATTTGCACTAAAACATTTTTCTATTTGAATTTCTTTGGGACGCTATAATGCCAAGGAACGTCTTGCCACCGGTAATTCTCTACGTTCTATACTAAATTCAAAATAAATACCTTACACAAGTATGGTATAAAGTGTATCCTCCATTTATCGTATTTAGTTGATGCGACCGGATTACAAAAGATGGCTGACGAAATACAAAAAACAAATATACACATTTATGTATTATTTCTTCAGACGAAACCCGCATTTAATACGCCGGAAAGGCTTCGTCGGATCCCATTCTGTGAAAAATAGTTAATTATCTCTGTCTATCAGGTAAGTGCCTGGAAATAATCTCATACATTCTCTTTCATTTGACTTTCAAGCCAGATGATTTGGTTTTTGACATTTCGATTTATCAAAGCCTACTATTTTTCTTACAGCGGCGAATTCAAATGTATTTAGTTACAGTGGCGAAGTTCTTACTGTTTGTGAATAGCAATTTTTAGTACTCTGTAACTTTTGCTCTAAAACCATTTCTCTAAATTGCTTGTATAGAATTTTTACGTTTTGTGAATAGGGGCACAAATTTTCTTTTAGTTTTCTGACATTTCACAATTCATAAATGAAACTGAATTGATTTATGGGCTACGGAAATTATACTCTGCAATGATCTCCCCATGTTCAAGATGGCATATCGTGCAATCGGTAGCCCTCAGCGTTGACAAAAGCGCTTTTTCAAGTTGCAAGCGCTGAGAGCGCTAAGGGCTACCGAATGACAATCATTCAGACCAGATCAGGGGTGCTATTCTTGAACCATTACGAAAACTTTCGTATTGCGAGTTAGTGTCAAAGTATTACGAAAACCCTAAAATCGTATTCTTGAAATAGTATTACGAAAATTTTCGCAACGGAACGTTACTAAAATTTTCGTAATGGTTTTTTCGTTTCCCATTGCATTTCGTAATGAAATCATTTGGATTTTTGTGTTAATTATATTGATAAGGATGTTCATAAAACTCAATATTTTCTATTCTCAATATTTTATAAAAAAATGAAAACAAAAGCGTACTTTTTTTTCTTTGTTTCACGTGTTCTTAAAAATATGTATTATTTATTTCAAGATAACGATGTACATAACTATATGCATTCGGTTTTGTTTACTACCTAACTAGAACAAAAGGATATTTTCTTCTAAATTTTTGTATTTACATGACGTAAACCTAAATCTTGGGATATTTTTTTAAATGCTTGACCACTTTCTAATTTTAAACAATACGTGTAAGGGTATGAGATTTTTTCGTAATTGACAATTGGCTATAGCGGACAAAAATGTAATATGTGATTCAATACAACAAAAATATGTTATTTAAAGCTATATTGCCTATTTAACTTTTACATTTATTTGTTAAAATTGTAATGATTGGAAATTAATTAATGCAATGTGTAATTTAAAGTGTGATTTTTATCATTCATTAAGTTCATTTGGAACAATTTTGTTTTATTATTTTAAATGCCCTGTCTTCAAACATTACGAAAATTTTCGTAATGCACAATATTTTCGTAATCGTAATGGTGAAATCATAAATTAGTATTCTTGAAACCATTACGAAAATTACGAAGAGAGGAATAAAAAACTAAGAAGATTTCGAAAGAAATGATTGAAAATTTAAGTATTTAACCCGTGCTATAATAAATATATATAAATAAATAAATAAATAAATGTTAGTATAACTGAGAATTTTAAGCGAAGCGGACGCTTTCTTTACTTAAAATTAATAATTGTTGTGAATTTTTGTAAATAATAGCTTATTTATTTAATATTAAATTAAATATATTAAAAATGGTTGTGTATGCTAATTTTTCTTTTAAAGGGAAAATTACTTCGGTCTAAAAAGACCAATGTATTGAAATCTTGTCAAAATTGGCCAAAAATTTGTTTGATCCAAAATCATTTATCTCGACGTTTTGAAAGTCCTTGAGTCCGAAAAAAAAAAAAAATATTTATCTGTCCGTCTTTCTGGACGTCTGGATGTCTGTACCCATGATATCTTGAGAATCGCTTATCCGATTTAGATTTTTTTTTTTCCAAAAATCTGTTTTTATGGTACGGCGGTACAAATGATTGTGTGATGGTACGATTGAACGATGATATAATGTTATGTCGTGTATGATGGCATGATAGTTTGATGGTATGGTGGTATGGTAGTACGATGATATGATCCTATGCAATGCCGCTACATAAAAAGCCATGAAAAAAATACTTGTAGTGGTGTTAAGGGAATAAAGATTTTTATTTTCCAATGGAACGTAACCACAATCATATGGGATTTTGTGTTGCCTTTATTTTCAATTTAAATGAAAATTTTTATTGATAAATAGAAATAATTTTAAATTAAAGACAATCTGTTTCGTCGGCAAGTGACCCCTTGTGTGTTGGTGATAGCTTTTCACATTTTTCATCATATCTCCCAAGTTATGGGCTCGATTTTAATTCTGTTTGCGGTTTTTTAAAGCTTATGAGTCACTTTATTGGTTAATTTGCACACTAAGCCATGTTTTTGTAAAGAATGTAACAAATTATGGGAAAATCACATTTTTTTACTTAAACGATTTTTTTATTTAAAAAATCCTCTACTTTTTAAAAACAATGAACTGTAAGTCGAAAAAATGTCCCATGACATTGTTATTTTATTTATAATTATTAAAACATTGTTTAGTAACTCATAAAATATTCGAATACCAATTTGTCGAGAAAATGGCGTTTGTAGCCGTTTAGGTATAGTGATGTTATCTAACCAAATCTTTTAAATGATCGAAAACTTAAATTGGTAAGTAATAATAAATAGTTCAGTTGTTCGCTAACCGATCGTGTGACAATATGTACTCTCAGTGTTCGTGTTTTAACAATTTTAAGTTTGTGTGATAATTAAAAGGACAGTTTGTGTTAAGTAAACGCTTAATCATTACAATGACATATTTGCGTGATCTACCACCTTCTCATGAAGCCGATATGCATTTTGTAAACCTGTTCTGTAATGGAAATGCACGCGTTGCTGTCGAAAAATACAGGCATCGATATCCAACAGGCCAGTACTTGGGTATAGGACATTCATTGCAATACATCGACGTTTTTCCGAACAAGGATTATTCCAACAACAACACGAGTCCAGCGTGAATATTAACGTACACGTTGGAAGAGGATTTATTACGATTAATACGCGCTGACCCTACGACAAGCATCAGCTGCCTGACTATTAGATTAAGCATATCGAGGTCAAGAAGGCCTTAATCCTTATCACTTCCGTCGTGCTCAACATCTAGGAGATATGGACCATCGTGCCAGATCAGTTTTTTGTAACTGGATAATTTCACAGCAAAGAAGTGATGTCAATTTTATAACGAGAATATTGTGGACAGATAAAGCTACTTTCACCAGGGCGGGTATAACAAATTATAGAAACCTCCATGTTTGCGCCGTCGAAAGCCCAAACGTCGTAAAGGAGACAGCTTTCCAGAGCCAATTTGCTATAAATGTATGGGCGGGAATGATCCACGATTAACTTATCGGACCTTACGTGGTAATAAACAGGCTTGATCAACACGTATTATTAGAATTTTCAGGAATCACGTTGTCATGGAAAAAGTGCCATTGTTGAGGAGAAGGCGAATGCAGCTGCAATTAGATGGAGCTCCAGCACATTTTGCTAAGATATTACGTGATAATTTGAATGAAAATAATCCACGGTGGATCGGTAAAGGAGGTCCTGTAGCCTGGCCGCCAAGGTCCCCTGATCTTATGCCCCTAGATTTTTATTTCTGACAGCAAGAATTTTCGCTGCTGAACCAGTCATTTAATTAAAAATGATTAATAATTTGTAATAAAAATTGTTTTTATTGATTATTAATAAAACAGTATTATTTTATTTCTTTGACTTTAACTTAAACATCTTTTTTGTTTAGTTTCCCTACTTTCTCTAGGTGATTTTTGGGCGGTATTTTTAAGAGTTAGCTAGTAACAAAATTTTGTCAATTTGTAGATATTATGCTGTAGATTAATAATAATAATTAAAATAATTAACTTAATGGGACATTTTCACGGTTTACAGTTCAGTTTTTTAAAAAGTAGAGGTTTTCTTTACTAAATAAAGTGACTCATAAACTTCATCTTTCAAAAACCGCAAACAGAATTATAATCGAGCCCATAACTTGAAAATGAGACACCCACTTTAAAGGATTTTTTGTTACTTAAATATTCCGAATTTTCCGGCCGGGCACTTGACGACGAAACACATTGTATATCTTGCAGCTTGTACCGAATTTTAATTGAAATTAATAAAATTTTAATTAACAATTTTGCATTTTAGTAAATTTATTTTTAGGGAAATCGTTAGGATTCGTGTTTTTTTCTAAATTTCTTTTCGTAGATTACTAGATTAGTTTTATTATAAATCATGGCTGTTTATGTAGTAGCATTGGTAAAGTAATAAAACTAATCTAGTAATCTACGAAATGAAATTTTTTAAAGAAGCACGAAGCCTGACGATGTTTGAGAATTAAAATCAGTTTACTAAAACGCGATATTTGAATTAAAATTTTATTAATTGTAATTAAAATTGTGGACAAGCTGCAATTCGATATATTTAATTTAAAATTATTTATATTTATCAATAAAAATGTTCATTTAAATTGAAAATAAACACAACACAAAATAATTCCCATATGATTCTGTTTACGTTTCATAGGAAAATAAAAATCTTTATTCCCCTCTTTATATTGGGGATTTGACTTTTGTAGACTGATGTCACGGCTATTTATGTAGTGGCATTGTCCTATGATTCTATGACGATATGATTTTAGATCATATTGTCGTATGATACTATTATGTTATGATGGTATGATTGTATAACTTTACGTACCATTAGTATTAGCCGCCTGTGACGGTATATCAATCCAATTCCAATTACAACACGCGACATTTAAAAATACATCCCAAATTGTCCATTAGTATTGTAGCTAGTACCCTTATTTTTAAGAAAATAATAAACATACCACAAGCAAATAGGTATCCTTTTTTTGTGGTAATAAAATAATAAATATTTAGCGAAATGTAAATACATATTATTTTTAACCATCAACAGAAATTATTGAGTTTTATGAACGTATTTGTATGAATATAATTAAAACAAATATCTAAATGATTTCATTACGAAATGCAATAAGAAACACAAAAACCATCCGAAAATTTTAGTAACGTTCCGTTGCGAAAATTTTCGTAATCCGGATTTCAAGAATACCATTTTAGTAACTTACATTTTCATCTTCTCTCTCGAAATTTTATTATTTCTGTTTTCCTCTCTTCGTTATATTCGTAATGGTTTCAAGAATACTAAATTATGATTTCACCATTACTATTACGAAAATAGCATTACGAAAATTTTCGGTTACGAAAATTTTCGTAATGTTTCAAGAATAGCACCCCAGATCTCTAAGCTAATTATATACAAAGATGTATTTTCCATTTAAAATGCTATATTCGGCCAATAATATCTCATAGGGTATAATATAAGTACCTAAAAGGCATTAATTCGATCGTTCGTATAATAATGTTGTTGTTTTATATAGAAATACCTTTGAATCAGTTAATTTTTTGCGTCACACAGTTTGTTTTTCCCATATAATACTTTATTATTAATTTTAAACTTATTAAAATTGGAAATTATCGGAAAATATAATCTTTCAAGTGAATTTTTCTACAAGAAAATTTAAATCAAAAATTTATGATTTTGATTATTTATCGTGTGTATCAGTATTTTTATAAAGGAAAGCATTTCATTTTTTTGACTCGCTTCTGACCACAACGTAGTCAAATATCGAAGCAATTTAATTTCTTCAATAAACACACATTAATGTGCCCTAACAGCAAAATAAATAAAAAAAAATTGATCCCGTTAAGCTTCTAATGATATTGTTTCTCACAAAACGAAACCTTAAAGAATAACGCTTGAAACTTAAACAAAAAAAGGCGAATTAAATATTAAAGCAGTATAATTTAAGAGAATGAACAAAGTTTTATAAAAACCAAAAAAACTCCATTGCCTCCATACACAACGCGCACCATGAAGATTGCCTGCAGAAAAGAAAAAAAAATTCTTAATTATGAAACATTACGCAACAAAATTTTATTTCGCTTCTTTGAGAGTATCGTGTCGTGGCTAATTTAGAATGTTCTTTTGTATAACCTCTTGTAGGGGTACGAGTAAAAACAAATATATGTAAATTCTAAAGGAGGTAGCGAGAATTGATATCTTTTGTATTTCTTCGTATTTTTACGTGACAAATCCAAATACGTTTATTTTTTGCACAGTGCAAAACTTTGGAATTTTCAGAATAAAAAAAAACAAACATTTTTCATATTTTTATCTACGAATGTGTATGCTTACCACACTAGAATTATTTCCATTTTGGCTGATATAAATATATGAAATATGACTTATTTGCATATACAACAGAAAAGAAAACTTGAAGAAAGTATAAAACAATCTTAAACCCTTATGTCAATAACATTATCGAGCGCGCCAAGAAAGCAAATTGGTGCTACCATACGTATGTATATTTTTTTACTCGTATTGACTAATACCTAGAAAGAGGGAGATGCAATGCGAACAAATGATTTATGCGTACAATTTTATCGAAGGGCAGTACAGGAATATCGGATTAGTGTAGTTTTTGTACACCCACATCGCACAAGCTCATCAGATTTGCGGTAAAAAATTCATAAGATTTATCATAATTCATAATGTTTACATCGGAAAAATGTAATTTCATCTTGCTGTATTTGTTGAAATTATGTTGTTATTTATATGTTTACTTATAGCTAAAAGCCATCACCATCCACTCTTATTTTTTGTACATTAATACCAACAATGGCGATTAGTTTACAATAATAAGGGGAACATCAAAAAAATTTTACTAGATCTTTACTTTTATTAAAATGACTTTTATAATTATAAATACCAAAACCCATTTGATTCTTTATATTTTGTATTTAGTTGTTTTATTTTAGGGTAAAATTAATATTATTAGTCGATGTCAATAATTAAGTAAAAGAGAAATATTTGAAGTAATTAGTGAAATTTGTTCTATATTTTTTAAGAAATGAATATTTTTTAAATAGGGCTTTTTCCAAATTGGACGATTTGTGTTTGGTATTGTAGAGAAGCTAAACGTATTTGTTCCTCACCAAGCAAAATGCAAAACTATGGTTTTTTAATTGGGAGGTACTGAGTTTGAACGTTAATGACAAAAACAAAAATGAACGAATGAACTTTAGTTTACTTCTTGCAGTTTACCTGGGATTAGTACAATAATTAAGGAAGGATAACAATATTTTAAGTTGGAAAGTAAATATCAGAATAATATTTTTATTATGAAAATCCACAATATTTTAAGTACACTTACCGGCACAGGAAACGCGCCACCCCAACGAATTTTATTTTTTTTTTGATGTGAATATCTTTTGAACCGTACCGAGCTAGAAACATGAAACAAAAATCAAATTCAAGGCCTTTCAAAAAAATCTTAGATAATATTACCATAGCATACTTGGCCTAATCATGTAGCTGTGTTTTTTTTACTTATCTTACAACATGATTTTTAACCATATTTTCAAATGTGAATACCTCTTGAACCGCACTAGCTGAGAACATAAAACAAAAACCTAATCCTAGGTAATACACAGCAATCTTAGAAAATATTACCATACCAATTTTATCTAATCATGTGGCCGTGTTTTTTTACTTATCCCACCACACTATGATTTTTAACTAAATTTTCAAATGTGAATACCTCTTGAACCGCACTTGCTTGAAACATGAAACAAAAACAAATTCTAGGTCATTGGAAACAATATTGTCAGTGTGCTCAATTTTTATTACGTCGCTAAAGTCAGAAAGTGTAGCGGCAATGCTGGCGTTGTTGGAAGATTGAAGAAGCCAATGCTACATCGCTAATATGTTCGGGATTTCCTGTAGTACCGTACAACGTGTTTCGTCGCGATTTTTCGAGACAGGGAGACCAGGTACAGGCAGACAAAGAGTAACATGAAAATTGTACTGGACCTGACGGAGCCAAATCTTATTCATCGATGAATCGAGATTTTGTTTGCGGTCTCCTGATGGGCGAGAACGAATATGGCGACGACTGGGGGAGCGTTAAACTCCATGCACTTTTAGCGAAAGGGTTCGGGGCGCATAAGTCATTGTGTGGGCGGAAATTTCGATGGAACCACGCACCGAGCTCTACCTGGTTCCAACAGGATCTATAATAGCCGTTCGCTATATTAGCGAAATATTGAAATAATGTGTTGTTCCCTACACACCATTTATAGGCAATAATTCCATGCTAATGCACGAAAATGCAAAACTTCATATTGCCAGAGTAGTGAATGAGTACCTTGCAGAGGTAAATATTTCGACGATGACAAGACCGTTAAGGGGCTCCGATTTGAATCCTATACGAGTAGAACATGTGTAGGATATTCTTGGTAGAAGAATTCGGTCTCGTTTTCCAGCTCCGAGAACGATGGGACAACTCCGAAGCGCGTATTCAAAAGAACGGCAAAATATCTCACAGTGAGGATAACAGCGGTTATTTTATGTTTGTGAAAATTTAAATAAAATTTTTAAAATTTGTGAATGTTTCTTTTTTGTTTGAAAATTCGAGAAACCTTAACCAAATATTTAGAAAGAGTAGGCCTTACCCAAATTTTCCAAGATTGTTTTCAATGACCTTGAATTTGGTTCAAGTGGTATTCACATTTGAAAATTTAGTTATAAGCCTTATTGTGGGATAAGTAGAAAAACTCAGCTACATGATTAGACAAGGTATGGTACGATAATATTTTATAAGGTTATTTTGAATGACCTTGATTTTGGTTTTTATTTCATGTTTCCACCTAGTATGGTTCAAAACATATTCACAACAAATTTAATTACAGTTAATCAAAAAAGTATTGGTACACCTTCATTTTTCTGATATTTTTGTTTAGAAAAAGTCGATCAATATAATTCAACAAAATTTTTCAATATATTTAGAAACGTATTCAGATACACCATTACGCTCAAAATTATTTCAAAATCTCAAAAAAATAAAAAAAATAAAATTAAATAACGCAAACATAAACAAAAAGTCCTAAAATTGTCTCAAAAAAGTATTGGCACATTTATAAACTTCTGATCAAATTTATTGTCACTTTTGCCTTTATTGAAAATATTTAGTATTTTCTTGGACCTTCTTTTGATTCCAAAACTGCTTTCAGACGATTTTTCATTGAACTGCAGTGTACTAACTTCGCCAACTCTTCAGGACTGATTTTCTCCATTCTTCTAATAACGTTGATTTTAAAGTTTCTTTTAAGGATATTGCGTGAGTCCTGATACGCCTTACCAATAAGTCCTAAACTTGTTCTGTTCTTTTAAAATATTTAAATAAGCATATCTGTCCATATTAGATTCAATAAAAATTAAATTACTAACCCCTGAAGCACTTACACCCCACACCATCACGTTACTACCACCATGTTTGACGGTTGGAATAATATTTTCCTTATTAAATACTGTGTCGTTCTTTCACCACAGTTTGGAACGCTCATCTGAGCCAAAAATATTATATTTGCTCTCATCGCTAAATACATTTTTTTCAAAAGTAATCAGACTCATCTACATGTCTCTCGTCAAATTTTTGGCGCTTGAATAATTTCTTTTGAAATAAGTGGCTTTTTCTCGCAGACCATCCATGATAACCATGATAGGTGCTGAATACTTCGGTTCTTTTTTATGGTGTTCACGATAATCCGCTGTTCCTTGGGTGAAAATATTTTTGGTCAAACAGGCCGCCTTTCATTGTGCAATGCAGCCGTATTTCCAAACTTTATAATTATATTTCTTACACTGGAATAGTTTCTTACTATTATGGATGCAATCTCAATTTGTTCCCTAAATAAAATTCAATAATAAGTGTTCTCGTTTCTAAAGATAATTCAGTTCCTTTAGTCATGTTGTGATTTGTAAATTTTTAAAAGAAAGTCAAAAAATCGTCAAATTTTGTAAAATTTAATTTTTCTTAAAAAATAAGCACAGCATAGGAACCAAGCGCAAATTTTAGAGCAAAAAGAATCGACATAAAGTTTTATTTAAAAAAAAAAATATTCAATGCAACCAAAACTGCTGTAAAATAATTTCGTGCATGAAACCAAATTAAAAAACTCGATATATTAGAGAAAATCTTATTAGTACGTATTGAGGGGGATACTTATAAAATATTAAAAAGTCGTTTTTATATATTTTTAAACCAAAATAAATTATTCTTTATACTTTTTAACAAATTATTTAAGTTATGCGAGAAAAATTTGCATTTATATTTCTAATCTAGCTACTAAAGATACATATGAGTACATAATTTAAGAATACCACTTTGCTAAAGTTTGCTAAATTAATTTACTCAATTAGTTAAGAAGCATTTTCTGTTTGTTCAAGGTAAACAAAGGCCTCACTTTTTTTTGCAATTTCATAATAATAAGTTTTCCTTAAAGGATAACGGATAACCGACAAAAAGACAGAATCTTAAGATTGGAACCTGATTGCAGAAAATATGAATTCCGTTTTACTCTTTAATCTTTCGCGGATAAATAAAAATATTGGTGGATCTGCTGAGACAAACGCCAAATTTTCATATAAAGTTCGAGAATTTGAAACACCATGAAACTTTCAAATAGTCAAAATTAAAGTCAAACAACGTTTTGCTGGGACTGGGGCGTAAAGATAAAATTTCAGTTGTAATTTCTGTAAAAATTGCACAGGCGTAAAGATAAAATTTCAGTTGTAATTTCTGTAAAAATTGCACGTAAAAAAAAATTTTAAAGTTAAACGTACATACGTTTTTCTAGCCAATTACAATAAATTTATATCGAGGTTTTTTTTCGCTAAAATTTGCGTTTGGTTCCTATGCCGGTCTACAAAAAATGTTTACAAATACATTTTTTTTCCTATACAAACTTGTTATTCGGGAAAGTCCCCAATTCCAAGAAAAAACAACGGGGGAGTTCACGCTCAACTAGCAAAAGTATTATGTGAAAATCTTTATGTATAAGTATCCAATGCACATACACGGCTGCCAGTTCACTAAGTATTTAAATTCATTTACATACATTTTTGGTTTAAAAAGTCAATAAGTTATTATATATTGGGTTTGGAGGACAAACGTTACCGACATTCATTGAATATGCCATTTCGAAAAGGGCACATCTTCTAGTGTTGCGACCTTTTCGAATTTATTGTTATACACACCGACACTGATAGCAGTATTAATACAAGAAACGTGCCTATTTCAAACAAAATCGGTGTGGGTATTTCTACTATACAGTGGTTAAAGCTGCGGCGTTTGGATCGGGAGGTACCGGGTTCGAATCCCGATCGATTACGATCGGTGATGACGATGAACACAACTATGACCCCCTGTTGAGAGTGCAGAATTCATGGGCCGACCCACCTTTCATGTCAGCACTATAGGTTGGCATGAAGCAATGCAATGTGCAGGTGATTTATACAAAGCGGGTCTATAGCCGTACGTCCGCGATTTGGCTACTACTGCATAAAGTAGGACGGTAAAATTAACTGCGAAAGAGTTGGGAGTGCCTTGAGCCCCAGAAAAGATTGCGTAGATTAAAAAAAAAAAAAAAAAAAAAACGTTGCAAGAAAATGAAACTAGATGTTGTGCAGATTTAACTAACTAGGGGGGAAAAAAAGGGAGAAAATTCAAAAAGAAAGTTTCGATGGACATTTTAAAAAAGAAGAAATGAAAGCTGGTGCCATTTTTATAATTATTTTATAATCCCTATTCATTTATCTTTAAAATGAGCCCAATTTTATAATCGGAGCAATAAATACAATACCAAGTGCAAGAAATTTTTAAATATTTGGCACCCTGTATCTAAAAAATCAACAACAACAAAAAAATCGTGTTCTATAAATTGTTTGTTTTACTAAGTGCTACACATTCAAAACATAAAAATCTAAAAATTAAAACATGACTTCCAAAAAAATGTGATTTCAGGAATTTTTCACCATATGCATTTTTCCTCTGTTACGTTTTCACTCAATTTTTGCTAAAGAAAAACGCCCTTTTTGCAACAGAAAAACCAATCCCGCTTCTATATATCGGTTCTTAATATTTTGAATCTTGCAAATGCCAATTCTTTAGTTTTTTTATTGTTTATTTTTTCAAAATTAAACTTTCTTTTTATTAGAATTTACAGGGAAAATCCTCTAAACCGGAATGTGACTGGTCCGTAAAATTTGTCGGCTTTTAGAATTTGTCGTCTGTGCCATTTTCTTTTTTAGAAAATAATTAATATGTTTAGTTGTGTATAATAAAATAAGATAAACAAAATAAAATTACGTACTCGTACGTAACAACTTAAATTTCATTTACTCGTATGTATTGCCAAACATTAACATATCGATGGCAAAATTGCAGTACCGTCTACCGTGTGTCTACATTTGTGATATTTTTACAAGAGGCGAGAAAACCGAAATGATTTGCCATGTAGATATACAGGGTGGGGCACGAATACGAAAAGTAAAATCAAAATGCTTTTTGGTATTCAAGTTTTTACCATTGTTACATTTTTATTATTTTCTGATTAATTCTACATTTTTAAAAAGGATAACGAAATGAGAATAAGAATTATTCAATTATATTTTGAGCTCCGATCAAGCAATAATGAGAGAAAATAATCTCCTTCACCAAGGATCCTAAAAGATGGTTAATAGCTCACTACCATAAAACCGAACCAATCAACCGATTGCCTTATGAAATCCACCAATAAGGGCTAAATAAATATCGTAAAAGAACAACCGAACACTTCTCAAAGAGCACTATCTGTATAATCAGGAATCAGCTGAAGATCAATTGGGCGAAATTTACACAAAAATTTAAAGTTATTTCCATATAAAATTCAACAGACTGCACCAACTTTGCAGGAGACTTGTTCAGACAGCAGAACAAAGTGAGGACTTTATTTCATCCGTCTTTATGTCCGACGAACTATCGTATCATGGAGCCACGATAATCCAAGAGTAATCCACCAAAAACAACTTCACCCGAACCGTGTAACTGTTTGGTGTGATTACTGCTCCTTATTTTTTTTTAAGGAATGGTCGAGCAGATCCAGTGAATGTCGAGCTTTATTTAAAAATGGTAGAGGATGCTTTACCGGTGCTACGACGAAAACGCATTGCACTTATAGAATGGTGGTTTCAATAAGACGAGCAACATGTCACACCACAACAAACGTAATGGATTTGCCTAAAGAAAAATTTGGTGAAATGATAATTTCAAGTAGTAACGACTTTCGATAACCTCCCTGATCCCCAGACTAACAGTTCCTGATTTTTATTTATGGGAATATTATAAACAGGAAGTTAACAAATTAAAACCAACTATAATATGGGAGCTAAAGTACGGGATTACAAAAATAATTAGAGAAATTCGGCCATATACTTTAAGAACGGTTATGAGAGTAATGTCATTAAAAAGTACAGAGCTTGCAATGATGAAGATGGTAGACATCTGCAGGAGTTTTTTTTTGTTAAGAATTGAGTTGAAAGAAAAATGTAGATGAATTATCTTTCATTTAAGAGAAAATTTTAATGAAATGTTTTTTTGGGGAAAAAACTATTCGATTTTACTTTTCGTAGTTATTCGCGCCCCACCCTGTACTACAAGGAACTAACCAAAGTGTATAAATCTTCATGTTTGAACGTTCTGTGTGCAAACATTTAAATAAACAAGAAAGCAAACACTTGTTTTGGACTTTTCATAGGTTGGTTTTCATAGTTTCATGGTTTTCATAGTAAACAATTGCAATGAATTATCTTAGATATTGGATAATGGTTGGCATGGTTTATTAACAAAAATAAATACCCAAATCATTTAATTAGTGAATTGATTAATACTTTTAACCAAATTAACCGTAATAATAACACCATTAATAATAACATTAAAATATTGAATCGCGTCAGCTCTACAAACCAAATTTTATCTTAGAAACCCATCATCTAGGTGCAAGGCATTGACAAAGTGTTACTTAATGTAAACCAAAATTGTAAAATCGCTCTTTTGGCAGCTAATCGACTTGGGAAAATGGTGTTAAGTCAATTGAAAGACAGCGCACCGGAGCCACCCTAGTATATTTGGTTCCGTGCGGCGTGTCGTCTTAAATATATTGGCATTAATAAGCAATTATTAACATAATCGATTGAGTCAACCCAAAACAGACAGTAAAGCACCAATAAAGAATTCTCAAGCCACTACCTTGTCCCTACATTCCCTTGTATTCCCTTCGGGCATAGATTTAAATTTTGTCAAGTCAAAATCCTGTAATACGAAAAATTTTATAAGAACCGTCTGGTTTTAGAAATGGACCTTATCGTTGGCAAAAATGAAATTCTTGTGAACCGGAAGAGTGACACATATGACCTTAGCAAAGCTTATTCTGGTATTATTGATACAATTTCCAAATTATTATGAGAAAAACCTTAACTTTAAATTCTAGAATCCACAAACCAGAATAATATTTGGAATATATGTACATACATACATGGCTAGCCTAAAAAAGTTTTGAAGAACAATTATGAGAATATTTTGATTCTTAAGAAAAATATTCTGAAATACTCGAAAAGAAAATTCTATATAACTTATATACTTTATACGGATTATTATAGTGTGACGTTTTTGTGTTTTAATTAAGCGTTACATTAAAATTTCTATAATTTCTGTAATAAAAAAATACCATTTGTGGTTGTTTTGTTGGTGTCCACAGACCTGGTATTCATAAATAAATAATAAAGTCTTAATAAAACTAAGAGTAAAAAAGCAACAATTTATGCTGTATTTTATTTGACAAATTACAACAACAATCCCATATATCGAATTCCAATTGAAAATCCAATTCCAAAATATAGTTTCAGTGTTCAACAATAGAATCGTTATATTTCATTTTTTTATTTCTAAAGGTTGTCAGGTTGTCATTTCAAAATAATTTCAACGTTAAAAAGTTTAAAATTATTAAAAAAAGTGATGTAAATATTATTAACTTGCATAATTAGCCAACCGTTTGGGCTATTTAAAAATACCATCATACATATAAAATCCGTTAATGCGTAATCAAAATTGATGTGATGGATACAGTTGATAACATATTAATTCAGGTAAAGAGTATATTTTTTGATTGTGTTAGCATCATTAACGACAATATCCATTTAAATTTACAGAACATCGCTCAAAACTTATACTATTCTGATTCTGAAAGCAGCTAAAGTTTATCACATGTATCTACGTCAACATCTTTTATGTCAAGCAGTGAGGAAAACAGGTATCACAGAGTTTCAGATTTTTTTGGAACTGTACAAAATACACCGACGCGGATATTAAGCGACTTTTTAGAGTTTCGCGAAAAACAGCAAATATTATAACAGGTATTGTTTATTGTTTTCTTGACTATTCAATATATGGTACATTATTCTTTTAAATTTTTTAGATTTATATAAATTGTCCGAAATTTGTCCCATATATAAAAGCGGACGAGCAAATGTCGGCAGTGAAAAGGAAACTTACGTCTTCTTATGGTAAGTCGCAAATTCGATCACATACAGCCAATTAGGAAACCTATTCGACTTTTGTGATAAAACAGCGTGGTCAATTGTCAATCGCATGTCGTCGTGGATGGTTTCCAAAGCGAACCAATTTATAAAGTGGCCAAGAACTCCAGAGAAGGTTTTACAAATTACGTCAGCCTTCGAGAATATGAAAGGCATCTCTGGTGTTCTTGGGGCTATAGACGGGACCCATATTAAAATAAAGGCACCGTCTGACCAAATCCCTCTATATAGAGCAATCGTAAAAAATATTGCAGCATTATAATGCAAGCTGTTGTGGATAGTGGAAAGAAGTTCTTAGACGTTCATTGTGGAGAACTCGGATCTTTTCATGATATTCGGGTCCTGCGTCGATCACTTTTGAATTTCACTTTCGACATTTTTAATTGGTGATAGTGCGTACGGCATGAAACCTTAGTTAATCACTCGCCTTTTAAAGATACGGGAAACTTAACCGAACAGCAACATAAATATAATTACTTTCTTCCTTCAACGCGGATGGTTGTAGAAAATGCTTTCGGGTTGCTGAAAACTCGGTTCAGGCGAATACTGCATTTCACGGAATATTGCAAATTAAGCACAGTAATAAACATCACAATTGCATGTTGTGTGCTCCACAACTTGTGTATGAATGAACAGGATGAATGGAACTAGAAGACCACAGTAGTGAAGACGAAGGAACATTGGCAGTTGACTGACCAGTTACGGTTAACGCCAGTAGTGGTAATACACAGGATCGATGCTCCGTCGTTTTCAATAGTCTTCTTGAGAAAGAACTTATATAAAAAATAAACAAACTAATAAAAAATATAATTTGTTGTTTCAAATTTAAATTTAATATCATTTGTAATACAAATTTATTGTTCCATTGGTATATATTATAATTTTTATTCCTTCCTCTTGGACATCGCACTAATAAGCTCCTTATGCCACTCCCTTTTCTCAGTGTGCCAATCACGTTTTTCGGCATGTCTCTTATTCTTTGCAGCATCCTCGTTCTTTTGTTTGCCTCTTTTAATTCTGTGGCTTCCATTTAAAACGCTAATTTACTTTTCAAAAGTTTCTTCTTCTCATTTTCTCGACACGATGCTTTTCCTGGATTTTCTGAAGTTGACGGAACATCGACAGGGGAATGTGGCGTCAGTGGTTCATCTTCTCTGGGAACCGACAATTCTATCATTGAGTCGAATAGCTCATCATCTTGATTTTGTGTCCTCGGTCCTTGCTCCCCTATAACAATGCTTTGCGTAACTGAATCTGTGCTCTCTGGTGCAGCATTTTCAAAGCCGTAAATTTCGTCCATAAGATCCAAATAAGGCGTTATTGCTGGTCCGGCCCCTTTTCGTTTTATAGGGAGATTTTAAAACTTATATTTTATTTTTTATTTCTTCCGGTGCAAAGGGAATTTCCTGAAACAAACGTAAATGTAAAATATTTCCTAAAAATATAAAATACATTGGTATATCATTTACTACATACCGATATATCGGAAGAAGTTAAATCTTCCGCCAAATGATCATGGCCCAATTTTTTTTTTTTGTAAAATGCTCGAACTCGGCCTTTCTGTTGTTAACGAAAACCAATAGTGTTCGTGTCTCGGTACGGCTCCAAATTCTTCTCGAAGAGCTATTAACATTGAAAAGATTAATATACCATATTTATTCTAACAGTTTGTTTCGTATGGTTTATAAAAATATAAAATATTCAATCCAAATACTCACTAAGGTTTTCTTTTTCGGTTTGATGTAAATGCTGTTTCATTCATATTGAAATATTATTTATATAATGATTATTGATTATGGAATTATATGTAAATGACTGATAATTAATTTAAAAAGAACATTAAATTTGAAATGACGCGCAAATACCACATACAAAATGCTTCCAACCTTTAGAAAATAAATCCAATTCCAAATAAGAATTCGAAATTTCTTTTGACGAAAATTGAATTCCAATTCCAATTCCTTGGTCAAATAAAGTACTGCATTAATAAAATTGATTTGAATTGAGTTGATAATAAGTGCCAAAAAATTGTCATCCGTAATTATGTATACTGCAATACCATAAGTTAGTTCAAGGAAGGCAGAGAACGGATTTGAGACAGTGTCACTGTTTCACAAGTGTATTTTATCCGAAGGAGATTATTTGGAAGGGGATGATTGTTTTATTTAAAAAGTCTTACTACTTTTTGATCACATTGTTATATTCTAATAGTTGAAAACAAAATCATAGTTTGCGAATGATTTGGAGGACGAAAATGTGATATTGTTTGGATTGTTGTGTTGATGTGAGGGCAAGGTTTTGCATGGTATATCGGTGTTGGTCGATGGTTGTGTCGTCAGTTGGTAGAGGTGAAAGGGGATATTCTATGAATAACTGATCGGGTAGCTTGATGGTTTGAGCTTTCCAGATTTTCCTTCACAGTTGCTCCGCTCAGAATGCAAGAAAAACTGTTGATGGAAGCGCTCGATAATGCCATTGGCTTGTGGATGGTAAGGGATTGTACGTATACGGTGTGATCCGAGAGGTTTTGTTAATTCAGTGAAAAGTTTGGACTCGAATTACGCTGCCTGATCAATTGTGATATGAATGTGCACGCAGAATTGTAATACATAGTTTTTGACGAATGTTGTGGCAATGGTTGCAAGAGATCCTGCGATGTCTATGTGGATATATTCGAATCGACCAAGGTACGTTTCTACGCCATTTTTAAAATTTAAAATTTCCGTACGGAAATAAAAAATTGTTGTTTCTAAAATCAGTATTAAACACGTAGAACAAATATTTTAGCTAATTACATAAAAAAAAATCTCATGAAATAAAGATTTTCCCTTACATGAGAAAAAGGATTTTCTTGATTAATTATTTACCTCTGTGTGTATAAATGATATTTTGTGTACTGAAATCTAATAATTAACCATAAATGTAACTATATACCATAAATGTATACTTCCAAAACACCTATTGCGTGCGTTAAGTGTTTTAATAATTAATACACTCCAAAAGCAGAATTAAATCAAAACATAACAATCGTTGAAAATTATAAGACAAAAGAAAAATATGCGATTTACGGTATTTCAGCAGGTTACAATGTTATTTGTATTTGAAATTATCACCGGGTGATCCATAATCAAAAATAAACTGTTTAAAAAAATCTTGTTAATTTCGACACCTCAACAACTTAATTATTGTTTCATGTCTAATTAACATAAGTTATTGTAGTTACTGAGCTTTTGTTATATCAATCATCCTGTAAACATACTCTCTTATACACATTTTACATTATATGTATATGTTTCCTACTGATAAGCTTCCTAATGTATACACATACTTATACCGTTTTCTTTGCTTTTCTTTTCAGGAAAAACGAACGTCTATTACGAATAATCTGGCTGGATGATAACGAATATTTCGCGCGATTAATTAATTTATTATTTTTTGCTTTTTTTTATTTCACATTATAATTTTCCATTTTTTCCCACTAAACCATCATTGGTGGGAACCTGGGAAGCGCACAACATAACGAAAAAAAAAATAAATAAATCAAATTGCCAGACTTTAAGCGAGAAATCTCTATTAAAAAGCTCTCTACCAAATCTATTTACACTAAACAAGTAAAATATAGAAAACAAAGCACGATGAATCATAATTGCTTTAATTATTCAAAGCAAATCAAAAAGAAAAAAAGGAAATGATTTTAAAGAGATAACATTTTCTTTTAACAGAAGAAAACAGATATACAATTTTTTTTTATTTCTTTTTGTGTTAAACAAAAAAATCAGGCAAGACCCGGAAATACAATAAGAATAAAATTAAACTAAAAAAAAATAATAGAAACACGTAAAAGTGAGTTTTCCTTGGAGAACGTACACACACAAGAGAACAAGGAAAATAAGTTTCAGATAGCAGTGTTCAGAGTTATTGGAAAAATTTTAACATTACATAAAATTACAAAAATAAAATTGTTATCTGTGAGTAAAACGGCAAATGAAATCTGGAAAAGGAAGTTGTTGTGTACCATTCGAATTAAATTAATTTCTGTGTGTGTAGAGTAGAGATAAAGGTGGAATAATACTACGACGACGACAACGTAGAATTAAGTGGAAAGTCAAGGAATGTCAAATTTTATTAGAATGTTTTATTCAAATTTATTTCTATTATTTTTTATCATATTCGAAACAAATTTAATATTAGCTGATGATATTATGTTATTGTATCCGGATAAGTTGCGGGATAATTTCGACGAGGATGGTGGAGGAGGAGGTGGTTCAGGTGGTGATGGAGGCGGAGGTGGATCAAATTCACGGTCTAATGATAGAAGTAATTTAAGCAATAACCGGCGTAACAGTGAAAAACTTACACCTGAATCATTTCTACGACAGTCAATTGATGCAAATACACCAATATTCCCGGAACGATCGGACGCTGTCTATTTCATTATTGCGGTTCCAGGTGGAGCAAAAGCTTGGGGAAATACTTTAGCGCGAACTTTACTGGATATGGGACCACCGTTTGAAAGTCCGCTTGGGCCACCATTACGACCGCTTTTTGTTGATCTGCCGGCGAAAGGAAGGTAAGCATTCCTGAATTGTTATATATTCAAACGTTTAACACTAACATTTTGCATTCCTTTTATATACATACATACAACCTCAAGCGTCTCTCAAGTTTTAGTTATTTCTTATTTTTAAATAGTCCTTCATTTAAATTTCTATTCGGCGACTAAAGTACAGTATTTTATATTTTTCAAATAACCTTTTAATAAAATTTAAGTTGGCATATTTTTTTTCATTCTTATAAGTACGTTTAATTTGCTTTTATTTCCCCAATTCTTTCATCCCTCTAATATACTCAGAACCATCTTGATGCAAAAGTACCCAAAATAGGCTTAAAATAAGGGATATAGGCTAGAAAAAATTTATTTTCTTAGAATTTGTATGATAAAACGATTGAAGAAAAAACATGAATTAAAAATTAAACCTAATTAAATATTTTTTCCTGAAATCGCTAATAAACAGCTCAATGTCTAGCTGATTCAAAGCATATAATCTCAAGTTTCACATTTTCCAAAAATAATTAAAAGAAACTAAGGGAAATTAAATTAAAAAATGATTTGGAACAATAACAATAATTAAAAAGATAAAATGTATTAAACTCAATTTAATGTATGTACAAATACTTCGAGACGTGTTTTTATTTTTGTGTAGTGTCAAAAACATCTATAATTCCAAGACAAACTATTATTCTTTATTGGCTGGTAATTGCTACTGAAGGTAGTATTGGTGACTAAATGATGACGGCAACGTCGCATATTACTTTACATTTATTTTCATACAAACACATATTTACTTTTTATTTGTACACTCTTGACAAAAATATTGTACCTTTTTGAATTCATTTTTGAATTTAATAAAAAAATTATTAAGATAATTTAAATTTAAAAGGTGTCTTAATATTAAAAATCGAATTGTGTCTTAATATTTTAATATTTAACATGTAGTAAAGCATTAAAATATGTACGCTTATTCGTATTTTTTAACACAATGAAATGTGCCAATTTTTAGTCTAGAGTGTAATAAAAATAGGTTAGGTTAGGTTATACATCTTTTTCCTTGTCAAAAAATATGTACGACAAACATATGACATCTTGTTTTTGTGGCCCTTGTTATATAAAAATATATTTTAATAGAGCGCTCAAGATTAAAGACGTAAGTAATTTGTTTATAATCTCAATATTTCACGTCTAATAACCATTTTATTGCAGTCGGAGCTCGATAATTTGAGTCATGAGTACAAAAACGAATCGGAGAAGTACAATCTGAACAGCAAATGTGTATACATAAGAAGCTATTGACCGAGTTAGAAATTTATCATCGTATTGTGCGGTTCAAAAATTATATTGTAGCTATCATGAATAAGAATTTAGTTCCGGCCAAAGTTATGGTCCCGTTTTTGGGCGTACGTGCCTGCCTGAGTCGAGGAATTCGTTATAATTTTGAACTGATATTATTTCGAGGACCATGGTCACCATTCTAGAATAACTGGCATCTAACAGTCGACGAACAAAATTGGCACAAAGTTGTCACGACAATAATGTGTTTTGTTGTAGAAAATTTAATACACTGTCCGTTAATACTTTTGTGGCAGTTGATGTTTTTTTTAAATTATGGTGAGTTGATTAAACGAGAACCTGGAACTTGAATGAGATGCTGATCACGATATGGCCGACTATATCTACGATATTTAACGAGTGAATTAGTTTTTATTGTGGTATTTTAAGCGTTTTTGTCATATTAACCGTTTATGATGAAGATGTTGTCCAGGTCGAAAATGTCCTCACTAAAATGACACTATTAACGGCGGTTCTTGTTATATCTCAAAACTTTATTCCTGATGAGAATTTAATTTGGTGTCCTGAACAATTGATGACAGCCATTCGGCGCATGTTCATTATCTCCCAGTATCGTATCGTGAATTATTACATATGTACATCAAGAGTACCTGATCAATTCGGACAATTGTTGCAACTGAAAGTGGTAACTACTAGTATCTTTGAGTTACATTAATTTTGTATTAAATTCATGTTTGTTCCAGATTCATCTTGTTAACGAATTATAGTCCGCTAGTTACGCCATTTGTCATGAACTTCTGTTTCCGGTCACGGGCTTTGGAGATTTTTCGTTTGATGTAAGTTCGTTTGCTAAATGGATGTGCGAAAATATGGGAATCCAAATTGGCAGCTCACTAACAGTAATGAGGAGGAACAAATTACATCACAACCAGTTTGCCAAACGAATCAATATACGCAGGTTGAAAATGGTAAGACTGACATGAAAAACCTGCAATGGAAAATGCCAAGTGGGGCCCGCCATTTTGTGCAAGGATTACAAAAACATGCTCTACAAGACTTGAATATAACGCGCGGTGCTAGAGGTTTCAATACTAATAATTATACGGCGACGGGCCAAAGCAAACAAATTGGGGGTGAACATTCTTCGATAATTCAATTGATTTTGCGAAAGAACAACGTTGGATCAACAATGTGTCTATTCATATTCAGTTCACCTGGATATTTACCATCAAGTATGGTGCACACTCCGCTGAGCAATATTCATCAACAGAGTCTAATACATTCGCGGCATTCGGATGACTTCGATCGTGTGAAATACTGTTAAATTTGAATGCCAGCACGAATACACTACGAAGTACATTGCATAAGATTCGAATTTCGTGTAGGTAAATAAAATAAACAACAAGGTATAATTTTTTTTAATATATTAAAGAGATAAAAGCCGTAAGCACATTTCTTAGTAAACTATTCAGTTGCTTCCATTAGGCATAAAACCTTTCCCAATGAACATGTAATTAACAAAATAATAAATAAATAATTCAATAATTAATAAATACAAATAAAATAAATAATGAATTTCATTTAAATAAAAAGGTCAGTCTTCGTTCAGTCAATTATCTCGAATGACAGAACCATTGTTGTTATTGTAATTGGTTTTATTTCCAACACAAAACCTACACATAAATACAAGCATAAATAGCTTTCGTTTTATTTGATATTATTATACGGCGTTGCCGTGATGTGAATTGTTGTTGTTTCCTATGTATTTTTTTTCATATTTCATAGCACAAAACCAATACAAATTAGATTAGTGTTGGTTAGATTTTTTATTGAAGGCTTATATGTACACAACTAACACTAGGGGCAGTAGTCACTTTGTCCCTTCAAATTTCGTATAGTTCGTCTTGGAATTATAGATGTTTTTGGTAGTGTGGTCAAAAAAAATAAAAATTCATACGAATCAATTATCATATTAATCTATAATTAATTTATATTACATTGTGATGATTAATTTATTGAGTGATTATTAATTACCAACTTAATTTAAATAGATTATTATTATAATAGTGTAGTGGTAAACTCGATCTATACAGTTACTATTTAATGTGTTGTAGTGGTGCTGTCTTTAATAAGCTAATAATTAATAGTGGACTATTAGTGTTTTCTCTAAATAAAAGTGGCATTAATCAACTATCATTAAACTTGCTTAACATATTACAGGATTTAGTGTATGTGAAACTGTAATCGAAATATAAATATAAATAAAATCATAAACATCTTGTGTTGCATTTACAGTTATTAGTGATTTAATGTTCATTAAATTTTGCAAATTGTGACGCGCCACTTATCGGTTTGCATCAACAGAATACAGACGGCCCCTTATAAAGTGATAACAATTAAATTAAACCCGTTCTAAAATATTTTGTTATCATCTTAACAATTTTAGCCCTTGTGGAGACTAATGGGCCTAACCAGGCCCTTTTTCAAATTTCTGGTATTGCTTGCATACTTTGCAAACAGCAGTGGTCATCATATTCCGTTACATCATTCACACACCGTTCTTAAACAAATTTCTGAACAGAATGAATTAAACATCTTAGAGAGAAATGAGTTTTAGGGAATTTTTAAAATCTAGCCATATTGGTTACCAAAGGCTCTAGTCAGACCCCATATATTATTAATAGGAAAATGTACTGATTTTGTTTGTTCATGAGATGAAACGCATTAATTCTTTTATTTATAAATATTTTTATCTTTATTGTAAATGAGTACCGTTATTTATTTCGTTTTCAAAATTCTCGTGCCATTATTTGTACACGTGTCATATCGAAAGCAAGTGTAATAAATTTATGTGTTTTAATAGTTTTTCGAGTTTATGTGTGCAGTTAGTAGTTAGTTTACATAATTTAGTTTATAATCAGTGAGTGATATTTCATTTTTTGATTCAATGAAAAGTGTTTTTTGCGTTATTAAAGTTTTTGTAAAAAATTGAACCAATTTGGCGAACATGTTGATGAGGTCGAAATAGTGTTTCAGACATGTTCACGCTCCGATCCTAGATTTAATGAACGGATCGCAGAAGCGTTGGCGAATGATATAGAACGTGAACGTGAAAAAGAGCAACAAATGGATGGACACTTTCGCAGTTGACGACGATGAAGACGAAGATGAAGATTATTTGCCAAATGAGGACGATACATCAGACATTGAATCAGAGCAAGAATTCGAGGTACAACTGGAGTATGATAGTGATGATGAAGAGAACGAAATGCAATCGACTGTTGGAATGCAGCCTATAGTCGAACTACAACCGGCAAATGAAAATCAATCAGAAATGCAAGAAATATTGACCGATTTGAATACACAATATTTTGTCGGAAAAGGCGGAACCAAATGGAAAAAATCACCACCACCAACTGGACGTACACGCCTTCGTAACATTATGCGGTTAGTCATAACAATCTTCAACACGCATCTGATTTCTGGAAAACAATGAGCTTACCAATTTTTAGAGCTACAATGTCATACAAACGATTTGTTTGTTTATCACGATTTTTGCGGTTTGATGATAACCGTACTCGCGAATTTCGTGCAAAATCGGATAAAGCTGCACCTATTCGAGATATCTGGAACTTTCTAAATGAAAATTTAGAAAAAAATTATCGTCCCCATAGCGATATCACCATTGATGAACAGCTGTTTCCATATCGTGGCATGACCAAGTTCACTCAATATATCCAATCAAAACCTGAGTGTTACGGGATTAAAGTCTGGTGGGCATGCGACGCTAAAACACATTATCCATTGCACGGAAACATTTATACTGGTAAAGATCTAGATTCAGGTCGGGCTGTAGACCAAGGAGAAACTGAGTTGATGCGTTTGGCTTCCAAATACGCAAATTCGGGCAGAACGATCGTAGCTGATAATTTTTTCACAACACTACAAGGATGTAAACGGCTAATGGATATTGGATTAGGGTATGTTGGCACGCTTTGAAGTAATAAAAGATTTGTTCCGCCAGAAATGAAAAAAACATCCCTCTCGCCCTATACATTTAACAGAATTTGGCTTTCACGAAAACAGAGTTGTAATAATATCTTACGTGCCAAAAAAAAAATAAAGCCGTGATTCTTCTATTAACATTGCACTACGATAAAAATGTAGTAGGTGAATTATAAAAGCCAGAAGCGATTTTGTACTATAATAAATCAAAAGGTGGAGTCGATGTTATGGACCAAATGCTCACCCATTATAGTACCAAAAAACGAACAAAAAGATGGTCTTTGGCCTTTTTTTATAATATGGTTGATGTAATGGCCCTGGCCAGTTATATCATTTGCAAAGAGATAGACCATTTCAAACATACAGATGCACGGAGAAAATTTTTGTTGTCTTTATCGGAAGCTCTAGTTCGTCCGCAAATTGAATTGCGCTGTAACAATCGACAAGTGATAAAACATTTCGTCTGCCGATCAGCAATAGAAGCATTTTTGGGTGGCCCATTATTGGTAAGAATTCGAAATTCAAATATTTATTATTTCAAAGAACTATAAGTTATACATTTATATTTCAGCAAACAACACAATTTGTCGCCAGTGCCAGCGGTGCTGACGTTACGGGAAAGAGAAGAGACTGCCGATTGTAGATATCATGTATATGATAAGGTCCGCTGCAAAACTCGATACTACTGCGAGAAATGTTTGGACCCTGTATGCCAGCAACAATCAAAATGCTTCTATAATTGTTTCAAATGCCATAATAAACAAGAAGCAACATACAACATAAATAATGAATAAATAAAATAAAATCTACATTTAATTAACTATTTGAAATTTATTAATTTACCTCCCTTTATTAATATTACGTACTTACTATTTTATTATAACATGCTAATTTTAATCAAAAGTAATGAAATACAATCACAAACCTCAATAAAATCAAATAATTACTTATATAAACTCATATAAATATGTAAGGGTCTGGCTGGGCCCTTTGGTAACCAATGTGCAAAAAACAACAATGGTTCACACAAAAGTTAACAGTTTAATACTATTGTATATAATTATTAAAATGTCGTGTAGTGGCTGTTCTAAATTATTTAGTTCTACATCTTCGGATACTGTGTCTTGCAACTATTGCATGAAACAATTTCACTACGACTGCAGAGGCATTGATCGTGCTGCCATCAACTCAACAAAAAAATATTCAAATGTTTGCTATTTTTGCAACTGTTGCAAAGTTTTGATTATGAACAACGATTTCACCAAGATCTTATATAAAATTGATATAAGTACTGAAAGAGCCGCGGGAAATATTGACCTGAAGAAGATCGATTCCGAGGTAGCTGAAAATCGAAAGTTAATCAACCAACTGTTAAAAAACTCTGGGAGTGTCACTCCCTCCGAACCATCATATGCAAAAGTTTCTGAAATGGACTCGGGTGCTGGTACTATCATTAATTCACGGAAACATACTCAAAGTGTTATTGGTACAGGTGATCCCGTTGATTCAATTAAACCTGCCGTTATTCCTGTCAATAATAAAAAAATATTTGTATATAAGCGGAATCGACCCATCCCTTTCACCTGAAATGGTTGTTGGCTACATTCAAAGTAAACTAGAAAATTGCTCGCCTGACGAAGTGGATTGTAAAATATTACTTGCAAAGGGCCGGATAATTGACAATTCCCTTACCTTCATCTCCTTTAAAATTGGATTAAAGGACGCTTATTTCAATATGCTAAACAATTCTGATATGTGGCCTCGTGGTTTGTTAATTCGTCCATTTGTAAATCATTCACGACAGCCAAAAAACAGAGCTGCTTTAACGTTCCAACAACACCGAAAACTGCTGATGCAACCAACACTATCAACGATTTCACCTCGATCTACTACCACAACGCCTCCAGTATTCGAGGTAAAACTAAGGTTTTTGGTTTAGGCCTACTTGACAACGATTATGACGTCATAATAATCAGCGAGACCTGGCTTACGATAAATATGTGCTCCAAAGAATACTTCCATCTGATTATGTCGTTCATAGAAAGGATAGATACGATTCTGATACCAATCGTAAGGGTGATGGTGTTTTGATTGCTGTAAAGAATTCGGTTCCTAATGATGTGATTGCCTGTCATCCTAGCCTAAACGTGATTGATGTTAGAGTCAGATTGGCCAATAATACTTTGATTGTTGTAGTCGCCGTGTATATACCTTACAGATCGGACTTGGATTACTACAACACGTTTATCAACTTCATCGACTCAGCTATTATGCCTCTAGTTCATCCTAGCGACCAACTTATCATTGTGGGCGACTTTAATTTACCCGGTATATCTTGGGAAGATGTGGACGGTGTATTTTCTTCATCTTCTATCGAACAAAATTCTTCAATTCTATCGAACACTATAACTACGTGAAGAATAGAATTTTTCTATTTCTGCTTCTAGTCGGAATGAAATTATTCGTTCCGGAATGAAATTGTATGGCATTGTTGTTGTATAAATACCAAAGTAAGACTACATTTGTCTAAATAATTTTTAGTCTAATACCATAGACAAATTACTTTAGAAGATAAACAACTTTGGTATTAACCTGTTACCTATAAAATAAAGTATTATAATTTTTCGAACAGTTTGGAGGAAGATTGAACGAAAGGAATATATGTTTTATCTCTTTTCGTCATAAACTTTCCTACTGATCAATGAACGTGAATGACGAAAAGAAATAAACATATTCTCTATACTCCTTTTATTAAGCAATTGTTTTTTTTTGATGGCTGTAGTTTTTATTTTCCTATATCAAAATAACATAGTCTCTCTCCCTTTACATTATGTTACAACCATATTCAAATATGGAACAGATATGTGTACTTCGATATTTTTATTGTTTAAAAAAAATGTAAATAGAAAATATTAAAACTCAACACACATACATATACACATATATTTCAAAACAAAATTTACAGAACACCTAAACCTAAAAAACAATGAAAAATAAAGGAATTACATTTACCTTTAAATTATTTGCTTTGCTATTGTGATTCATAAAATAAAAAAATTGCGATAAAAAGGACCGTATTAAAAAGGTTTAGGTGCATTTTTTATTCTTTAAAATCAAAACAAAAATCGAAACAGAAAATGTGTATGCATAGATATATCCAATGCACATATAGATTGTAGAACGAATTACATATTTCGGTATCGGGAATAATAGAAAACAAAAATTTTTTTTTGAGCGATCATTTTTTCAATTTTTATTTTCAAGTTTTTCAATTTTCATATGATAATTATTTTTATTTACATTTAGCAGTTTAATTACATTACAGTTGACATAATAATCCTTTGATACCTGTAAAACAATCTGTAAGGAATATATATATACGAGTTTATATACTGTATACAAATTAACAAAAAACCACATGGAACCCAACAGTTTTCAGAAAATGAGTGTGAAATTGGCCGTACAAGTTTTAAGTAACACCGTTTCATGTGCAATACGTACAGCGCTAAAAACAATGCCATCCATTTTTGACAATTATATGGAGCACGCGATACCGACAGCAAACATCATAGAACGATTCAACAACATTTTCGATTGTCTGAACTGTCGCAATTTTTCATCAAAAAATCCATTTGAGAAGCCGCTTAGTATAAATAACAGTACATATGTTTATTTAGAAAACAGCTTGGTATTTTTAAAAAAATTGAAAATTTTATCAAAAAACGAAAATTATTTTAAGTTTATAAAAGGGCTTGAATTAACGATAAGTGCCCAATTAGCGCTGATAAATTATGTAAATTCTACCTTTAATGTAGAATTTATACTTACCGGAAAAACCAATCAGGACGCTCTGGAGAATTTTTTTTCGGCATTAAGAGGCAAAGGTGGCTTTAATTATATGCCGTCGAGCTACCAGATCGGGGTACATTTTGCCAACATTGTGGTTGCGAAAGTTTTGTTTCATTCCATACATTCTAACTGTTTACCTGATGATGAATTTAATTTAAAGCTAAATTGGAAACAATTCAAGGATGAATATAAAAAAAGCATCAAACATCAGGATTCGCAAGAAATTGATTCATCAGAGGCGATTGTTCTACTGCCTAACACCACAACGGAATTCACCCAATTAACTTCTAATGCAATAGCGTATTTTGCTGGCTATTGTGTACGCGAAAAAATTGATTGCGACAAATGTATCGCAAAATTATTAAAACCTGACACAGTAATTAATGCGAATGATGTATATTCAAGAAAAAAATTTCAGGAAAGATAGCTCCAACTTCGGATCTCTAAAAGCGCCAACGGATGAGTGGTTTGAAATAGCTACATTTTTGGTACAAATATTTGAAAATTTTTTTAGTAAAAAAAGTCATGTGAATAATATATTGGAAGAAATGACAAAATTTAGTTTCGAAAAACTAAATTCAAAATTTGTGTCATTTATGCCAGATCAAAACAACCTTTGCTATGAGCATTTTCATAAATTAGTTTATTTTCTTTTATTGGTTTTGCTTCGCAAAAATTGCAAATGGCTAGTTGCTTACTTGCTTCCAAATGGATACGTAAAAATACACCTGTAGCTTCAAGAAAATTAAAAATTTTGAGTAATTAAATATTAATTTTGGATTAAATTTTTGTTTTATTATAATTATTTAAAATTAATTAAATTATAACATTAAAACTAAATAAATTAAATTATAAATTACATTACACTGACTTGTTTATGTAAAGCCCAGGCGATTCATTGTCATCAAACATTTATCTCGAATATCACGAATGAAGAACAAATATTTAGCGTATTTTGTTGAGAAATTTACAACAACAATTGCACTAGGCAGAGAAATTATTTAATTCAAAAAATAATTCAAATTATTTAATTAAAGATTGAACGAATAAAATACTTAATTAAATATTTGATAGAGAAACAGGAGAATTAGCATCATAAAAGATACAAATTAAATCGAAAAAATAATTTTCGATTTATTTTCTTAAAAAACAATAATTCCTTTAAAAATGTCGAAATGCAACAGCGTAAGCGCGACCCGCGTGGAATGGGTTAATAAATTATGTAAGCACACACAAATTACAGCCACAAATTATTTTTGTATAGGTATTAGGTATGCATATTATACAAATATGAAATAACTACGTAGCTACATATCTATGTATACAGTATATAAACTCGTATATATATATTCCTTACAGATTATTTTACAGGTATCAAAGGATTATTATGTCAACTGTAATGTAATTAAACTGCTAAATGTAAATAAAAATAATTATCATATGAAAATTGAAAAACTTGAAAATAAAAATTGAAAAAATGATCGCTCAAAAAAAAATTTTTGTTTTCTATTATTCCCGATACCGAAATATGTAATTTGTTCTACAATCTATATGTGCATTGGATATATCTATGCATACACATTTTCTGTTTCGATTTTTGTTTTGATTTTAAAGAATAAAAAATGCACCTAAACCTTTTTTATACGGTCCTTTTTATCGCGATTTTTTTATTTTATGAATCATAATAGCAAAGCAAATAATTTAAAGGTAAATGTAATCCCTTTATTTTTCATTGTTTTTTAGGTTTAGGTGTTCTGTAAATTTTGTTTTGAAATATATGTGTATATGTATGTGTGTTGAGTTTTAATATTTTCTATTTACATTTTTTTTAAACAATAAAAATATCGAAGTACACATATCTGTTCCACATTTGAATATGGTTGTAACATAATGTAAAGGGAGAGAGACTATGTTATTTTGATATGGGAAAATAAAAACTACAGCCATCAAAAAAAACCAATTGCTTAATAAAAGGAGTATAGAGAATATGTTTATTTCTTTTCGTCATTCACGTTCATTGATCAGTAGGAAAGTTTATGACGAAAAGAGATAAAACATATATTCCTTTCGTTCAATCTTCCTCCAAACTGTTCGAACAATTATAATACTTTATTTTATAGGTAACAGGTTAATACCAAAGTTGTTTATCTTCTAAAGTAATTTGTCTATGCTAATACCCTAGACACACTGCGATTTAATAAAACCGATTTAGTGATTTTTTCGAGATTAGTCAGAGTGTGTCAACCTCGATTTAGCTAATCCCGTTATATTTGCATAGAATACTTAAACTAGTTTTCAAGTCAAATAGTCGCATATATTTTTTTTTCCTAAAATATTTATTTTTTAAATTTTATTATTATGTTTGTTATAATTGAAATTAAGTTATAATTGTTATAATGCCAAAATTAATATAAGCGGAATGATCGGGCGATTCATGTACTGTGCGCGCTGTACGAAAAAATTCTATTGCATCAAGAATTTTGCTACCAACAGTGGGTCGGGTGTCCTGTCGTACCGTTTGAAGTGATTCAAAATTCGCGGAACGAAGCTTTTTGTGTAAATAATGTCATACATTCATCCATTACTTGTAAAATCCAAAATCTAATATTCCAAGCGGCAAATATACCACTTTAAGAAATAGACCGCTTCGGCTTCAAAGATTTGATGTTTATATTAATTCCCACCTCATCTTGCATAATCTGCTAAGAATGAGCTTTAGCTCAACTTATATTGTGTAAGTGGGCTTGGTTTACCTTTATAAATTTGTTGTAAATAAGTAAATAAATAAGTAAATAAATAAATAAATAAATAGTTTAGCTAAATCGGATTTATTAAATCAAAGTCTGTCTAGGGTATAAGAACGAAAGGGATTTGTTATTGTCTTCATTTTCAACAGTGAATTTAAGTTTATTCTGAAATGAATTAAATGGAATTTTGTTATTGTCAATATTTGATTGTGCAGTTGCCAAAATAATGTCGCCAACGTATTTGAAAATGAAAGTTGGTTGTAGTAATGGTAATTTTTGACTAAATAATTTTTCTAAAACAAAATCTGCTAAAATTGGGGAAAAAGGTTTACCCATCACTAAACCAAAATTTTGTTTATAAAAGACGTCTTGATGTTTGGAATAATTGTTGCCCGAAACGCATGTGTCAAAAATATTTAAAAATTTTTCTTTCGTAAAATTACTGTCTGTCTCAATTTCATTCCACCTTATATACAACACATCACTCAATTTTTAAATTTTTACAAACGAATTTTTTATATTATATTTACTGATTTTTGTTAAAGGTTTCAAAATATTACAACAAAATTTTGACAAATTTAAGCCGAACAATTTATGGTCGAAGCTGTTGGTCGTGAAGGAAACCATATATTCTCCGACTCACGAGTCGTTCTTGTGACCTTGTCTCACGCTCCACCATACCGTCGCCCCTTTCCCCCAATTTTTGTGTGTATTTGTGGAAATTTATTTTCATTTGGATTTGAAGCTTTACCCGACAATTTATTTTGGTTTTGTCTCTTGAAGAAACCAAATATGAAAAATAATTTTTTTTTTTTCTCCAGGGTTTACTTATTGCGGTTAGTTGATTTAATTTTACCTAAATTATTTGTGTATTAAATTGACTATATATCAATATATTCAGTCTTTTTTACATTTTTATGTTATTAAATTGTTTAACGAACAAAATTTGTATTCTTGCAAAAATGTAAAATAAAGAAATCGGTTGTATTGTAGCTATTATGATTGCAAAAATAAAAATTTTATCCGTTAAACAATTAAAAAAGATTAAATTTTTACTACCTGTAGAAAAAAAAATGTTTTTCATATTTGCTTTCTTCATTCGAAAAAAGTAAATGACTTTGGAAAAATTAGCGTTGGTTTTGTTTGAATTGGTGCATGTGTAACTCAATGAACCAAATAAAAAAAAATTGTCGAAGAAACGATTCGTGTGAATAGGCGGATGAGTGCCTCAAGCATCTATAAAAATAAATAGGGGAAAAATTAAAGGTTAAGGATGAAAATCCAATATAAATTAAGTTTGAAATTTTAAGGAGGATTATTATTTTATTTATTTTAGATTCGACCCCTCTATACTATTGGGCCATCTACAGCTAAAATTCGCACAGTTTAATTATTTTTAACAAACTGCAAGATCGTATGTTTGAAAAACTGCAAAAAATGTAAGATCAACAGAAGAAGGCTCTCCTTAAAACTATTTTTCACTAAAATAGACGAACTATGTAAAAACATCCAGTGCTACTTTGACCGAAAACGGTGAAGTTCTTCGAGCCAACTCTGCATCAAAGAAGGGTCAACTGCATTCACAACCTGGCCCAGGTAATTCAAAAATAAGTATTCCAATCTTCAAGTGTACCCCTCACGCAGATATATAATTATTCATTCTACTTCAAATACTCCTGATCCTGCCAATGATTTTGGATTTCAATAAGCACTCTCAGATTCCGTCGTTTTAATCGTGGATGTCGCACTAATCTTACAATATCCCTCAATTCCGGTTGTGGAAGTTCGGTTACTGTTTCGAATTCTTCGGTTAAAGATATTGGAAATGTCTGTTTTTCATTTGAATTACATTGTGGAACCTACAGCAGACTATAACAGTCTGCAAAATTAATTATCATTATTCAGTGAAAGATTAGAAAAAATTTAGGCATAAAAGTGTAATCCATTCACTATCTACTTTTTAATTTATCTGTTCTCTGCCCGATGACGATATTTGCTGAAATTAATATGCATTAAATGGCACCTCTTGTTCCGTAAGATTTCCTGAATACCGCTAGCCATTCCATTAATAAATAGGCTGGATCTCCAAATAAAAAATAATCTACCATGGTTTATTTATAATCTGATTCTGAAATATGTAACTAAGCAATAAACAAACGATTAACATCTCGTAATATCAGAAGTTTGTTGTATTGCCATACTTTTTGCAAAATATTTTTTCCACTTTCGAATAGCGTAGAATTTTTGAATATGTATGTATGTATCATGGAATGACCCGGAGAACTGCAACTGATATCTCTTTCTGGATGTGTTTGCCTTACCACCATTGAGACGCACGTCACCGGCTAGCTATGTTCGGTTTTGGTCGTGGGGTATGTTTTATCCGAAAGACAATACTATATTTCTGGTGAATCATGGCCATTCCCCCTAATTCACAACGAGACAGATACAAACCTATTATTTGCATAATACGCCAACCAAAATATTATGAAATTTACATAATGCAACAAAAACTTTATTTTTTAGATATACCTTATGTTTATTGGTGTTATCCTGCGCTCCAGGACACAGCACGATCCGATTCACCGGCAGCACAAATTTTATTATGGATATCCTTCACCCGGAATAAACAGCCGCTACACACGAAATATCACTTCCTTTCTACCCCGTCTACTCTGCAACCACAATCTCACTCCACCGTCCTCCGAATTACGTCATAATAGCATCAATACGGTTTTTTTTCAAGTTTTATTTACAAATTTTTGCAATACAACAATGCCATACTTTTTGCAAAATATTTTTTCCACTTTCGAATAGCGTAGAATTTTTGAATATGTATGTATGTATCATGGAATGACCCGGAGAACTGCAACTGATATCTCTTTCTGGATGTGTTTGCCTTACCACCATTGAGACGCACGTCACCGGCTAGCTATGTTCGGTTTTGGTCGTGGGGTATGTTTTATCCGAAAGACAATACTATATTTCTGGTGAATCATGGCCATTCCCCCTAATTCACAACGAGACAGATACAAACCTATTATTTGCATAATACGCCAACCAAAATATTATGAAATTTACATAATGCAACAAAAACTTTATTTTTTAGATATACCTTATGTTTATTGGTGTTATCCTGCGCTCCAGGACACAGCACGATCCGATTCACCGGCAGCACAAATTTTATTATGGATATCCTTCACCCGGAATAAACAGCCGCTACACACGAAATATCACTTCCTTTCTACCCCGTCTACTCTGCAACCACAATCTCACTCCACCGTCCTCCGAATTACGTCATAATAGCATCAATACGGTTTTTTTTCAAGTTTTATTTACAAATTTTTATTTGGTTCTATTTACAATATTTACATGGTGTAGCTACGAGTTTCTATACGCTTGATAGTTGGTTTGTAGCTATACCACATATTATATGCTCGCACTATTCACATTCCACAATATATATATATATATATATATATATATATATATATATATATATATATATATATATATATATATATATATATATATATATATATATATATATTTATCCAATTACCTCCAATTAAGAAACCTAAACAGAAGAAACAAATTAACGAAAATTATAAAAATAGGCTCATTTTAAAGATAAATGAATAGAGATTATAAAATAATTAAAAAAATGGTGCAATCTTTTATTTATTCTTTTTCATAACGGCCCGTTCTTTTGAAATTATCTCCCATGTTCTTCTTTTTTTTAATCTATTTCGCCAGTTAGCTCTATTAGACATACTAAAAAGTCGGTGCAACATCTACTTTCCTTTTCTAGCAAAATAGGTTTAAGTATGACAATCTACAAATTTTTGTATCTCAAAATAAAATTTAAAACATAAATTATTGATAAAAATATTTTATTATAACATAAAGATAAAAATTTGAAAATATTCGCAGTTACAATTTAAATTTTACATAATCTTCATCATTTGAATACTTTTTAAAATTTAAATAGCCTTGCTTTGAATGAATGACTGCGTGAATATAGCGAGTTCCCTTTACGGTTTTTAATTAAATTTGCTAGATGTATTTACTTATATTCAGCATCTGAACAAAATTTAAAATTCATACCAGTCTTCAAGGTTTTTGACCATTTGTTTTGGCTCTGGCCGCAATTCTTTCACAATGCCACTCACAATCGACGCTGAAATCTCCTTTGTGCTTAGATATATTAATAGATTTAATTTTATTTTTATAATGTGTAACTGCACCATCCCATCAGTAATAAGTAAAATAAATTTTAGATTTTTGGATGAACAGGTAAACTTCTATATTGTCATGGTAAAGACAATATAATGTTATAACGCTGCAATGTTACTCTTACTCTTTTGTAAATTACAAATGGATAATTCGCTTGTTTTTTGTCCCAATGAAACCCTTGTGCTGCATTTCGCATTATAAATTCATAATTTTCTGCAAAGTCATAAGAAACAAGTACCTCCGTCAACTTCAGACTTTACTTTTTGTTTTTTATGAAGCTAGATTGTTGTAGTGAATTGAAGCAGTAAGGAATCAGATTTTTCAGCTTAATTGATTGATTGTGAGTGTACGACCAAGCATTATAGCAGGATCTTCCGGACTCCCGGGCACACACCGTACAGACGTATAAACATAACAAAACCGAAAGATGGGATAGGATTATTAGTTGGGACAGACTCGACCCGGTTACAGACACCAATGCGATCAATAGCTAGTAAATTATTAGTACAGTATATAATAAATAGGTAAGCACAGGACAGCACAATCTAACTACATTATTAGATGATCATTTCTCTGGAGTCCAGGGCCGGATATTCAGGACTCCCGAAATTTACAACAGGACTTAAAAAAAATTATTATTATTTATGTTGTAATTTCACCCCTGTCCGCTTATCAATCATTCACCTGATAAAATATTTAAGAAAAATTTAAAATCACATTTATTTCCTTATTCATGTTCCTTTTATATCTAATTAATTAATTATTACGTACTGCAACAAGAATTAACATAAATATTATAAACCATTTACACATAAAATTTAACTTAAAACTAATCATCAATTTCCTACCGAGCCAGAAAAAGAAAATACATAAATATTGATACAATTATATTATAAAATTTATATAAAATGATTTAAATGATAATGTTACAGCACCACAACACCTAGACTAATCAATAATTCAATTAAGTACTATAAGTACATCAAAAATCAACAAATAAAATTAATATAAAAATTCACAGCATTTTATTTATGTATATGGTTTAGTTAAATCATAATCTTTTAATATTAATTAAATTAATTTAATTCAATTTAATGCATTTTGTAATACCCTGTACAAAAATTAATCATACCTAAATAAACTATTTTATATGGATTATATAAGGCGATTTCCAATTCGACTCAAACTTACTCGATTATACAAAGAATAAAAATCCTATTTGAGTCGAATACACTAAAATTTCGTTGTGTTTGTATAGTTCATTTTTTATTAGTGGTTTTCCAATCGACCACCGCAAGTACTTATAAGCACTTATGGTTCATGTCTTTGCTAGATCATCTACTTGCAACTGCTCTACCTAATTTTTCATGAGTAGCTACAAGCAGTTACGCGAAATTTGCTCGCTTGGGGAATTTGTGTTGATTTTATGTCAAAAACAATTAATTTTTCATTTGTGCTGTGTTTAGTTTTTGAGGTTAAAAAAAATATTTATAAATAAATAAAATTTATAAATTAAAAATAAAATAAATATAAATTTATAATAATCATATGTTATTTAAAAATAAATTCCTATTTAATTATTTAAATTGATCATGGATGAGGTAATTTTAAGAAAGAGTAAATTTGTTAGCATAAATTTCTACATATCTGTCTTTTAATTTTTAGACATGCGTCTGACTCCAGTATGGAAGAAATTTTGAAGCTTTGGTTCGACGAGTCAGAAAGCACATCGGACGAAGATATTCCAAAAGCAAAAAAAGTTAGAATTAATGATTTCGTCAGCATAGTCAACAAATATTCTTACAAGGAATTTATAAGTCATTTTCGGTTGAAATTAATTATAATAAAGCTCAGATAAAAATATTGATTTCTATATTTTTTTTTTTTTTAAAAATACGCAAATTCTTTGAAGATAAGCAATAGAGGCGGCTTAGGTGAAATTAGTCCAGAAAAACGGTTTTATGTCACTTTGTGGTATCTGGCTAATAAGAATACATTCAGAGAAACTGCCAATTTATTAGACATCAGCATAAGCTCTGCCCATAGGGGTATTGTACGCATTACGCACTGATTAATCAAATGCGCTCATAAATATATAAAATGGCCAAAAGAGGAAGAAGAGCAAAAGGCTATTTCATCATTATTTAAGGAAATCAAGGGATTACCCCATGTATGGGGCTGTATCGATGGAAATCATATTGAAATTTCAAAGCCCAAGAAAAATTCAAATGACTATTACAACCGGAAAAAATTTTATTGTATTTTACTGCAAGGTGTTGTGGGGCCAGATAACAAATTTTAGGACGTTCATGTCGGAGAGCCAGGGAGCATACATGACAGTCGTATGCTTAAAAAAATGTAACTATATAAAAGGTGCGCCGAAAATCAAGAATTACTCCTTAAAGAAAGGCGAGTTATATTAGGAGATTCCGCCTATCCTTGCCTTACTTGGCTAATACCTCCATATCGAGATCTAGGTAACCTATTGGATGCCCAGACCAACTTCAATAAAAAGCATTCCGCGACCAGAGTAGTGGTGGAACACGCGTTTGGGCTTCTAAAAAATCGATTTAGAAGATTATCAAAATTCGATAATACTTCTATCGATTTTGTGGTTAATTGTATCATTGCTGCTTGTGTGCTACACAACATTTGTATTGAAAACAACGATATTATCGATGTAGAAAAAGCAATCGAACCCACAAATGATGCAGAGGTAGAGGAAAATTTAATTATTGAAGAGCATTATTACCAAAGGGAAGAGCTGATGGAAGAAATCAATAATTAAGTTGAATTCTAATAAACTCATATTTTTATTGATTTAATTTTTTTATTGATTGAATTCATTGTATGTACATATATATTTTTCAAATAAATATTATTAAAGATTTAATTTTGTTGACTTTTGCAATTGCAGCAAATATGCTATTCCTTTCTGGCTGCTTCTTTATTTTTTATGTATGTTTCTAACAATTTTGTCTTTTCTTTTGATTCTTTTATTTTTTGTTCAAAATATTTAATTTTAACTTCATCAAGTTTGCCGCTATTAGATTTTCTCTTGCGTTTTGGAACGGGGCTTGTGGTAGTTTGGTCGGCTGTAAATGTTGATGCTTCGTCTTCTTCCGAGTGTGATGTTGCTACTAACTGTGAAGGATGGACCGGTTCTATCATTTCACTCATCACACCGACAGAACGAGAATGAAACGATGAAATTGTTGGACGAGTGCCAAACATATCATCCATTAGGTCCAAAAACAGGAATCTGGACGTACTTCGGCCAGTTCCTCGATCTTTTGCCGATTTATATGATCGCCACAACGACCGCCACTTTATTTCAATGTGCTCTGCCGTTGTAAAATCTTTCTAAAGTTTAAAATATTAACTTCCATTTTCATCTGTAATTACAAATTTATACTTACTAGGACGTCCATATATTCCAGATATGTTAAAGCAGACTCCCAGGATTGCTTTTTTTTTAACAGTGGTCGCATACTCTTCTTGTCTATTTCCGTAGGCAAGAATTAGCGCTTTTGTCTCGGCGAACGACCAATTTCTTTTTACTTGATCCGTCATTTCAAAATATTAATTTCTTTATTCTTTAAATCACAAATTAACCTTTATAATTTTACCAATTAACCTTTTTAATGAGCGATAATATCTTTTGTTTACAACAAATGTTTATGTTTTTTTTTAAGGTTATGTTTTACTCATGTCAAAATTTTTTATGTGTTCCAATCGACATTTAGCCGAGACATATTTTTCGCACTTATAAGTACTTGCGGTGGTCGATTGGAAAACCACTATTAAGAACACTATAGTTGTTTCAAGAATACAAAAAACACAAAGAGAGAAAACAACACACATGAACGTTTTCATTATATTATATACAGATAATACCCTTATAGCGAACATACAAACATTCCTGAGCTATGCATCAAGATACAGAAAAATATTTGTGACGCCTATACAAAACAAACAAAAACATCCCTCTGTTTTTGTTGTTGTTTAACTATTATATGACAAAAACCAATTATATATACATAGTACATTTCTTTGATAGGATCTGGCTAAAGAGTGAACGAGACGGCCTGTATAAACATTTTGTTAGTTTTGCTATGTATCAAGCTTCAAGAATGTATTTGTGGCGATTGTAGATAAAATAAAATACAAGAACATATTCAAGTAGCGTAAAAATCAAATCAAATAAGAAATTAACTACGACGTATGTTAATTTAAGTTAAAACTACGACGTATGTCAATTTTAGTAATTAAAATCCATCTACAATCACACAAAAGTTAAAATCATGCACTTAATCAAGAAATCAATAATTTTGATTTCTTTATCTATAAATATAAAACATTGCCTGATAAATGCATCCCGGTGGATTGCATTTTCCAAAATTACACTTTAAATTATTTCACTTCCACTTAAATTATTATTTCACTAAAACCTGAATTAAAAAGAATTAAAATTAAAATTATAATTAAAATGTATATAATATACGCATGTATATAGGGTATATACATAACACTACATACGAGGGCGGATTGAAAATGAAGCTACCTAGCGCTAGATGGCAGCACAAACACAACATTTTTTTGTTTTTTAGAAATTGCGATCTGTCAAACGCCAGCTGTTAAAATTTCACCAAAATTCATCGATTAGTTTATTTGTTGTAGTCGTTTGAAGTAAGCAACTTTTGTGTTTCTTGAAAAATGGAAAAAAACGAATTTCGTGCAGTGATTAAACACTATTATTTGAAACGGAAAACGGCGAAAGAGACAAAAGAAAAGCTCGATAAACATTACAGTGAGTCTGCTCCGTCAGATTACATGGTAAAATATTGGATTGCTGAATTTAAACGTGGCCGAAGAAGCACTGCAACAATACCATCAACAGGAAGGCCAAAAGAGGTGGTTACTGAAGAAAATATCAAGAAAATCCTCGATATCGTTATGAATGATCGCCGAGTCAAGTTGCGTGAGATTGTTGAAATGGTAAACATATCATATGAACGTGTGTTCAAGATTTTGCATGAACATTTGCATATGAAAAAGCTATCGGCAAGATGGGTGCCGCGTTTGCTCAGTGTCGAACAAAAACGAGTTCGACAGACCACTTCACAGCGGTGTTTGGACTTGATAAAGCGTAATCCTGTTGATTTTTGGCGTCGAATAATTACTGTTGATGAAACGTGGGTCCACCACTACACACCTGAAACCAAAGCTGGTGGAAGTGCTCCAAAGAAGGCAAAGGCAGTGAAATCGGCTGGCAAGGTTATGGCCACTATATTTTGGGATGCACACGGAATATTGCTCATCGATTATCTTGAAAAAGGATCCACAATCACAGGAAAGTATTATCGTGCATTATTGGATTAATTGGTTGATGCAATCAAGGAAAAACGACCACATTTAAAGAAGAAAAAAGCGCTCTTTCTTCAAGACAACGCACCGGTTCACACATCATTAGATACGATGCTAAAATTACGTGAAATACACTTCGAATTGGTTGATCATCCACTTTATAGTCCAGATTTAGCTCCTAGTGACTTTTTCCTGTTTCCAAACTTGAAAAAATGGCTCGCAGGACAAAGATTCATCTCAAACGAAGAAGTGATTATTGAAACTAACGCGTATTTTGAGGGGTTCCCGAAATCGTATTATTCAGATGGTATAAAAAAGTTGGAATATCGTCTTACTAAGTGTGTCGAATTAAATGGAGAGTATGTTGAGAAATAAATGGTTTTTGGCAAAAAAAAATTTTGTTTTCCTACTTAGGTAGCTTCATTTTCAATCCGCCCTCGTAAACTACATAAATAAAACAAAAAATAAAATAAAATAAAATGTTTGAAGAGGATAGAAAAAACACGTCTATCCTCTTTGAAGAGCATTTACTCACCCCCGAATCAGATTTTTCAGCTTAATTGAGAAATAATTCTAAAACGCATCTAGTGGTTTCGAAGGTGGTTTGGCGTCTATTGGAGGGGGATCAAAGTTGAGTAGATTAATCTACCAGCTCCGTAACCTTCCAGTAGGGTGCATCACGTGAGCTGTTCTGGTCTTGTCATTAGGCAGCTGCGTGATGGGTACAATTGTGTAAGGGGTAACCTGTTCACAATTCGCAAGTGTACGTACTGCCGCCTCGTGGCAACCACTGGTAACTAAGGCCACTTGGCACATTTTTGGCCATTTGGCACAGGCTAATGTACGGCGCTAAAGGAGAAAACCTTGACAAAAAACCCTAATCTAAGGTGGAACAGCATATGCCGAAAGATGAATGGCTGATAGGTTAACCAGCCCAAAATATGCGGACTCTGGATACCAGGCACCCTCCAGTTTTATTTAGCCTTCCTGTAGTAATGTTGGGTGACCTGCAGGTGATTTGCAATTCCCAGCAACTCATAAGAGTAAAATCAAACGGAATACGGGGCAGGAGTAGGAATATACAGGAGTGGGACAACCCTCTCGAGGTCCTTGAGCTCCAATGCTACCGCCTTTCTAGCGGAACTACATGCTGTAGTAAACATCTAGGAGGGAGAGCAATAAGCCCAGATAGTATATATCACGTACCGGGAGGCAGTATTGTCAGGTTCATTAAGAACCTGAATATTGACTGGACGGATAATTAAGCAGGGGCCAGCACAATAGATCTTTTAGGTCGCAGTGCGAAGTGGCTGATCGCCCGCATGACCCCCCCCCCCCCAATAATAATAATAGTGGTTTCGAATTAGGGCTCGTAAAATACCTGAACACTAAATACCCGGCTATTGGGTAGTTATTTAGACAAATGCATTTGTTACCCGAAAAAACATAAAACAAAACATTTTTTTTTAAAATTCACTTTTATTGAAATCATAAGCATGTATTTAGTTCAATGTAATTAAAAATCGTTAAATAAAGGTAGATTAATTCATCTGTTATAACTATAACATTCAATATTACTTTTTATTTATAAAAGAATATTTCAAAAATAATAATGCATTGAGTGTGGAAGGAGCTACCGAACAACGAATCATGGTAATTATGCTTCCAGCCACTGAAAAAACCCGTTCGCATGCCGTTGATACGCATGGCCTTATAGTGAGAAGTGAATCGTAAAAATCATCCAGCATTTGGTTTCGCTTACCTCGATTTGTCTTTATAAATCGAAATGCTTGTTCAACGTTTAAATTTTCCATTTTATCATTAGCTTTTATATTGATAAATGACGTAAGGTACTTTTGAAGTTCATTATAGGCGGTTGTTTGTTCCAACTCTTCTTCAGAAGAACTTCAACTTTGAGCAATAATTTTTATATTGTTATTATCTGAATACAGACGTAATAATAGTTGAACTGCAAGCTGTTTAGTAGAAAGTTTAGTTGCGTGAGTGCCATGATGGAAATATAATAGTAATGTTATTAATTCCTTTAATAGCCGTCCATCAACTTCGCTTTTTAAAATATAAAATAGTTCTTGGGAAAGTGGTGTTTTAATCTTCTTTAATTTTTTTCGTATGTGGTAAAGAGTACCTTCAGCTGTTAAAAGTGTGGTACTCTCTTTACTAAGCTCTTGTACTGCTAGCATAAGCGGTTCAAGAATAAATGAAATTTCTTTTAAAATGTCTTGATCAGTTTCATTAATTTTCTCGACGCCTAATTCATCGAGGGCTGTGTTAATGCAATTATGTAATTTCAAAAATCGATTTACTGCCGTAATAAGCATATTCCAACGAGTCTTAGAATCTAAAATAAGCTTTAGATTTTTGCCTTCCTGCGCTTCTAAGTGCTTAGATAAAATATTAGTTCTTACTGTGGATTTCTTAAAAAACAATTGTTTGTCTCATTTTATCTAATACTGGTTTGATGCTGGCACACGATGATATAAGTTGATATTATTCCAGTTCAACGTTTTCAAATAATATATTTCCATCGTCATACAAGTTGTTGCAGCTATCTTCTTCTACTTCCGCGTCCTCTTCCTCAAAATATTCATTATCCAGTTCTTCTAATACGTCATTAGAAATAATGCTTTCAAAAATATACAATGTTTTTACTGCTGCTAAATGAATGGCATGGTTGTAGCAAAGTTGACTAGTAATATCTATTAGTCTGCCATATTTAACCATAACGTTGGCCGCATCATGATTTGAGGCCACGACATCATTTTTTAATATTATGCCAAATTCAAGTAAAGCGTTTGTTACTAATTCCTGTAGTTTCTCTGAATTTCATTTATCATTAATTTTTACTAGTCCTAAAACATATTTGGCGGTTGTGAAGTGCACTGTTAAATTAATGTAACTTCTGATTGAATAATCGGTCCATTCGTCAACTGTTATGCTTAATTTTTTGTTAGATTCTAGTAAAATTTTTATTTCGTTTTTAGTTTCTTCTTTTTTATCTTTATAAAATTCCATTACATATTTTTGAATGATTTTATTACTTTTTGGCATTGTAAAGCTACGACTCACAACATATCCCTTGATGAACCTTCTGATTGTGCAATTGATCGAAACGAAAAGCCATCTTTTGCAGCACATTTAGCTAGAATTTCATTTAAAGATTCTCGCTACTTGTTCTTGTTCTTGTTCTTTAGTTTTCTGATGATCAAGTTGATGTTTAAAACGTATCTGGTTTATCATTGCTGTAGTATTACTGGCTTTACAACTAATTTTGGCCCCGCAACTGTGAACATTACACTGAGCTCTATCGCGATTTACTTTATTGAAAGATTTTCAAATTTGTGATTTTTTCTGGCTCATTTTAGAATCTCAGTTTAAAAAAAATATATATACAGCCCTAACCAAAATTATTGTACCTGCTAAATTTTTGATGCAATGTAATGAAAAGAACTTTAAAAGTTATATAAATATTAAACTTTTTGAAAACATTAATTTTAATTCAATACATTTAATTACTCTGCTTTACGTTTCTATCAGAGTTTTTTTTAAATTTTAGTTCTAGGAGAAATTACAGTTAATTTAGTTTTTGCCAAAATTATTTTTACCCACAAATTTGGTCTCAATATTATTTGTGCAATATGGAAAAAATCAAAATAAAATAGTAAATCAATTAAATTTAAGATTATTTTTGGGTAATTAAATAATGATGTAGTCACTCATGTTTCGTATGCATATGGTCGTATGCATCACCTAGGATCTTATCCAACTCGGTTTTCTTGGCACCCTCAAATTAAGACAAAAACGCATTAATTTGGACATAAAACAGTTCTACATAGATCAAAGGGCTTATCTTATGATGCCGTTCACGTGCCATTTCCTGACGGTAGATCATATTCCGTTTGCCTGTATGCCCTATAAACTACAACTGTTCAAGGCCATAGTTCAATTTCGGTTTATTTCATGAAGTAACATTCCTGGTCGATCCTGGTTGAAGTAATATTCCTGGCACAATAATGCTCCTATACATAAAAACATTCATTGCCATGAAAATATACAAAAATCTTGAATATAATTATTTATCTTAGCCAGGGCAGGGTTTCGATTTAAATTTGCGGAGATTAAAGTTAAAATGGAAGATAGTTATGATCTAAAAAGACCAATAATTTGTAGCAGGGTGCAAAGAAAACCGAGCGGGATAAGACTCTAGGTCATCTGCATACAAAACATGAGTGACTATATCATTATTTAATTAGCCAAAAATAATCTTAAATTTAATTGATTAACTAATTTATTTTGATTTTTTCCATATTGCACAAATAATATTGAGACCAAATTGTTGCATAAAAAATTTAGGAGGTACAAATAATTTTGGTTACGACTGTATACTACCTTGATAAACAAGTTCTCGGAATAACCACCGTGTGGCGCTCCCATCGTTCCGATTTGAGTTCTGTTGTTTTGTTAAGTTGGTACATCTGTTGTTGATATTCTCTCTAAATCTTAGCGTCATAGCTTGACATTTGCAAAAGTTACTTAGTCAAGAGTACATCTACTCTGTGTGTGTTGGCGATTATTTACAATTTTAGAAATTATTTACAATTTTAGACATGATTTGCGAGGCTGAATCCGATCCCACATTCATCAAAAGGACCATTACTGGAGACGAGACGTGGGTTTATGAGTACGACACGCAATCCAGACATCAGGCAAGTGAATGGCGTTTACCAAAAAAAACCACGTCGTTTTCAGTCAAAATAGAAGGCAATGCTCACGATTTTCATGGATTACAATGGTGTAGTGCATCATGAATTTTTGCCAGAAGGCCAGACCGTAAACAAAGAGTATTATTTGGGCGTTATGAGACGTTTGCGTGAAGCAATTCGCCGAAAGAGACCAGAATTGTGGGCAGAAAATTCGTGGATTTTGCACCATGATAACGCACCGTCGCACAGTGCCATCATTATTCGTAATTTTTTGACGAAAAATGCAACAAATACCATCCAATAGCCACCGAATTCACCTGATTTGGCTCCCTGTGACTTCTTTCTGTTCAATCGAGTTAAAAAACCATTACGGGGAACGCGTTTCAGCAGCCGAGAGGAAAAAATGGAAAAATTGACTAAGTAACTTTTGCAAATGTCAAGCTTTGACGCTAAGATTTAGAGTGAATATCAACAACAGATGTACAAACTTAACAAAAAAAATAGAACTCAAATCGGAACGATGGGAGCGCCAAACGGTGGTTATTCCGGGAACTTGTCGATCAAGGTAGTATATTAAAAATTACGATATGAATAACAGTAATAATGTTGTGGCGAAATCAATCCTTTCGTTTTCGATTTTACTTTTGAACTAATTCTTTCTTATGCAGTTTAATATAGTGATGTGCAAAATCGATCTTTTTCGTTCTGGTTTGTTTATTTTCTCATATGTTTTTCAACAAAACAGATCGATTAAGCCCATCACTAGTTTAATATGTATAACTTGGGTATATAGTATGTATGTATAACCAAAATTAAAAAAAAAAAAAATTGTAAACTCTATATAAAGGAAGAATAATACTCGTATACAACTTGAGGTAGTACGTAGTATATGTGCTTTAATTTCGTTTATATATGTACGAGTATATACGCGTGATATAAGAATATCGTATTTAAAAATGTTACATATACTTAGAAGTAAGAGTAGAAAAATGAAATGCTAGAATGAAAAAGAAATAAAAAAAATGTAAACTTCTATTTTATTGTTGTTGTATGAGTGAAAACAAAGTGTTAGCGACCTTTTATATAGGAGACTTTAGTATAATAATAAATTATTAAAGTATGTAATACAACAACAATGTAAATGTGTATAGTAGAAGTTAGAAAAATATTAATTTATGATACTAAATATAATTGTAAGAAGTAGTAATTTATAGTGATATGTAGAAACTGTATTATAAGAATGATTTCTAAACGATAAAAAACCCGAATATTCGAGCCCTATTTCAAATACTTTTTCAAGTTGGATCGATCGGTTGAAACCCACTGACCGAACGATAATTCAGCATCCTTGCAATCATTGTCAAAAAATGCGTTTTTCAAATAATCTCGAAAATTATCCATTCGTGGGCAGTTCTCATATTGCAGAACGTAACATGTTGATGTTAGATCGGTACATAACAGATGAAATACAGTCCTAGAATTCCGATATCTTTCCATTGGTAACCGTGTTCATCTTGGTTCCATAAATAATTAATTTTACTTTTTGATGTATATTATACACATGCAAACTGTATGCGTTCCACTGCTGCCTGGTCTCGGACTCAGTTTTTAGGACGGAGCAGAGAAAATTTGAAAAACCCAATATTTTGTCTCACCATCGTGATATTTCGTCTTGTAGCCCTCATAACATTCGTTTAAGTTGCACGTAATTAAACGTTTTTGCACCTTAACTTTTTCAATAGTCAAGCAATCGTTCTTTCCATGCATTATACGATTGACATCACCATCGTTATAATAGTTACGCACTGATTATTTGAGTTCATCGCCTATACGTTTTCCAGCTTTTGGTACCGGTCGAACGGTCTAGCTGTTTGCACCATATGTTGAGTGGTGTTGAACTCTTTGATGATTTGTTGTATGGTTTGTGATTTTGGCAATGAAGTCAGCAGCTGTATTTTAAAAATGTTTCTCCAATTGTTTAAACTTGCTTTTTAGTTGTTCAATAAATTCATCATAAAGATGGGCCATCTCCTGGGAAGGGAGCTCGATTCCACGTACCAACATGTTGATGATGATGGTAATACCAAAATTCTTCTGAAATCTGAAGAAGGCAATAATATTAACATTAAAATTATTTGTAGTACTTAAAGATTAATTCATAACATGTTTATGGAAATTAAATTAAACTTAAATTTAAACTTAACTAATTAAGAGTATGATTAGTTACTTAAAAATTAATGAAGATTTGAATTTTAGGAATTATTTCAAAAAACAAAACCTGAATCAACTTTATGGGAACTTAAGCAGCAATTGAACTTGCAATTTTTTTTTTTTTTTTTTTTTTTTTTTTAAATCACTTTATTCAACAATAATAATACAAGTAAAATACAATTTTCATATTAACTATAATTTTGTAACATTAACATATAATAATAGATTTTAACAATAATTCCCTAATAGAAAACTGATAGTTGTTTAGACCTTATTTATAGTATCTGTTACTTTAATACAATGACATTAAGCAATAATAATTTAATTATGTTGAATATAGGTAGGTGATTCTGAGACAAATATGTCTATATTGAATCACCATCAAATAGAATTATCAAATAATTAATTAATGAAGAGGAACAAACAATAAGATAAAAGACATTTACTAAAACACGAAAGTTAATTTACAAAACACTGATTGACTGTATGTAGAAATACCTCTCGCTGGTCTAGACTTCTCCAAATTACGAAGCTACTTCTTTAACATCCATCGTTACTACTAATGGCAAACTTGAAACAAACTTTCAACATCCTCCTGCATAAAAAGCCATTCCTTCACCAATATCCCAAAGCGTTTGATTGATTGTTCACTCCGAATGGCTAACGGTAATTTGTTAAAAAGGAATGGAGCATTTGAAATAAAAAAATTCCTAAAGTACTCTTTGCGAGTGAACGGAATAATACAGGCATTTTTATTGCGTAAGTTATACAAGTGAGTTCCCACTATTTTATGCCCACTACGCAAAAAGAAAAGTTTTAAAACTTTATATACATATAAGTACCGAAGAGGTAACACTTGACTCTTCTTGAATATCGGAAAACAATGGACAGTACGCTTTTGGTTATAAATAATTCTTAAAGCAAATTTCTGTGCAATTATTAAGGACTTAATATTAGTGACGTAGGTTCCGCCATATACAACAAGACCATACTCAATTTTAGAATTGAAAATTCCATAATATACTTTGAGCAGCACTTCCAATGGACAAATTGTTCGAAGTAAAGAAAGCTTTCTAAGAGCAAAATTTAAATAACCCTTAACATTATTTATGTGAGATTTAAAATTTAAGCTGCTATCAATAGTTATTCCCAAATATTTAAATTCATGAACAAATTGAATTTTAAAGCAATTATTAGAATCATTAGAACTAGTGCACTTATCATCGTGATAAAACACATTCAAATCTCTAACCACTCGTGACCCTATATTGAATATCATGCCTCTAGATTTATCACTTAAACGCATTTGATGATCAGAAAACCAAACGTGCGATACCGCTAAATCGTAATTCATTTGGCATTCCAGTTCATCGTAACTAACGGCAGAATAAGTTAACGCAATGTCATCAGCGAATGCTACTACTTTCCCATAAAGATTTAAATCGAAAAATGAATTGACATAAATTAAAAAAAGTAATGGACCAAGAACAGAGCCCTGAGGGACACCTGAAAGAATTTCATTGAGATCACTGGTGCAGTCACCTATTATCACTTTCTGAAATCTGTTTTGAAGATAAGATTGTAGCCAGTTATAGGTAAATCCTCTAAATCCAATATGCCACAATTGGTTTAATAATTGTAAATGGTTAACAGAGTCGAAGGCCTTAGATATGTCCAGAAAAAGCACACTCACGAATTTGCCACTATTTAAAGAATCATATACCAAGGAAAAAAAATTTAAAAGCGCAGCTTCAGTACTTAGACCCTTTCTAAAACCATATTGGCAATCACTAAAAAAATTAAAATTTTCCAAGTACGATGTCATACGGATTTTCATCAGTTTTTCAAAAACTTTTGAAATTGTTGGTAATTGTGAAATTGGGCGATAATTTGTCATACACAATTTATTATTTTTTTTTAAACAATGGGATAACATTTGCACATTTTAGGACATTAGGAAATACACCAGTTGTTACGCTACGATTAAAAATATAAGCTAGTATATAGCATGTATTTAGAGAAGTTCGTTTTAAAACTTTAGAATTGATTCTATCGGAACCACTGGACTTTTTATTATTTAGTGATGCAATTGTAAAAAGTACTTCTTCAGGAGTAATTTCCTGGAATACAAAAGTTTCATTTTGCCACTTAACATAGCAATGTAAAGCAGAATTACAGTGCAAGCAACTAAATGAACTGATAAAATGACGGTTAAAGATATTGCAAATATCCAAACAATTCGTGATTTCGTTACCATCTTCATCAAGTATAGAAGATATTATGTCAGATCTACTAGAATCATCACCTACTAATGAATTAACTATTTTCCATTGTGTTTTGCTATTATTAGAGCAATTATCAAAAAGATTCCTATAATAGTTTATACGCTCCGAATTAATCATTACTCTACACGTTTCATTTATTCGCCTAAAACGGTTCAACAGCTTAGAATTCATAGGGTGTTTTCTAAGTTTTTTGCCCAATTTATTTTTCAAGTTCACCAGTAAATGTAGTTTGAGTGACATCCAAGGAGCTATCTTGCGGCTCTTGAAATTATTTTCCTTTTGAAATTTACTACTCTCAAAACAAAACTTAAATATCTCCAAGAATTTATTCATTGACATATTGACACAGTTTGACAAGAACACATCATCCCACACTTGACACTGCAAAAGATCATTAAAAATGTCATAATTAATACACGATACATTAGGACTGGGATCTTTATTTTTCTGATCTATTGAAGCTTTGATTGAGAGTGTCAATAAAATCGGTGAATGATCGGTAACTTGAAGATTTACTGTTTCACCAAAAATTAATAAATGTTTAGAACTGAACCGGTAAAACGCATGATCAATACACGAAGAGCTATTATTTACTACTCGAGTAGGTGAATTAATCAGAGAGCATAGCCCAAAAGACGATAGAGTCATCCTATAATTGTCTATTATATTGCTGGTTGATAAAATATCTATATTGATATCACCAATCAGTAGAAAATTTTTTGATTTGCGAAACTTATTTAGGATCGGAATAATTTCGTTTAAATAGTTATCAACAGAGTTCCAATTGTAGCGATAAATACATAAGCTACTAATTAAAAAATCCCCAACAGAGAAATTGAGCTCCATACAGTCAGCAGTTATTATATTATAATTAAAAAAATTTACCGTAATAGAATTTTTTACAAACGCCGCTACTCCACCCGCACGATTTATATCATTACAACAACTAAAAAAATTATAACCAGGGATTTTATAAAAATGAACTTCATTATTAGTAATCCATATTTCCGTTAAAAAAATAATATCCGGCACGATGGAATAACTAGATAGGTTAACCAGAAGCGAAGCAAAATTTTCCCGCATGCTTCTTATATTAAAATGCAACACATAAAATGTTGAAATTTCTGCAGGTTTATTGACATCATCAATTAAATCACCACCACCTTCATGAACTACAAATGACATCAAAACAAATTAAAATTAATAAAATTAATACTTTAAATTTCATCAAGGTCAGATGTTGATTTAATTACCTTTGCTGGACAACCCTCAGTTTTCCGTACATAGATATTACCATTACGAATCCATACATATTTTATCGTGTTAGATTTTTTGATTTTCCTCGCTTCAGCATATAGATGACTCCGGAACTTTGTCAAATTTTCATTAATAAAAATATTTACCGGTGATACTCCAAGGCATTGGGTTGATAATCTCTGCTTCTTTTTAGTGGCCAAAATAGAATCTCGAATGCGTTGATCTTTAAATTTAATAACTAACTTCTTCACGCGCGGTGTGTTTATTTTATTGACCGACTGTACATCATCCACGCCGATGTTAATATTTAGACCTTGAGTGATTAATTTAGCCGTATTTTCAATTATGCTATTTTCATCAGCTGTGAGTGATTCAGGCAAGCCAAATATTTCCAACGATTTATTTCTGTTCAGCTGTTCAATGCTGTCAATGCGCCATTCTAAATCAGTTACTTTCTTTTTCAAGGCTGAATTTTCAAATTGAAGTTCATCCAGTTTGCTAAGGAGAATTTCGATGCAGTCAAACCGTTTGGAGAAGGTCACTTCGTTCATTTTCAATTGTTCATATATAAACTTGAATGAAGCAACACTGTCACTGAAATCCACATCATTTGTACCGAACACAGTTGGTTGTTGGATAGAAGCGGTATATTTTATTGGATGTGGGGTTCAGAATATTAATAATAATTAAATTGTATTAAATAAAAATTAATTTATAATTTATTTCAGGGAATTAAATGAGGGTTTCAGAGTTTAGATAATTCTTTAGTTTATTTTTAAAGTACTAGATAGCGATAATTAACTAATTTCGATTTGGATTTTCAGAAGTACAAGAACAACCTCGCTCAGCTTCCAGAAACTTCGAGCATCCAGCGAACATGTAGTTTAAAAGTTGTATTGTCTTGTACATAAAAACTATCGACTATTTAGATATCGGGTCAATTTTTTGTTACTAACATACCTTTCCTTTCCGTCGATTTTTTTTATCTGTAAAAAGGGTATACGGTGGACCCGGCGTCTTACCCAGAACCTTGCTTAGTCTTGATCGTACACTAAAATCAATCAAAATGAATACACTCGTACAATGCGCTTAACAAAATCAATTAGAATTTTTTATTTTACCATAAATATTAAGAGGTTCTACACTCAACTCCCTAGCATCTACTTGTGAGTAACTCCTTCTACCTGCTCTTATTAAAATAGTAAGAACAGTAACGAATACGAAGGCATAAACCATTCTGATATTGGTTGATTGGAAAGCGATTATTACCAATTTATTTGACTTTCAGATTTTAATTTCGATATGTTTTAACTTTCGTTACGGAATACTCACTAAGCCCTCCGGTATGGATTATTTGATTTTGGTTATTAACTAACTCCGATTATAATTTAGGTTGAGTTTTGAATGCAATTTATTGCCAAAGTTCAAAATATTTTTTTTTATGGTAATATTTGTACTTATGTGAACGTTAAACATGGTGTGAAATACATATTTGATTTTAAAGTGATTATCCAATAGAATGTGTACTTATCATATACTTATCTCACTATAAAGGTCTTATGTGTTGGGCTAAGATTGATTTGGTTTTGACACTTTCTTGTTGTGCTATTTGTTTTGTTTGAGGGTTGAGATTGCCGTCGTTTTAGATGTTGCTCCTTTGTCGGGCTTTATAAAATATTGCTATTTATTAATTAAGTGGTTTGACCAAGTACATGATTGAAGCTACTTTATTTTTATTGTTATGCTGGGATACCTATAGTATGATACAATTTTATAATTCGTGCAGATTTATTATTTTGAGGCTTGTTAAATTTAGTGAATAATTTAGATTGCCAGATAATTCTGCAAGAACTTGATTCGACTGTCCTTGCCATTTAGATGCCTAATTTAAGTTAATTGTACGGTGCTAAGTTGCAACAGTGAGCAATATGGTAGAAATCGTTTTTTATAAGTATCTTACAGGAAAGAACCGAGTTTCAGAAACATGTGAGGTTGGTTGTTTTGATCGCGCCTCAGCGAGTTTGTTTCTATTCCAAGAATAAGCGAGATGTTGACCAATTTTTAGCAGAAGTACCCCATATTGGGGTACTCCCTCCATATTGTGAAGTGTTTTTTTGATAGATCTCGACAGTGGATAGACGAATTTTGTTCTTTACAAAATTATTTTTACTTAAAATTGCTGCTAATAAAGTAGAAACTAAAGTACAATCTTTGATTTTTTCGCAATAAATCATGTTAAAACCACAAACCAAAAAACGTTTCCAAAATAAATCACTCCTAATATATAAACGTTTTCGACTACTAAGTAGTCATCTAAGATACTTTTTTACAACTGCACATAAAAAAATATCTGCAGATGACTACCTAGTAGTCGATAATGTTAATATTTTTAGAATAAAACCCCACGCCATTTGTGTAAATTTAAATTAAAAATTTCCTGTTTTAAAATTTTTTTAATACTAAAATATTTTTAGGTTTATGGTTTTGATACGGTAGTTTTGTGAATTAAAAAATCAAAGATTGATTCTAGAATACGGTACCTCGTCAATTCAACAATTGGTATTTAATTTTCTAAAGTATTAAGTATTACATTTTGAACCACTGTGACTGTGTTTTACCTTACCCAAATACATACATATATTTGAGATGAGCATTATTGAATGTCGTTTTTAAATAAAAAATATCTTTGTCCTCAAAGTTTTCGATTTCCACAAATGTATAAGATATTATCTGTCAGTTTTAAAGTATTGATTTTGTATTGTCCCCATAATAATAAAATTATGTACGGCCAATTAGACAAACAGCCTATAGCCTCTGTATCCTATTATTAATTTTAACAAAAAAAATAAATAAAATTTATTGATTGATGTCCCCAAATAATATGTCGCGAGGTTTTCTATCTACATCCTCTAAATACGAGTATTTATCGTAAATAATGTGTAAATTGTGTGTAGACATCAATGTCATTAACAGAGGAAATAAAAATTTAAATTTTTGGTTTTAAATCATCCCACAGATTTTCACCAAGCGTATTAACAAATTTGTGTCAGCTCTGTGACAAAAGACCATTGGTCGGGATAATTGTGATAGGTGATGGTCAATCAGCGCGCGCCATTACATTAGCCGGGCATGCAATGAAACTACCTGTATTATGGGCGAGGGGTGGGAAAGCAACGTTATACGGAATGAATCATGAGGTAAACAACATTTTACGATTGTATGGGGAAATCATTTTTCATTTTATTTAACATTTTTTTTTTTTTTTTATTACAGATTCAATCAAGTTTGCAAATAATTCTTCAACCATCAGCCAAAGAAATTTTAGAAGCAATACGAGCGCTTTTACTTGAAGTAAGTAACGTGTTTTTGTTCTTTTATAATCTTAATTCGATTTTCTTGAAATGAAAAAAAATTTAATTAATTTTATGACAAAAAAAAAATGGAAAATGAAAAATGGCTTTTCCTCATTTCACTTTATTTTCAGATTTATTATCGTCATTTTTTTTTTTCTTGAATTAGTTTTGACCTTCGTCGCATTGTGATTTGTTCCCACTTTATCTATAGACAAAACATTAATTTTTCGAAATGATAAAAAAAAATATTTATGGGGTTTGTTGTTGTTGCTGTAAATACGTATACGAAGAATAAATAAAGAAGCACATCATTGAGATTCATAAAATCAATCAATTGGATGATTGTCAAATGAAATGGATCTGTTGAGGTGGGGAGGCCTGAAAGGAAAATATTTATGTTTTTTTTTAATGAACGAGTAGGATTTTGCGATTTTCTTGCTACGACATAAAAGCTTTTTGGGGCATTATACTGTCATAATCAAGTGGTTTTGAGACAAAATGAATTTAATTTCCAGAGTAGACTATTGAATTATGAATATTTAATTGATACCCCATATATTGTACTTTTAATCATTTTAAGTTTTATTTTTGTTTAAGAAAGATAAAATGCCAATAGACAGAAGAAAGGGAACAGTTGCGGGAGGTATTTATAAAATTGAGATAGATGTAGTAATAATATATTGTCTACAATTTTATTGTTTATATCTTCTTTAATACTGGGCCTAATAATAATTAACTGATCAAAGTCAACTATATAATTTTGTTTTCTTGTAATATTAATTTACCTCTTAATTTAACATTTCGATGGATAATTGTTTCAGTAAGATGTAGTTTTTTGGAAGTTTAACTAGACATTGCTATCAAATTTAGCTTTATTGGATGCATGCATCTACCCTGTCTACAATGCACGTGTGTTTGTGAAAAATATATTACCAATAAATTGTTTCCACTAATTATCATAATATGTTCTGTTTAATAATTTGCAAATATATTAATTTTAACAAATTTTAATTAAATTTTACCTATTCGAAGTTCGAGAAAAGATTGTTTCGCAAAAAAAAAAAATATTTACAAATGGATTCCATAATAGGAAAAAGAACGAAAAAATTCTAACCAAAGTGTCTCAAGAAGCTTTGGTCAAGTTTTTTTTCATTTTCGAATAAAACTCAAAGTCACTATTCACTTAATACTACCCAAATCGGACGATTATTGTTGGAAATATTTAAAAATGAAATTTTACCCGGACTAGGGTTAAATGTCCTTACACCTTTTTTAAAATAATTTTAAAAAACAAAATGAAACCAAATGAACCTACTTGAAAATGGTGGGGCACACCAAAATTATTTTATTATTTATTATTTAGGTAACAAAATTGATGAATCATTCCTAATATACCAAAAAAAAAAAAGTACAGGAACCGGCAATAAAACATGTACATATGTAAATGACGTCATTTTGTTCCTAAAAACAGATATCTGATCACCAAATTAAATAATGATCTATTATTTTGTACTAAAGGGCCAAGAATTAAAATAGGAATATAAATTGGTGTTCTGTATATATTGCATTCATGTTACTCATTGGTTTATTGCAGTCAAAAACTGAAAAAGTCCATAAATTTCAGATCTGCAGCCTTGTGATAGTCAAACTGTAGCTAAATTATTTCAAGGTTTACACTATTTTTAATCATTTGTCTAGTTATTTAATTTTTTTTTTCAGTACAAACATAATTATTTTTTATATAAAAACACGTTTCACGTCCGCCCGCGAAGGCACAATTAAAGTTAAAAAAATCTAAGAGGTTGACGTTGCTGAACCTAAAGGAAGCACACCATAAATAAAAACACCAAAATGAAAATGATCGCGTCGATTTTTCAAAATTTGCAATGGAACGACCAAAAGAATGCATTTTGCCAGGTGCTTCTTGGAAACGCTCAGTTTGTGTTGTATTACACAGCCAAATTCAAATTTAATGTATTCAGCTGTCTCTAATTTAGTGCAACCAAAAGATACTGAAGAAGTTTTAAAAAATAATTTTGTGCAATATTCAAAATTATGATTGCAGCTCTCGAGCACATGTTCTGATTGCAATATAAAGCTTGATGATTTCATAGCGAAGATCCACTTACAATTAGGCCAACAGGGCATGTAGGAAATTTTGAAGTCATATGTGGACACAACAAGATCGGTGTAGCCTCGAAGAAAATATAAAGTCAACGGAAAGATTTCTTGAAATTCTGACAGGATTACTGCGTGAACTGAAGTTATACAGTTTCACTGCTAAGCGACAATCTGAATATCTTCGAAAAAGAAAGAAAAAGTTTGCCAGGGAGAATACATTATTACTTGCGATTTTGCTGAAAACTATTTGTTTCTACCACACGAAGAAGTACAATCAAGTCACTGGAACAAGAAACAATATTTCCGATTGTTGTTTATTATAAGAAGAACGATGAGCAAAAACAAGTATCATTTGCACTGATATCAGAAGAACTTAAACATACTACAAACCAAGCATACCTTATAATTTTCTCAATAATAATAATAGTGAGATCTATCCTTCGCCTACAAAATTTACTTAATTTTCTGATGCATCACCAGCACAATTCCAAGGTGGCGATAAGCCACCTCGCACTGCGACCTAAAAGATCTATTGGGCTGGTATTTGCATTGATAAAAATGGCACTAGCAGTGTTTAAAGGCAATTTGAGTAAGAACAGATATAAACTGTTGATTTCAAAAGCCTGTATTTCAAAAATTTTGTTCTAGTGCCAAGCTGAATTTTTCACAGATTATAGTGTCATTATTTATAAGTGATTTAACGTTAATATAAAAAATTTTGAAAAAAAAAAAAGTTTCGTTAGAGATACTGATAAATACTGCATTCAGCCTTAATAATAATAAAACTGAAACGAATGTGGCTGATTTTGTACATAAAAAAAATGGTTGCTGCGATAAATCAATAAAAATTCACCTTAGCACTCCTGACTCAGCTGGTAGAGGTATATTTTGGTCGTGGGTTCTTAAAAAAAAAAGTATTACAGCTGTGCTGGGGCAAAGAAATACGTTACTGGAATATAACACTCTCACCCAACCTACTTTCCATGGTCATTTACTGGTTTAGATTCTCATTTGAACGAACATAGGAACCATCAATAAAACAGTACTTCAATTAAACCCAAAATTTAATAATTCAATTTCAAATAACAATATTAAAACATTTGGATCAGAGCCCTTTTGAGAAATAACAGAAGATTTTAATACAAAAGTAAATCAAAGTACTAAAGTTAATTACCCACGGAATAATAAACATTTAATCCCCCCAAAAGAAATCTAAAAACTAAAAATTCACGTACTTGAACAAAATCGAGTCTGAAGAAGCGATTCTGATAAAAAAAAATTAAAATAAAAAAATACAAAATAAATTAAATAAAACCACAATTATCCACGAGGTCAAGCCCCTTTGTCCCTTGCGGAATAGCTCCAATCGAATCTTTCCACTTAATTTATTGTTGAAGTTGTTCCTCTATGTTTTGTTCCTTATTTATTTGTTTCTTTAGATGCCTTTCCTTTTTTTTAAATTCTTTCACCTATGCATGAAAAAAAACGATCCGCAGGTACAACAGCCCAAAATATTCCAATAACTTTTGAACTTTCGCTATTTTTTTTTGTGAACCGTACCATTTACTGGTTCTCACTTGTATGATTTTTTTTTCAGTTAAGCTCTTAAGCCACTATATTTACACTGCTTCAAAACTAGCAGTTTCCTTTACTCAATCACTTGTCAAATAAATGACTACAATATATAGTTATTATTATTTATTGAAACTTGCACCAGTCACATTTGAAGCCTTAAATAATTCCGCGTCACCTTTCTTCATTTTTTTTTTTAATTGTACTTTGTATTTTCCTGTTTTTTTGTTTGTTATAATTTAATGTTTAAAAAAAACATCTATACTGGATAACAATCCTCGATCAACTCTCTAAAATTTTTTTTCCCACTAAAAAAACATTTACAACCGAAATTTCAACCGAACCACAAAAAGTAGAAATCCCGGTTTTCCAAAAAAAAAAAAAAATTAATTGTGAATGTATATTAGCGTTTTCGATTGTAAACCTATATAACCGAATTGAATCTCAATGGAAAGTACAAAAACTCCATGATTAACAATGAATAAAACATTTATTGATCACAGATTTAAGAAAATTTGAAATACAGTACCAACCTCACAATCAGTAATATTATTGCGAAGGGACCGAAGTAAATGTTAGAATACAGATTCAAAAAATTACCAAAATTCCAAAATTGAAAATTATTAAAATCTAATTATTTCAATTTTTTATATTCTTCTAGCTTTGAGGAACCGTTGAGTAAACCAAAATCGGTCAAACCGTTTCGAAAATATGATCAAAAACGTAATACATATACCCAAAACTCCTTGAAAATGAGAAAACTTTAAGAGAGTGAAAGAGAGAAAACAAATTTTTTTTTTTACTTAAAATTCGAATAAATATACGTATGTAGTTTGAAACAAAGCATTCCTAAATATACAAGTCGTCAGGTTCAGACCAATTTTAAAAGAAGCTTAATTTAAGGGGGAGACTTTTTACGATTTCCCATAAGAACCCATATAAAATTGAACATTTTTGATTAAAATTTTATGAATGAAAAAAGCTCGTATCAGAAAATATTTTTAGGTTTATATGTATTTAAATCAAACCTTTGAGTAAAACATATTTTAAAACTAATAACTTAAATTTAGTAGTTTGATTATAATTAAAATAAAATTATACAAATTTACTTTTTCTTTGTATGGCTATGTAAAAGATATAGTATAAAATTATAAAAACGAGATCAATGACGTAAGATCTTACTTACTATTTACAGAACCATCTTGATATGAATAGAGCCGGCATGTAAAAAATGAACTTAAAATAAAGGACATAGAAACACTAAAAAATAATTTATTTTCATAGAGTTTGTATGAAAAAACGCGATTTCGATTAACGAAAAAAATATGAATTAAAAATTAAACCAAGATAAATAATTTTTTCTGAAATCACTAATAAACAACTTAATCACTAACTCATTTAAAGCACAGATTCTCAAACTTCCCCATTTTCCAGATATAATCAAAAGAAAATAAGGGAATTAAATTACTAAACGTTCTACAACAACAACAATATGTATTAAAAGGAGAATATTCGAATATTCTATTTAATGACGTCATAACTTATTCACAACTAAAATCAATGGTAAAAAAAAAGACAATACGTTGAACAGCCAAAATTAAGGTAAATCAAAGAGAGTCAAAGAGAAAAAATTATAATAATATGCATTGAGCGAGAAGAAATCAAAAAAATCAAATCAACCCAGATTGTTATGCATCACAAATAAACGACATAACCAACAAACATTAACTGTAGTATAAATGCCTTATTTATTTCTCAAGTATTAGAAATATTATTTAAATTAAGTCACAGCTGAAAATAAATACTACATGATTAATATTTGGCATCGATTTTTATTCCCAAAAATTAATGACCCATTCAAAATAAGTTTTTGTTTAGAATATTTGAATTGTCATAACATTTGAGAGCGGTGTATAAAATAAAATAGCTCTTACTTATTATTCCCATTCCTAGATGTCATTTAACACACAAATAAAAACAACAGGGATTCGGGCTGAGTAAACGATTTGAAAGAAAAGTTTTTACGTAAAATTAACATAATTTCTTTCATAGAAATGGTTTAATTTTAGTAAATTTATAAAAAAAATTATATTAAATTAATTATTATTACAATTTATTTATTACTATAGAGGGAAGCCACCAAAAATATGTTTAACTGAATCAAAAATCAGACCGATTTTAGAATCCGACCGGTTCGATCACCTATTTGATTATTTTTATATGATTTTAATTGTAGGTGACATCTATGGTTTAAACAAAAGTTGTTAATAAAGCATTGCCACATGATATGAATCTGTATTCGGGCAGATTTTTGTCATGTGGCAATGCTTTTAGAAGGAGACTAACAAGAGATGGTTATAATTGTTTATAAATTTTATGTTATGACGTGTTTTACAACAACAACATTCCATGAAAGTTTAGCAATAGTTTATATTCCAAGAGGATTTTCACTAAGAAATAAACATTTTCTTGATTCGATTTTTCAATCAAATAAAATTACATGTTTTATGATTTATGAACATTTTCGTATAAAAATAATGTAAAATCTCATAATTCTTATAGACTAAAAATGTAAATGAAAACAATCGTTTTCCCATATAGTTTCATAGTAAAGAAAAAATTGTATGTACTTTATTTTAAGCTTAGTAAAAAATATAGTCAATGTGGAGGCTCTTATTTATACAGTAGGCTCTGCTATTTATCAAAGACTTTAAAATACAATAGGCCAGAAATAAACAAACTTCGCACAACCACTCTTTAACAACAATAAAAACGAAGTGGTTTTTTTTACATGCCTTTGCTATTTATCGACATTTTTCAATTATAAAAAAAAAAATTAACGAAAGGTGTGACGTCATGAGATGTAAAGATGTGTTTGTAAATAAAGGGGTTTTAGTAAAACATTAATTAAATATCTATAAACAAGATTTTATTAATTGATTTTCAAATCATTTATTTATCAATTATTCTTCTTGATAACGTAGAAATCAAAATTCAGTTTTTTAAGATTTTTCATTTAAGAAAAACGATATTAAAGAAACATAACTTTTCATATGATTTGTATGAAAAAGTCAGGTTTTTTTTGTCTTTCTATCCCCCTTATACTAAGTTCGAATTTTATCCAGATGGCTTGTATTATATCTAGAAATGCTATGGTTTGAATAATTTTTGAGACATCGAGTCCAACTCATGTACGAAATAGTAGAAATAAAACTTATTACAAAATATGGAAGAGAAAAATTATCATAAACTTCGGGCACGTCCTCCACACATTCATTCCAAATATACCTTCTGATCAAATTTGACCAAAACACGTAACCGAATCGGTAAAATTTTTTTTTAGAAGTTGGTACAACCTTCTTTGATATTCGTTTGACGTTTGAGCGGAATACGTCCATTTATGTGAGTTTGGCAGCCATTTGTTTACGACGCAAAAACTTTGTCTGGCGATTTTTACTATAGAAAAAAAATTGAACACCGAGTTTGAACGAAACAGGAAAAAGTCACAGCGACCCAAATCTGGCAAGTACGGTGGCTGAGCGATGAGTTTTGTTTCGTGTTTGACAAAAAATTCAGTTACAATCAGGCTGGAATGTGACGGCGCATTATCGTGGTGAAAAATCCATGAATTGTTTGCCCACAAATCCGTCCGTTTACGACGAAGTACTTCACGTAGACGCATCAAAACGGCCACTTAGTATGCTTTATTGACCGTTTGACCCTCTAGAACGAATTCATGGTGAACCACTCCACGGTAATCGAAAAAAAAACGATGGGCATTACCCTGATTTTCGACCGACTTTGACGTGGTTTTGGCTCATTTTTGGCGCACCATTTTCTAGATTGTTGAGCAGTTTCGACGTCATATTCATAAATCCACGTCTTGTCACCAGTAATAATAATTTTGAATTTTTCAATTATATGTTCAATTTTTTTTCCATAGAAAAAATCGCCAGACAAACTTTTCGCGTCAAAAACAAATGGCTACCAAACTCACACTAACGGACGTATCCTGCCAAAGCAACCTTGATTATATAAAGCCATAGTCTAAAAAAGGCAGAATTATATTCTTTGGAATTATAGGCTTTGACTTTCAAGTCAGATAGTCACATTTTTATTTTTTCTTAAAATATTTATTTTTTTTAATTTTCTTATTTTTATTATTAAGTATGTTATAATTGAAATTAGGTTATAATTGTTATAACGCCAAAATGGCCCAACTATACTCGTAATTCCATCACTTATCTGAGACTTCAATCTAAGCGGAATGATCGGGGGATTCATTTACTGTGCACGAACATTTACCAACGGTGGCTCGGGGGTCCTGTCATACCGTTTGAAGCGATTCAAAATTCGTGAAACGAAGCGTTTTGTGTAAATAATGCCATACATTCATCTATTATTTGCAAAAATCCAAAATCTTATGTTCCAAGCGGCAAATATACCACTTTAAGAGACAAAGAACTTCAAATTCAAAGATTTCATGTTTATGTTAATTCACACCTCATCTTGCATAATCTGCTATGAATGAGCTTTAGCTCAAAGTATATTGTGTAAGTTCAACCTTTATAAATTTGTTGTAAATAAATAAATAAATAAATTAGAAACGAGGAAAAAACCCAACTTTTCATAATAAAACACACAAAAATATGGGAAATCACTTTTTTCCTAACACAAATTTTTAAATGAAAACGTTACAACTTCTTAATTATGATTTCTGAAATACTTTCAAAAATATTTGAATTTCAACATATATGAATGTCGTTTAAGTAAATCGTTTTCATTTTCTTGTAATAATTGATTTATTTAAACCAAAATATAAAAAATAATTCATAACAACAGCATTGTGGTCAAATTAAGATAAAAGCTTACTACACTTCGTTTGGTCATTAAGTCAATATACATTACATAGATGGCAGTGATGGCCGTAAAAATTTGGTAAAATCATACCAAAAATTACCACCTGAGGAAATTTCAAGTAAAAAAATTATAGGAAAAGCAAAACAAATTCACAAAATATTAAGAACGTGTGTTAATTTTGTGAGTAAATAATTTTTTTTCGTATTTTTCTGTAAACATTTTAGACATCTTACGTACACTAGTAAAACTATAGATACATTTAGCAAGTATTATTTTAATTCGTCAGAGCCAACTTTGATGTATTTTTCAAAATGAAAGTTCGAAAAAATATATTTTAGAAATAGTTTAATTTTAATATTTCTGCAATTAATATTTACTTAATACCAATATAGCCTTCTTGTATATTGTTCTTAAAGATATGTAGAAAACTTTTATATAAACATTTTATAATATTTTTGCTTTTTTCATTGAAAAACTTGAAGCTAAAAAACACCATTTTTACTATAGATTCCTAAGGTTGTATCAACTTAGAAAAAAAAAAAAAAAATTACCGATTCGGTTTACGCGCTCTGTTTTAATGGACCAGTCCAGGTCAAATTTGATCAGATGGTTTACAAATGACAATGAAGCGTAACATTTATTCCTGTTTCAACTTAATCAATATTAGTTTAATTAAAAACCCGCTATTAGTTAGATTAATTCAATTATATCCAACTTTAAACGTTACCTCGTACCATTTAGCGTTCATCCCCTTAACTACTTAAACTTATAAACTTCGATAGACACATACACATACAATGGAATAAATTTTATACTACATACATATATAAATACCAAAACAATCTACAATTTTATCTCTATTTTTATTGCAGTCAAACTTTTAAATTTAAACATAAAAACTAGATTTTTTTTTTGGTTGCATTTTAATCAATTATTTAAATTATTTTAAATTTCAACATTTTATCCAAATTTGTGAAAACGTTAGTTTTATTGATTTAGAGAAAGAAGTAAGTTACCATAAATTGTGTGTGATAAATTTTTCCACCATTTTAATTTTATAGGTAGAATCTTTAAATCATGTAAGGGTGGGGAGTAATTAATGTTTCGTATAAATACATAGTGGTATGGAGTGGGAGTATGGGTGGTTCTATATATAGTAGGTAAATAATATATATACATATATATGGTTATAAAATATAAATACATTAATTACAATTCTTCAAATTTCTTTAGGGGTGTGAGTGGACCCTAATTGAAAAATAAATAATTAAAAATATACAAAACTATCCATATCAATATAAATACTTAATTTATTATTTTAAATTAAAAAAGGATAAACTTTTACCTAACCCATCCTAACTTAATGAGATATAAAACATAACCAAAAACCACCGTAATTTTTATATACACAAAATAATCAACATCGATGTTTTGTTTGTCTTTTGTGGGTTTTATAATATTTTATCTATACAGGTGTATTTATTTAAATCCTCTTTATAAAATATTTTATCTATTTTTAATCAATAATTATTTTGTATCATTGAAAGCATCACAGAAAAATAAATAAATTAGCTCTTGTCATTTAAATAGGGATAGAGATTACCAGTAGGAAAGTCATTAGAGACACACTAACGGTTCGTCAATAACATACTTACATGACACGTATATAGAATTTCATCACAAAGCGGGACTCGATTGGTCCGTTAGTCAAGATGATGTAAATCTATGAAATACAAATATTATTTTTCTCTTTCACACATCTTGGAAAAAATGGAAAACTTTCGTGCTTATTTTTGTACTATAAATTTAATTAATAAGCATGTTGGTAAGTTTCCTTATGAAATATTAAGAATACTTATTTTTAGTATATTTACTAAATGTAATATGAACTTCCATTTAATTTGGACTCTAATACACCATTTACTTGTCAGGGGTATATTTGGTTTATATTGTACAATTAGTTAGTTCTTCAGTCATACTTTGTAATTTGTTATGCCACCTATTAGAAATGTTTTAATTTGTATTCTTCTCTCCAAGCTCCGCACCTTGAACCGCAGTGTTCCGAAGGGGTTACGTTTTGCTCAACATTGGCAGATAACTATTTGTTTTTTATAGTTCCGCATTGGCTAAGCGAGCACCAATCCCCAATTTGGCTTTGTTCGCCTTTCAATTGTCATTCTCTGTTAGCGGAAGCAAGCATAATTGGTGGATTGATCTCTTGATTTCGCCATTAGTTATGGGATACAATTGTATGACTTTCTGTTTCGGTATTCTTCCATTTCTTTCTAGCTTACTCAATTAACAAGTACCCGTTACACCATCTACTCCAAAAATGATTCATTATTTCATAAATAAGACGCCTCTGCGCTCCACAGCTAGGATCATCATATGGATTATAAAGCTCTCTGATTCAGCGCGTTCTTGAATTTCTTTCATCGACTCATCCAACAATCGTTCATAAACTCCGTTCAACACCTCTGGATACATTTATCTGCTTGTTCCATCGTTTGAAGATAATTACTTTTCCGTTTTCTCAGTAAAAACCCAAGTATTCTTAGTAAAGCAAATATGTATGTGATCAATTTATCTGCTTGTTCGATCGCTTGTGCCCCTGCCATCAAATCATCAGCATAAAAACACGTTTTAATGATGTGGCTGATATTCGGATAAGTTACGCTTCGATTATTTGTAATTGTTTAAAGAACTTTGAGAGCCAGAAAAATCTTACATTTAAAGATAAAAAAAACGAGCGACACATTTTCTCGGCGTCTGCTGAGAAGACGATTGCATGTTCTGGAAATTGCAATATTATGATTTGTAAACTTAGTTGAACAACCGGCCCTGCCACCAAACATTCTTTGAAAGCCACTTCAGTACCAGATTTCGCTGAAAAAAAACGTCCCGTAGTTCGTTCGGCTACTATTACTATCCATGCTTTTTTCATCCATGCGTAACTTCCTCCATATGGCAATGTACACTTTTCATAAACTTGCAATATAGTTGCTTAAACCGTATGGTTCTCTGGAAAATCGCCAATTGTTAAGTTGAATCGTCCTTACTTTATTTTTTGGGTGCACTCTTCAGTAATAGAGCACCAATTACAACTTGCGTACAAATAATGCTTATGTATATACGAATATATATATATACATATATATATATATATATATATATATATATATATATATATATATATATATATATATATATATATATATATATATATATATATATTATTATTTTTGGGGGGCCATGCGGGCGATCAGCGTCTTCGCACTGCGACCTAAAAGATCTATTGTGCTGGCCCCTGCGTAATTATCCGTCCAGTCAATATTCAGGTTCTTAATGAACCTAACAATACTGCCTCCCGGTACGTGATACATACTATCTGGGCTTATTGCTCTCCCTCCTAGATGTTTACTACAGCATGTAGTTCCGCTAGAAAGACGGTAGCATTGGAGCTCAAGGACCTCGAGTTGTCCCACTACCGTATATTCCTACTCCTGCCCCGTATTCCGTTTGATTTTACTCTTATGCAGAATTGCAAATCACCTGTAGGTCACCCAGCTTTACTATAGGAAGGCTAAATAAAACTGGAGGGTGCCTGGTATCCAGAGTCCGGATATTTTGGGCTGATTAACCTATCAGCCATTCATCTTTCGGCATATGCTGTTCCACCTTAGATTAGGGTTTTTTGTCAAGGTTTTCTCCTTTAGCGCCGTACTTTAGCCTTTGCTAAATGGCCAAAAAAGTGCCAAGTGGCCTTAGTTACCACTGGTGATCACGAGGAGGCAGTACGTACACTTGCGAATTGTGAAGAGGTTACCCCTTACACAATTGTACCCATCACGCAGCTGCCTAATGACAAGACCAGAACAGCTTACGTGATGCGCACCCTACTGGAAGGTTACGGAGCTGGTAGATTAATCTACTCAACTTTGATCCCCCCCCCTCCAATAGACGCCAAACCACCATATACATATATATATATATATATATATATATATATATATATATATATATATATATATATATATATATATATATATATATATATATATATATATATATATATGTATATATATATATATATATATATATATATATATATATATATATATATATATATATATATATATATATATATATATATATATATATATATATATATATATGCATATATATTTATATATATATATATATATACATATATATATATATATATATATATATATATATATATATATATATATACTATATATATATATATATATATATATATATATATATATATATATATATATATATTGTGTGTACAAATAAATTTTCGACTTTTTTACTGAAATAAAAGACATCAGTTTGTGTAGAAAATGAAAGAATGTTTTATTCAAATTATGCTCCTTCGGAAGCTAGAACCTTCGCCCCTCGTTCAGGCAATTAACGGATTCCCCGAAGGAAGAAGAAGTCTGGTGGTTTCGAGGTGATCCAGTCGTCGACCCATTTTTTGACGTTTTCATATGAAGTGAAGTGCTGCTGTGTCAGCGCTGATTGCATCGACCGGAACAAGTGTTAATCAGAGGGAGAAATGTCTGGTGAATACGGCGGGTGGGGTAGAATTTCCCAGTTCTGCCTGTCCAAGTAATTTTTGACAGGTATAGCAACATGTGGCCTAGCGTTGTTCATGTTGCAAAATAATCTTATTGTGCCTTTTGTCCCATTCCGGTCGTTTTGCAGCTAGAGCTTGCTTTAAAGCCATCAGTTGTCGTCGATAAACTTGTCCCGTAATGGTTTCACGCTCTTTCAGCAGCTCATAATAGACGACACCCTTCATATCCCACCAAATACAAAGCATCACCTTCGAACCATGGATATTTGCTTTTGGCGTCGACGGCCCTGGTTCACCTGGCTTGACTCACGCTGGTTTGCGGTTTGGATTGTCATAATGGATCCATTTTTTACCCCCAGTGATGATCCGATGCAAGAACACCTTCCTTTGTTGTCGTTGAAGCAACAATTCGCACACGGTTTTCCGACGTTCCATGCCCCTTTCTTTCAATTTGTGTGGCACACAATGTCCCAGCTTCTGAACCAATCCCATTGCATGTATACGTTGCGAAACACATTGTTGGGTAATATTCAACTCTTCTGCCAATTGTTTTTCAGTCTGACAAGGGTCCACATCAAGCAATTCTTCCAATTCTGTATCTTCAAATTTTCTTGGTCTACCTTCACGTTCTTTATCTCTTACGTCAAAATCACCAACTTTGAATCGTTGAAACCACTCTTTGCATGTTGTTTTCGATGGAGCGTGTTCACCGTAAACTTCCACAAGCAAACGATTTGTTTCTGCTGCACTTTTCTTCAACAAAAAATAATGAAGTAAAACTTCCCGCAAATGTTGTTTTTTTGGCACAAAATTCGACATTTTCAATTACATGAAAATAATTGTTGTTTACGCTTTGAACAAATGTCACTAGTAATTATTCAAGCTTGACATCTAACCTCCAAAAAACATGTATTGCCCGATTGAATCATATGCAAGCAGTGATACTAACGACACCTATCTAAAAAGGTCGGAAATTTATTTCACACTCAATATATAGCGATGCACAAAACTGTTACTTTGCAACCACTGTTTCTACCTGTTCCTGTTATTTTACAATAACAGTTTTAAAAACATGTTCCTAAAATAACAGTTGTGCGAATTGTATTATAGAATATGCACTTGTTTATGAATAACAGAGGAAAACGAAATTGAAAGGTATTTTTTTATATGACTTTTTATTCATTTAAATTTTATAAATATTTAAAATTTAAAACATTTTTAATTATATTTAATAAAATAAATGAACATATTAGCAAAATAAATAAAAAATTCAATATGCAATCCACCAGGATGCATGTATTAGGCAATATTTTTTATTTATAGCTAAAGAAATCAAAATTGTTGATTTCTTGATTAAGTGCATGATTTCAACTTTTGTGTGGTTGTACATGGAATTTAATTACTAAAATCTAATAAATGGATCGTAATAAACTTGATTTTAACTTAATTTGATATATTTAACTACATATCTTATTTTATTTTTACGCTTACTTGAATGTGTTTTATTTTATGTACAATCGACACAAATAGCTATATTCCTGAATGTTGTTACATAGAACAGGAATACTGGTAAAATTTTTTGTTAAGGTAATTTGTATTTTTTTGAATAAATCTATATACATATAATTGGGCTTTGTTATCCGTGAGTGTATTGTGTATGGGTGTTATAGAGAATACGCGTACCGTTTGATATCTCCCCTTTTACGCCTATGGAAGATAATATGAATTTTACTATTTTCTTTGTGTGTGTTGGTGATTTTAGTATTATCAATGCCAATGTATTGGTATTCCTTTTATATATAATCTTTGTATTCTCGAGGCATTGTTATATGCATATAATGTAAATACTATAGAAAATGAACTATACGTAGCTGTGTGAGTTTTATTCGAATGGGATTCTTATACTACGTATTATCGAATACGAGTCTTATTCAAGAATAACTCATTTACAGCATTTAACAAAATTATTTGTGCATGCTCAATTTTTAACGCAATGTAACATAAACAACATCAAAATTACATTAAATTACATAAATAATAAACTTGAAAATAATACATTATTTTTTAATTAAATTAATTAATTAAGCAGAGTTTAGGTTGCAGTATATATTTATTATTTTGTGTATATTATTTATTTGGTACCATTAGAAATCTTTTAGAATTTAATTATCCTGATTGTTTACCTATAGGTATTTATTATAATTATATTTATGGCCTTATGTTAAGGGAGAAGGTTAAGATAATATTATTGTTAAACATTTATTTATTTATAATTATTTAATCTTATTTTTATTTTTATATTGATATTCGTGCAACGTGCATCACAAGACGTTTTTAATTAAAGCATAATCATTTAGTTTTATATAAATAAAGGTATAATAATTTAATTGAAAATATAGTAAATTTATTGTTCTAATATTACTACCCTGTTTGAAGCTGTCATATATTCGCCGTAATCTTCGCTTTTTGATTGATAATTCTTTCATGTGTGTGATAATTACTCTCATTAGTAGAAAAGAAAATTTTCTCAAATTAGAGTAAAATATAATTTTGTTTTGTACGACATACGATAATTTCAAAATAGTATTTTTAAAGTTACAAACTTAATTCCACAAGTAATATTTTATGAATATTTTATAATGTGAAAATTTGTGAAGCTTTCTTTTTTCGAATCTAATAAATTTATTGTGTTATTTAATGAAGATTGCCTTCCTAGAAATAGCAAATAACTGATTAATTTGTTTTAGATTTAATTTTCAGAGATATTAATGACTTATGGGTAATACCTTTATTTGTGTCATATTTTTGAATTTTATTTCTGTATTTTATTTTGTTTGTATTAATTAGGTTTTACAAATCTTATTTCAGTGCAGGAATTTTAATTTTTTAATTTTGTTTCATTACATTAATAAACTTAATTAATTAATCAAACACTTAAGTAAAAAGGGATAGGTGTAAATCGGATGCCATAATTTTGCTCATATAATTAAAACTATGTTAATTAATAAGTAATATTTAGTAATAATGGGTTAATTTTTAACGGGATTTGTTGTCTTCTGATTCTAAATTTATAAGCATTTCAGCGCGAATCTCATTTTGTAGGAACTTATTAGCATCTTGTCATTTAATTTTGGTTACGGGTAACATTAATGGTGTTGCTTTAGTGCAGGATAATGTTCATAGAGGCCGAGTAGACCAGAAAATAATAGACTAAATAACTACCACAACAATGTCTAGCACAATTTGCTATGAAAAAGACAAATTGGGGAAACCGCATGGGAAAATGATGATGATGGAATGAAAACTCGCCACCTCCCTAGAGAAAAAGAATATAATATACAGTAAATAATAATAACTACTGTTTATCTTTATTTACATTTATTTTAAATCCAACTGCTTCATTTAAACACTAACTAATTTAATATGTTTCAGCTACTAATTTTAAATTCTAATTCAAATCAAATATTTTAGCAGTTAAAAGAAGTAAATTTAATGGGGTTGTTTGGCTGGAACGTTTATGTGAAATAGGTGGTTAATGTAACATTAATCTAATTCCATTGCATTGGTTAGTTAAAATTTTTTAATTTATGTAAAAATTTTAGTTTTAATTCTAATTAACTTATAATTTTTTCAGTTTTGAGGAGTTCAGGCGGATTTAAACTATTAACTTTAAATTTAAATTTAAAATTTGAGAGGTAATATTTGGTTTGGTATATTTAAAACTAATTATACTACATAAATACTAATGTACAATTTATTTCAGGAATTAAATTCTAATTTAACTTAAATATTCTATCTGCTTAATAGAAGGAAGGTGGCGTTTCATTATTAATTCTAAATTTTAATTTATAATTCAAATTGTTTGTTTAATTGGAACTGGCCTCAAGAGACACTGAGAAGCAGAAATTAAACTTGTAGTTACATTGTGTTGTCCTGTACTAACTTATTTTACTATATTTATTACTAACAAATTTACTAACTATCATCAACTGCTTAGGTGTCTGGAACCGGGTGGATTCTTTGTTACTAATATACCTTTCCCTTCCCTCGATTTTGTTATTCGTAAACGGGTGTACGGTGGGCCCGGCGTATCCGGGGAACTTGCTTAGTCTTGGTCGTATACACTAAATCAATCAATCGATCTAGTTGTAGTATTTAAACAATTAATTAATTAGCTACATGATAACTGTAACTAATGAAACAAGCGCTGTGAATTTAAATCGTAGCTTAGTAATTTTAAATTTTTAAACATTATTTTAGAATTTTTAGGTTAGAATTGGGGAAGTTTCCATATTCGATTTCATAAAATGTTAATTTTTTTTTAATATGTGTGTGTTGTGTTTTGCTCATTAATGTCAATTAATTAATTTAGTTTAAAGAATATTTAAAGGGACTCTTCCTTAATTTGCTAATAAATAATTTAATTTTCAGAATATAACTTAGTTCCAGAATTAATCATTATTATAGGGATTAAAATTAATCCTGAGTTTCAGAATTAAATTTTAGCTTGAATCAACTCTTCAATAAGATAAGATCAATAAGTAGTGAATAGTTTATATTGAAAGGGGAGTTTATATTGAAATTTTTCAGGAATTGTAATCGATGAAAATCTTTGTTTCCCAAAATTATACCCCTTCCTGAACCCTACTTCTCGAGTTATGATTTTTTCAAGTTAAAAAATTGAGTCAATTTAGGCTATTTTGTACAGCTAACCATTTCGCTTACGTTTCTTTGTTTTTAATGTTATGGGCCTCATTCTCTTCGTACTTTATTGAACTTTTATTTGAAGTAAATTTGGCGGCTCATATTTAATATTGGCCAAATGCGACACCAAATAGTGTAATCATTTTTTGAAGATAGTCGCCAAATTTATGGATTTCAACCAAAATACTTGTACCTAGGCTCATTTTTTCATCTTTTCATGATGTTACCAAATTTTTTAACCACATTTAATTTGGTCAAAAACTTCTAAAGTTCCAAGCGTTTGAATGCACCTAATTTTTCGAAAAACGTCATATTCAAACCTCGGTAACTTCTTTTGTCGCTTTACTTCGAACGGCACCAACTTTTGGGAGGAACCTCTCCGTTTTCTCCTCACAACCAGTGTATTTCTCAAAGTTACAGAGATGTGAATATGATTTTTCTGGAAAATTGGGTGTATTCAAATGCATGTACCTTTAGAAGTTTTTGAAAAAATTAAATGTAGCTAAAAAATTTCGAAAGATCATGAAAAGATCAAAAAATGAGCCTAGATAGAAGTTTTTTTTGGTTGGGCAATCTTAAAACATGTTGCTGTTTAAGTAAAAATTATTGCACATTTTGGTGTCGCATTTGGCCAATATTAAATATTAGCTTCTGAAACTGACTTCAAATAAAAGTTCAATAAAATACGAAGAGAATGAGAACCATAATATTAAAAACAAGGTGTACAAAATAGCCTAAAATCACTCAATTTTTTAACTTGAAAAAATCATAACTCGAGAAGGGGGTTCAGGAAGGCGTACAATTTTGGGAAACAAAGTTTTTCATCGACTTCTATTCTTGCAAAATGTTACCGTTTTTTTTAAAGTAATGGATAAGTCCATATATATATATATATATATATATATATATATATATATATATATATATATATATATATATATATATATATATATATATATATATATATATCCCACGTGTGCGCATGCCAGTCGTAACAAACTGAAATTTACCAATAAATGGCGCCATCTCTCAATGTACCTTTCGACAAACCGCGCCATCGGCGCCATTGTTTTCTTTTGACATCGGTCAACAACTTCCGATACATAACCATACAAATTTCAAACATCACTTATTTTTTTGTTATCATTTGGAGAAAAGTACTGCAGAATCACATCGAATGCTTGTCGAAGCTTACGGTGAGCATGCTCTTGGTAAATCACAATGCTTTGAGCGGTTTAATAAATTCAAAAGTGGTGATTTTAATGTGAGAAACAAAGAATTGTTGCGGATCAATTGAATGTGTCACGGGAAGCCGTCTTTATACGTTTAAAAGCTATGGGAAAGATCCAAAAGCTGGAAAAATGGGTTCCGCATAAACTGAACAATAGACAACAGATACAAACGAAAGTCATTTCTCTATCGAATTGTGACTGGCGATGAAAATTGGATTTATTATCATCCAAAGCGCAAAAAGTCTTCGGTTGATCCAGGACAACCATCAACATCGACTGCAAGGCCCAATCACTTCGGCCGGAAGACAGTGCTCTGTATTTAGTGGGATCAGAAGAGTGGATTTATTTTGGTGTGCTAAAACCTGGTGAAACCGTAAATACTAAACGCTACCAACGAACAATGAACAATTTGAACAGAGCTTTGCGTGAAAAACGACCAGAATATAATAAAAGGCAACAGAAAGTAATTTTGCTTCATGATAATGCACCATCACGCAAAGCAAAATCGGTCAAGGAAACGTTGGAAGCACTTGATTGGGAAATACTTTCACATGCGGCTTACTCGCCAGACTTGGCGAGTAAGATGGATCTTATTATCTCTTATAAGCATCAATGCGGCACGGGCTTGCTGAGAAGAACTTTACTTCCTACGAAAATGGCTCAACAACTGGTTTGCCTCGAAAGAGGAACAGTTTTTTGGCGTGGCATCCACGCATTGCCTTAAAGTGGGCAATACTGTGAATAAAATACTCTAAACCATTATCATTTGATGAACGTGTACTTTTTACTAAAAAATTTCGGTTTCATGTACATACCTGGTTTACATATACATATTTAATTATATTGTACATACATACATATATATATATATATATATATATATATATATATATATATATATATATATATATATATATATATATATATATATATATATATATATAAATTTATACGCAATTTGCTTTTATCGGACACACACGGAAAGAACGATTTTAATCAAAGGAAGGGTTAAAATGAGGCGCTCTTCTCTTCGAAAAAATGCTAATATTAGCGCTGGCTAATACATTGTTTTCCTATCGTTGCAGGGAAGTATTAGCTGATTGTGGTACTACCTTGGGGTCAGACAAAACCTTCCTTAACTGTAAGCAGCAATGGTCTGGTCTGATGAGAAAGTACAAGAGAAAGTAATGAAGATTGGCCATATTATGAGTTGATTCATAATTATGTCAGCACAAAAGATAACTGCCATCCTCAATTTTTAAAAGATAGTGGCATTGGAGTTATTTTAAATGCTCCGAGTCACATAATGGATGCGGTACATTCACAATCGTCTCCACTATTCGAAAGGCCAACGCCATCTACTTCATCAAGTTCTTCTTGAATGTCAAATCAATCAACAGCGGCTAATTTGTCGCATAACCGATACTTGGCCAATCGAGAAAAACGCGATAAAAAAATAGACAAAAAAATTAATAGCCTAGTCAATTTTTGATCCAGACACACAAATGTTGTGTAACACGTAAGCAGCAAATACTGTGTTTTGATAGAGTTTTTAAATTTTAAATCCAGCGATTTATTAAAAATATTCCGCTATCTCATTTTTAAAATCCCAAATGCACATTCGACCACATTGCGAGCCCTGTTATGTACTGTATTAAATTGCTTTGGTTTTCCGATGGCATTTTTGAAGAGTATTATTACTGCGATGTGACTCCTCAGCTGACATGGATACACGCTGTCACCTAATAAATAATAATTATTATTTGTGTAGTTTCCATTTTGATACAGAGGGCTATTTTTGAAAACTCTTGTATCATGTAATGATCCTGGAAATTCGACAAATACGTAGTTAAATAAATGATGGCTACGGCTTGACACAGGATGGAGTAAAAGCTTTTATATTTTAGATATTCATCGTGCTCATTGATTGGGCATTTAATCCTTATTTGACATCCGTCAATAGCACCGATTAGCAAAGATTCCAGTTTTTGCCCTTATGCAATAATCCTTATTTGACATCCGTCAATAGCACCGATAACATTAGCAAAGATTCCAGTTTTTGTCTTAGGCAAAATCTAACCCGATTTCTTCTCGTTCGTCAAGAGCTGGTGGTTTAATAATATGCCGCTTATGATCTGTAAAATATTCCAACATTTTACGTATGATGGATTTGACGGTAAAACTGTATGGAAAAAAGTATATGCATATACATAGTTATAATTTTGTTATGTAAACGCTAATGATTTATATATTTTCGGACTGATACCAATAAAACCAACAACTACTCGATAACTACACCCAGCCGCCATTCAGTATAAAAATACAATTAATTCATATTCCTTCCCCCAACCATGCTTCTTGTTTGGCATTAATTCTACAATTTTTTGGAAACTGCGCGCGTTAATACGTATGTAGGTGCTTTTGAATTTTTTTAAAATTTCCCTTACATCGTCCGATACGACACGTAGTTTGCAGTATCCTAAAGGCTATTGTGTTTATATAAAAATAAATGAGAGAGAGTAGAGACGAATACGACGAAGTACCTACTCTCAAATTTCTTCTATATTTAGGAATTACTGCGTGATTATTTTTAAATTTTTTGTAAAGTATTAAAATTAATAGTAAAAACGGAAAATATTTTTTTTATGCGATGCATCTTGAATGAAGTTCAACTGTCAATATTTTAACTAATTTTCACAGCAAATTCTACTTTTGTTGTTAAAAATATTTCACCTCGATAATTTATTTTCACCTAATTTGTAACTGAAATATTTTTAACACATTCACTAACGGCCTAAGTAGGATTCAAAAACGTCTGTATCGGTTGAAAATAAAAATAAATACTCGATTTATTTTAACATAATTTGAGCTCATTTGATATCAAACCCGTTTCAAAAAGTAAGTACCGGTTATGGACCGGCTTCTAGATCAATTAGAAATCTCTCCGAAGTTGATCCGATTCATTATGGGAATTTTAGGGAAGTCATAAGAAAACAGCGAACAAGCTAAAGAAAAGTTCACCGTCTTTAGCACAAAAGCAGAAATATGAGAAACAATAATGTAAAATTGTGTGCTTTAAGCTTTTGTCAGGCATTATACATCATTTAATTTTTCATTAAAGTTCCTTTTTGTTTCTATCGAGTCTACGGTTCTTTCCGTGCACCTGTAGAAGCGCTTTAAATTGGTCTGTGCTTTGAATTTTCACCATTTCCAATTTACTTTACAAGTTTTGGAGGTATTCTTTCAAACGATAAACTTACTGTGTCATGTTAAAAAAAAATTATATTTAGTCTCTAACAATATAGTTGAAATACTCCTTTTTCTCCTATCAATCTATAAATAACGTTCGATCCTTGGTCGGAGAATTAAAAAAATGATTTTTACATGTGGTATTTATTTTTATTTTCAAATTCTCTCCTATCGAGTTTAATTGTCTTTAGATAATCGCGCCTCTGTACTGGCATCCTAATTTTATCTTGTTATTTTGTTATAATAATAAACCAACATTGCTTAACTAGTTATTCTGTGTGTTGTGTGTACGTTATTTTTAAACTTTACATCTGTATCTTATAAATTATAAACTAATTAGGATTTAGAAAAAATGTCGAATTTTTTTATTATAAGGCTATTCAAAAAAAGATAGGAGACGATCAGGTTTGAATTCTATATACACATTTTGAATCCGTAGTATATTTTGTTCTATATATTTTGTAGTAAAATCTATTCTGTTTTAAAAATGTGTGCTATGATAATATTGACTTCCTTAAGCCTGCGCAATAATTTTCACTCTACTCTGTGAATCTGTGATAGATATATTGAATAAAACTGTTACTTGCTGATTGGTCCTTCACCAAAAAGGAGAAATTTTCAACGATCCATCGAACATTATAAAATTATAAGCTGCTACTTCTTGCAATTTATGTGAGTGTTTCAGTGTTTCTGAGCATACTATAAAATCTCTACATTGCGAAAATTTTTTGGTTTAGTATAATAAAGCCACTTGTAGCCAATGATGTTTCTATTCCGATGCCACATTTTTTTTGTTGCGGTGCTCCTAGGCTTCTTCTTAAAGAACATTTTACTGGCCATCTTTGTATAACTCCAGATTAATGTATGAGGTTTTTTTGTAAACATAATATATGGCTAAAGAACTGGGTAATTACATTTATTTAAGAGGTTACTGGGTAATTACATTTATTTCACGAACGTTTTCCATTTTCCCTCTATTTCAACTATGTTTAAAAGTGACATACATATTAGAAATAATTAATAATATTTATTATTTTATTAAAACTTACTCTTTTCGACTGTTACTGATGCAACCAAAGAATTGCCATTACAGGTGATCAATGCCTTAGAGAAGAGGTTCTTTTTTTAATTTTAATTTATATGATTTTAATAAGTTCCGAAGATTGTAAGAGAATTTAATCCAGTTTCGAACTAGTTAGCTTATTTTTTTTTTTTTTTTTTTTTTTAATAATTTTATTTATGATAACAATAAAATTTTTTTACAAAGTAACTAGTCATTTTTGACTAACAGCGTTTGACTCTGACAATATAATAATAAAGCACTCATATGTGTTCTTTACATAAAGTGTTGTTTTGGTTGATGTTGCATTGTGCGGACTATTCAGGCAACTCAAAAGGTTTTAGTCTTTTGAGTCTTCTTATTATACCCTCTTGATGAAGTAGTCTTGCAGCTTCGATGTTAGGGTGATGATGGAGCCTCTCCTGGTGTTTTTGAGCACATTTCTTTATTTCACTTGCGACTGTGTCTATTCCGAGATCTCTATGAAGGTCACTATTACGAGTGTACCAAGGGGCATTTACAATTCCTCTGAGGACTTTATTTTGAAATCGTTGAACTATCTGTTGATTGCTGATTTTGGTGCATCCCCATAGTTGGATACCGTATGTCCAGACCGGCTTGAGTACTTGTTTATAAAGCATAAGTTTATTATGAATGGATAACTAAGAGTTTCTTCCAATTAACCAGTACATTTTTCTATATTTTAACTGAAGCTCTTCTGCTTTCTTTTTCACGTGTACTTTCCACTTTAACTTTGCATCAAGGTTCATACCAAGGTATTTTGCTTGATTGGCATGTGGTACAGAGATATTATTGAGAGTCACAGGTAGTGGTTCTATTGATCTATTAGTGAAGGTAATGGTGAGTAGACTTCGATTCATTCACTTTAATTCTCCACTTAGCTAGCCAATCTTGTATATTATTTACGGCTATTTGTAGTTTGAATGTGACTTCACCGATTGTGTCACCAACAGCTAGAATTGCAGTGTCATCTGCAAACGTGGCGATAGTTGTATTGCTCGTCTGCGGTATGTCGCTAGTAAACAGCACGAAAAGGAAAGGCCCTAAGACACTCCCCTGCGGGACTCCTGCTTTAGCTTCTTTAATACTGGAGTAAACTCCTTCCTGTTTAACTCTAAAATATCTCCTTTTCAGGTATGACTTTAGCAGTTCGCAATACTCAAATGGCAGAGTTTTCTCCAATTTAAATATTAAACCATCTAGCCAGACTTTGTCAAATGCCTGCGCTATGTCAAGAAATATGGCTGAACAAATCTTTTTTTCCTCTAAGGATTTTTCTATTATATCTGTTATTCTATGGACTTGGTCGATTGTGGAGTGTTCCTCTCTAAATCCAAACTGATGGGACGGAACAGCTCCTGATTTTACAACTTCTGGTTTAATTCGTTTTAATAACAATCTCTCAAATAGTTTTGACATAGTTGGAAGAAGTGATATTGGCCTGTATGAGGCCAGTTCACTTGGTGGCTTACCTGGCTTAGGTATCATTATCACTTCCGCAAATTTCCAAGATAGAGGGACATAACGGAGTCTGAAGGAAGCATTAATTATGTCCGATATTTTTTTAATAGCTTTATTAGGTAGTTGTTTTAGAATCTCTCCAGTTATCAGGTCATATCCTGGTGATTTTTTAAGTACTACATGGTTCTTTATTACTTGTTTTACTTCTTTAGCATTAGTTAATGGAATTTCCTGTCTCAGGATAGTTGTTTGGTTTTCGAACAAAATATCCTGTTGGTTAAGTGTTGTTAAATTTGGCTGAAAGGTACGCTCGAGATGATCCGCGAATTTTTCTGCTTTTTCTTCTTTGCTTTTAGCCAGATGACCATTATTTGTTCTTATTGGTGGTATATGCATAACTGGCCTTTTCAAATATTTGGTTGCTTTCCACAATGAATAATCACTACTTTTATCATAGGTGAGAGATTGTAGGTATGAATTTATTGATTTATTTTTAAATTCCCTTATTTCTCTACGTATTCGTTGTGTTAAATTATTTAATCTATTTTTGACGGTTGGGTCTCGTGTACGTTGCCACTCCCTTCGGGTACTTCTCTTCTCTATAACTAGTGATTTAATTTCCATTGGATAGCATTTGCCAGCTATTTTTTTGTTTGTTGTGTTAGTACTTTTCCACGCCGCTACCTGTATGTCCTTGACGAGCTTCTCCACCTTCTGTTCTAATGTTTCTTCTGATGAAAGTTGTGTGTTTATAATGATGCTATTGTTTAGTTCATTCCTGAACTTTTTCCAATCAGTATATTTATTTGTTAACAGTGGCTGTTTATCATTAGTAATTATTGTATCACTTATTATCATTAAAATAGAGGAGTGGTCAGATGTGGAGTCCAATCCTTCCTGCACTTGTATATAATCAACCGGGATTTTTCTTGTTATAAAGAAGTCAATTAGGTCTGGTATTTTATTTTGATCACTGGGCCAATAAGTTGGTTTTCCAGTAGAATGCCAGTTGCAGTTGTATTTAATTATTGCTTGATGAAGCTCTTTCCCTTTAGTTGTGGTTAGTCTTGATCCCCAGTCAGTATGTTTAGCGTTGAAGTCACCCCCGACTACAAATTTTTCACCGAGCTGCTTGAAGAACTGAGTATAAGCATTCTCTTTGATGTTATATCTAGGTGGGCAATATATTGCGGATACCACTAACTTGTGGTTGCGGGTATTAATGCTAACGCTAATTGCTTGTATTTTATCACTTTCAAGTTTTTGTTGCAGATGGTATTTAATATCTTTTTTTATAATCACGGCACTGCCCCCTCGTGCATTATTATTAGGATGAACTGCTGAGTGAACTTCGTAGCCGCGGATTTTTATATGACTTTGAGTAGTAAGGTGTGTTTCAGATAATAAACATATATCTATTTTTTCTAAATCAAGAAATAGTTGTATTTCATTATGTCGTTGCAATATACCATTGCAGTTCCATGCAAGAATTTTTAAATTATTTGCCATGTTTTTCGAGTAGAGTGAGCCTTTGTAGGATTGATATAAGGGCTTTTTCTTGCTTTTCTTCTTGTGAACTAAGTCTATCAAGAATATCTTGTAGTATTTTATTAGTTTGGTTATTATTTGAATCATTTAATAAAAGAGAACTATGTTGTCTTCTCGAACTTCCAGTAGATAGTACATCAGCAAATGTTACATTTGGATTAGTTCTTGATGGCTGGATTAATGTTTGGTGTGGCCTTAAATTTGTAGGTATTCTTGTTGAGGCTGAGTTAATTTCTGGCCTGGAACTTATTGAAGTGTCCCTTGTTTTGTTGCGAATTTTTTGCAGCTCTCTTATAACAATGCAACCTCTGTAGTTGGCTGGGTGTGTCTCTCCACAGTTAACACATTTTGGTGGGGTGTCTTTTAGTTTCGTACATTCAGCCGTACGGTGTTTTCCTACACATTTCACGCATCTGGGCTGCTTATTACAAAAGTTTTGCGTGTGTCCGTAGACTTGGCACTTTTTGCACTGGGGGATCAGCTTAGATTTTTTAACTGCTTCTATTTGCACTTTCATATGGAGTATTTCGCTGATTGCGTAAATATTTTTAATGTCTTCTGTTCTTTCAAAAGACAACATATATAATGGAAGAGGTGTTTTGTCACCTCTTTTTAGCAGCTGTGTAACTTCTTTAATTTTGTATTTTTTCTCCAAAAGATACTCTTTTATCTCTTCTGGTTTGCATGAAGCGTGTAGCTTCCTAGCAATGACTTTGGTTTGCCTTGTCTGCTTATCTTCGTAGGAATACCACGCTGTCTTTTCTTCGTTAAGAGCTCCTGTTAACTTTCTATAGCTATCACTGTCTGTGACATTTATTTTGATATCACCACTATTTAACGCTGTAGCTTGAAACTTTATATGATTGTTGTCCATGATGTTTCTAATACTCTGATAATTATTGCAATTAGATATTATTACTGGAGGTGGCCGTGGCACTTTTTTCTCTAGTTGTACATTCTTACTTCCGGTCGGGAGTTCATTACTTGATCGTTTCTGTTCCGACGGAACCTGAGCTTTATCCTCCTGTTGCACGTGCCTACTTCCGGTTGGAAGCTGCTCAACTGATTGTTTCGAATCGGGTGAAATCTGTGGTGATTTACTCATCTTACGTTCATCTTACTCTGGGGTGGGAAAGGGGGCTTAAGTAATTGGTCTACAAATAGTCCAACTGTCATCCTCACCTGCACGTGGTGCACTCTGCTAGATAACTAACGAGGCTCTGGCGACCGAGACACGGCGGTATAACTGACTATCGAGAATTTAGTAAATGATCTTCTCAAACCAGACCCACTACCAACTCGTACTGGTCAGAGTGGTAGATGCTTTATGACCAGTAAAATAAACAATGAGTACAACTGATTCAGGAAATTGTACCCCAGGTGGTAACCCAGCTAATCAGCTGGCAAATCCACCCTCTAACGAGGCTGGCTCAAAGGATTCTGGGGTGAGCCAATCATTGTTTAACAGCCCTGTTGGGCAACCCAACCCATTTAAACAACAATCTAGGGTGGGTAGATCACCACCACCAATAGCGAACACCTTAGAAAGGGATAACGCAGAACTGCGCAATAAGATTTACGAAATAGAAAAGTTAACGTTAAATCTAAACAAAGACCTCAAAAACTTACAGCGAGAAAACAAGGAGTTAAAAGATGCTCTAAATGCAGTAATGTCTGAGAAAGAAACCACTAAGATAAACAACACCAATGATCATATAGAGGTTATGTATGAAACAGACGAGGAAGAACTCAATAGAGAAACGGGATGGATTCTGAACCGTAACAAAAAAAATAAGAACTAGTTAGCTTATGATTATGAAAAAAATCAATAAATTATGTATTAAGTATTGTTGTTTTTTTAATTCTGTGATCAGCTGGTTATTGTAAAAATTGATTGTTTTGTATGAGTTCAAAGAAATATATTTAGTCAGGTGAAAATGGTTTGGATAATTATTTAATATCATAAAATTATTAATAAAATTTAAAAAAAATATAAAATAAAGATAGGCCATTGCACAACTTGAAGTAAGTACGATTATTTAGGAAATCGGTATGGTGAGTTTTTCAGTTTTGCTGTTTTTCTGTTGTTTAGTGGTCAGTTTAATCTAAGACGATACTTTCGGAGTATTGGTGAGCCTAAATACGTTAGCGGGCCTTGAGATTTTATTTTCAACAATGCTGTTTTGGAGACTTAGCAATATCTGTAGCGGTATGGGAGCTGCGTAAATAGTGTTAATACTCATCTAAAAATTCTTTAGCTACTGATTGTAGCATCTACATAAAAAAAGTGCAGTAGGAGAAAAAAAAACAGCAAATGTTGAATATCCGTCTACGTATGTGCGTATACTTAATTTCAGATGTTAAAGTGTTTTTTTAGTGAAAGAAATTCTAAATTAAGAGCTAAAAACAAATAGAATTTTAAAGGAATATTTTTGTGCCTCTGATTCAGTATTAACGGAAAAACTGTTCATCTGTGGAGTGTTATACGATAAAAATTTAGCAACTGTAACCATAGCGAGCAGAAAGTACTCTTTAGCTAACAATGTGGATGGTGAGTATTTTATGATTCATATCAGGACTCATTTTATTGTTATTTTTTAATAAATTGTAAAACGCATAATTTTTTTTTTAATGGTGATGATTTAGAAGGGTCTTGCTGGTCTTCAAAATGAAGCTTGTGGATTTTTTTTTCCGACAACGAAAATAGTGAACGCGGCTGTTTCCACTGAAGCTATCACAAATATAAAACGTATTGGTCCGCAGAAAAATGATCTACTATATAACACTCTTTAAACTGGAGACCAAAGTACATAATTTTTATAAATTAATTTAATGCAAGCCAATTTAAAAAGAAAATTTAATGAATTACTCGATGTACAAAATATAAACACACATTCAGACAGACATTCAAACAAAAGAACAGGAAAATTTAATTTTAGGACGAGAAATAAGCAATTAATTTTCCGCCTGTATCTCTCTTGTGTTTTTGTATATTTCGTCTAATGATTTTTTTCATGAATAATATTTAATTAAAGCTGTTTTTTTATTCTATGTGCTTATTTTTTGCTTTGCTATTTTTATGTTTTAAATGATTTCAGTGAGCTTTTCTGTATTTTTGTTTTTGTAGATGAATAGGAAATTATATTCACATTAAAAATTAGAAGAAGAGTCTGATGACGACTACGAAGAACAGATGATGTCTTAAGTGGATGTTAAATGGAATTTATTTAAATCGCTCGTAATTAGTTAAGCAGACGTAACTGTGTAATATACAAAATATATACCTAATATAGGCTTAATTGTTATGTTTAGTTATGGTTATTTGGTGTTTGTTCGTGATAAAGCAACTTTTAAGATATACATATATTGCCGTTAACTGTTTCGCTTGAAAATACTTAAAAAATAATTAGACGTTACGCCCACCAAATTAAAGACATGCAGGCAGATATTTACACTCTAAAGCTAAGGGAAACAGCTATTAAATTATCAAGGTTCTAATAATTTTTAAAAAAAATCATTCGATGGATTTTTCAAAATTCTGTAAAGTTTGAACTAATCGTATCCTTAGAATAAGATCTAGGTTAAACAATTTAGATAATATGTTAAATTTAGAATACAGTGAAATTTGAATTAATATGCGTATTTTAGCGCGAATTATTCTTAATATCCATAATTATTTGTAGCAAAATTGTATAGTATATTTTTGACGGCGATTTTAACTTAACATACAAGAATTCAAAAATTATTCCTTTGATGGACGAATGCTTCTAATTTTTTATCACAAATAAAAATAATAAAAGTAAATATAGTATTTATCAATTTATTAAATTACAAATTTAAAACTGTAACTTTATTTTACACCAACAACAAAAACTCAAATTAAAACTTGTCCTCACTATAAAATTATCACGACCATAAAATTATTTGAATGCGCGAGAAATACTTCTCGTCTTACACATATTTTTTTTAGGAGTGTGAGTGTAATTGCCATAAAAAGTACTCGATTTGATACTTTCCATAAGAGTCACACTATAACAAACGCAAATATTTTTGAATGACAAAATTTTTTTGTTTCCTTCGGCCATCCAACAAATATATATATATTTATCTTCCTTTAATTTTACTATCAGTCAATTTTTTTAGTGGAATAGCACCTTTAGCTTAAAAGGATTCTTTTTGTTTATGAAGATGTTATAGGAGCATTTTGACAACAAACAAAATAAATAAATTAAATGAGGGGCGAGTAGACAAGAAAGAAGAGACGCAACAACTTCAGCAACAACGTCAAGTAATATTTGCTATGGTTATTACAAATTTTGGTGACCGAATTGGACCATGATGATGGAACGAAATTTCGCCCTCCCCTCACAACCGCCAGTGGAAAAAAAACGAAGTAAGGTGCTATTCCATGGGAAAATTTTACTGAATAGTAAAATTAAAGGAAGAAAAAAATATGTATTTCCTAGATGGAGGAATGAAACAAAAAACCGAATCAGTAAAAAAATATTTGTGTCTGTATTTGTGACACTCCTCTAAAATGTATCAAATCGAGAACTTTTTATAGGAGTGTCACTAATCCCCACGTACATGAAATTTGTATATGATGAAAAATAATTCTCACACACACTAATAATTTTAATAGGATGCTTATTAGGATGACGATTTTATGGTAGAGATTTTTTAAATTTTTTATTCTGTGATGAAAATTGTTCGAAAAAATGAAATTCTGATATGAGTATTAATAATATTGTTTTAGATAATTTTGAGACGAAAAAATTATCGAATAATACTAAATACCTAATTTTTTTTAGCAATTATTGGTTATGTTTTTGTTTAATGTCAAATTTCCCTTTAAAACTTTTGCTATAAAAAAATAAAAATAAAACAAACCTTGTCTTTGTCTATTATATGGTGTTTGATTTCTATTTTCTCTTTTTGGCGTATTTATCAGTAAAATTTTCTCATGGAATAGCACCTTTATACTAACAAAAAATATACTAACTATTGACTACTTAGATGTCTGGAACCGGGTCGAATCTTTCATACTAACTTACCTTTCCTTTCCTTGCTATTACAATTAATACCAAAAAAAAAACAAATAAGCAATATTATTAATTATTAATTGGAATATTTTTACATATCAAAATTACCTAAAAAATCTAAATGTTATGACGTGTTATAATGAATCCATCAGCATAAAACATAAGCATTACTCACGACTACACTTTATAAAATCAAACAATAAAAAAATTATGTCACTACCAAGAGCCGAATGGATCAAAAATTTGTAAATATGTTTAAGCAATAATTTTTGTATTTAAACCACGTTACTTGCCAAATAAAACAGACTATCTTTTGAGTAGTTTAAACGTTAATATGTTCTCAAGCTGAGTTTCCCGAACCACGGTAAGTTCTCTAGCTTTCAACAGGAACAATTAATAATAATTCGTCCCAACACAAACTTGGACGAAACATTGGTCGTTCGAGTAATTAAAGCTATTGGATATTGGTCAATAAGCATTCGACCCTGTACAAACGTGGTCGAGGCAAACAAAACGCTAGTAGGTACGAGGATAATTAACGAAGTACATCAAAATAGGACATCTATTAAAATAACAGATCGAATTGAGCGAACAAATAAATAAACTCATAACAACCTACAAAAAAGATTTTCAAACCAGAAAAACTAAGAACTACCTATTTGCAAAATAAGAAACATGACATAAAAGAGTTGTACAATCAAAATGAAAAAAACGACGCTCAATTTCTAAATTATGGTGAGATAAAAAATAGATCATATCTAAACGATCGTCCACAGTTACAACAAGATTGTGAAAATATAATTGCTGAATTCAACAAATGGCATGAAACTGCAGCAAAAACCCCAACAGTGCTAACACCAACCGGCTCCAATATACTTGAAATAGAGCCCGTAACAACAAATATATCACAGATGAAGAATTTAAACAATGTTCAATGATGGAACCGTACCAAAAACAATCCCTGTGGTCTCATTCAACAATGGCGATGCAAAGGAAAAAATAGTTAAGAAACAGATGATAAGAATAAATCTTCGTGCAAGCCTACAACAAAAAAAGCGGAAGAATACTTAAAACAAAAGTTATAAATATCCAAGTATATCAATGTCCAAAATAGACGAGTTACATGAGGAGATCTTACTGGAAATAACAGAAGATGATCTGGAAAACTGGGAATATTTCACAAACAACTTATACTTCAAAATTGGAAACCAAACAGATGATTGTACGGCTAGACTACAACAGGCAGTAAATAAGAAACAAGAGAAATTTGAAACAAGCAAATAGACTACAAGTTACAAAAAATCGAACTACCGAATTTTAATGGGGAGTACCAAAATCGGGTTGGATTTCATGAAATTTTCTTTAAATTGGTGGACCAAAATATAAACCTCACGGCTACTCACAAAATGATGTATTTGAAAACGCTTCTAGGAGGGCCGCGAGCAAAGTCATTCAACATCTACAACAAATAGGTGACAATTATTGTGACTTGTTATTAATTAATATTTTAGTTTATAATTAGTTAGTATATTTTTTTAGTAATTATATTATTAAGTGCTTCACTTTTTTATAATTTTTTTTGGTGCATTCGATTCTTTCGGCACAGAATTCTCTAGGATTTTTTACTTTTTTTCCTCTTATCATACTTGTTAAATATGGTAATTTTTATCTGATGTAAAAATTTAAATAAATATGTCATGAAAATATGTGTATAATTAGCCAGATACTAAAACAAAAAACGATTCGTATATCCACGTTAACGCAATATTCACACTGCATACTAATGTACTATAACAACAGAATCAGCGGCTGCAATTAGAGCAGTACAAGGCACTGTCAGAGAGAACTTACATGCAGTAAAGAATTTAGAAGTGGATACATCAAACTGGGATGCCTGTATAGTGCCATATTTAATCAGAAAATACGAATAATGAAACTCTAAAAGCATATGAGATTTCATTGGAAAATCCCAAGGAGCTACAAATAACCAACGATTTCCTAAAATTCTTAGAACGAAGATATCAGGTACTGCATACCTTAAGAGGACCGAGAACAACGCCTGCAAATGTAAAATTGTGGCCCAGCTATCAAAAACAACACACATTCACCGCTATTACTATTAAAAAGCAGATGATCATAGCCTAGAGAAATGTAATAAACTCAACCGACTGAGTCAAATAGGACAAATACAGTTAGTCAACCTACACGAACGATGTAGGAAATGCTTGGCTGCCGGTAATGTTATACTCCAATGCACTAGTAGAAAAAGTTCTAAGAAATGCAATGGCCAACGTCACAGCCTACTGCATGCAAAACAACACTCAATTACTGCTGCCGCAAAAAACCATCAAGCAAAAACAGCGCAACAAATGATATTGAAACAACGCTACTAGTGAACACTATAGTGAAAACGACGATTTATAATGGAAGAAAAGACCGTGCCGAAATCCTTGGAGTAGAACGAAAAATGGCTGGAAATGTAAATAGTATCGTGAACGTCAATCTACAACCAAGTTATCCGTCGATATCGCAATTGAGATTAAGGCCTTGGTAAGTAAAATAAGTAGAAATCTTCCAGAAGCATCTTTTCCATCTGCTAAATGGGAACATTTGAACAAATTATTACTGGCTGACCCAAACTACAACCTCCCAGTACTCGGGAGGGTGCTCTCCATTACTAGGAGCTGATTACTATGGCCAAAGGTGGCTAAGGTGGTCAAAATTAAGTCACACGATGTCACGTTAATGGAAACAGAAGAACAACTCAAAAGGTTTTAGGAATTAGAAGAACTTCATCCTTACCAGAATCAAACAAAACCGGAAATAAAATGTGAGGAATTTTTTCCCAACACTCACAAGCGACTTAGTAATAGCAGTACGAAATATTAGAATACTATTCCAGAGGGATCCTGAGACACACTTGGGAGAAAAAAATAGCAATAGCAAGATTCCTGCAAGTTGAAAGAAGATTATTAACGAATCAAACCCTCAGGGAAGAGTATATATACAATTTATGAAAGAATACGGGCAACTTGGGCACATGGAAGTAATGAGTAAACCAGAAGAAAAAAAATAGCAATAGCAAGATTCCTGCAAGTTGAAAGAAGATTATAGCCGAATCAAACGCTCAGGGAAGGGTACATACAATTTATGAAAGAATACGAACAACTTCAGAAGAAACAGCTGGAACATATTACCTGCCACATTATGCAGTCATGAAAGAAGAGAGCACGACAACAAAGTTTGGGTAGTATTCGACGCATCAGGAAAAACGAAATCTGGCATATCATTGAATGATATCATGTTTAATAGCACAACATTACAACAGAACCTAATATCCATCATAATACGCCGGAGTACACATGAATGAAAACCTGCATAAGTGTTAATGAATTTAACATACGCAAGCCAATGAAGCCTATTCTACAAAATCAAGCAGATAGTATCACATGTGAATTACAATTAATGCGACAAGAAGCGGTATGCAACAAGTGTGAGATAGTTGAAAGGAATACAAACAACGGTCCTGATACATTGCTTCAACTACAAGATTACCGATGGCTTTTTTCAGTTCAAGCTGCGTTAGCATCGTATGTCAGCAGCAACCACACTCAGCAAAATTCTCAAATCCTTCCATATTAAGTTTAGGCTCTGGCTGTAGTTTAAAGGGAACAACAATAACCATACCGGCTAGGCTGCAATTCTAACATAAGGTACATTCATCGATCTTACCACAGCAAGAAGTCCCATATAAATTGCACGACCTACCAAAAACACAAGATATTGAAAGGTTACAGCATTCGGAAATAAGGGAGAAAAAAAAACATCCGGAAATCCTCGGCGTTGTGCTCACTTTAATCATATACTAGTACATACGAGAATAGGAAGGATCAGATTATCAGAATGAAAAATGAGAAGAAAGCAATTTTTTTTTTTTTTTTGACTTTATTTCGGGTAGAAAAAATACTAACAATAGTTACAAAACTTGTATGACGGAAATTCATTATAATACCATATTTTATAGTTAAATGTGGAAAGCAATTAATTTATAGTGTATATACAATATTTATGTATATATAAACTTAGTTTTTTTTTTCATTTGTAAATCTCAATATATGTAATTATAAATTATAAGAGTTTTAAATGATAATACATACAATAATATGTTAGTGGTGTTAGAAATATAGGTTAGAAAGAGAACAAAAAAAAAAAGAAAAAAAACATGTTTTTCTTTTTATTTTTATTAGAATTTTGTTTTCTCCTTTTCCTTTTTTTTTATTTTTTTATTTTTATTTTTTTTTTTTTGTTTCTCAAACTCCAAAAAACTTGAATGATTTTGTAATAAACAGAAAATACACAGAAAACAGAAAAAAAAACTTTCATTGAAAATAATCATATGTACATACATATGGTATAAATTAATGATTTTAAGCGTAGTTCTTAACAAACTCATCAAAAATTATCCGTTTTAACTGAGTCTTAAACCGACTTACTGTGAGCGTCAAAAAAAAATGTACACCTCAATGTTATATATTTGAAATTAAATAATATCTTCTATTATTCTTCAATGTTTAAAACTAGGGAATATATTTAACTGGTACTTCGTACCTTTTTAAATGACAAACAAAACTCATAAAAAAAACCAACAATAAAAATTCAATAAAAGACATAGCAAAAATATTTCATTTTTTAAGCGTCAAAAAAAAGTGTACAGTTCCAACATTATTAAATTAATGAATTAAAAAGACCGTATTAATACTTCGTTTGTTTCCCTTTTGATTTGAGAACTGCTTCTAACCTTCCCGGCATTGACTAGACCAACTTTGTGGTTACTTCGGTTGGAATTTTTTGCCATTCCTCCAACAATATGGATTTTAAGAAATCCTTGCTGCTTATGACCCTTTTTCAAATTTGTTTGTCGAGATACTCCCACAAATGTTCTATCGGGTTAAGGTCTGGGGATTGTGCCGAGTGGTCTAACTGCGTAGGAGTCCGAAATAGTAACTATTATTTTACAATTTTTGCAGTATGCTTTGGGTCGTTGTCGTGTTGGAAGACCCATGACTCATCTAAATTTAATTTAGCGACGCTGGGTGCCAAGTTTTCCCTCAAAATATTTAAATAATCTGTTTTATTCATGGTGTTTTCAATAAACATCAGATTTCCCATGCCTGTCGCCGCCATACACCCCCAGACCATTACTGAGCCCCCACCATGCTTCACTGTGGTGATGATATTTTTTTCCGCAAATTGTTGATTTTTGCTTCTCCAAATTTTTGGTGGGTTTTTCGATCCGAAAACCTGAAATTTACTTTCATCAGTAAATAATACATTTCTGCAGAAAGAAATATCCTTGTTTCGATCATTTTTAGCAAAGAGAAGGCGTCGCTTTCGATTCGTTTCTGATATGTGTGGTTTTTTCCGCAGTACTCTACCGTGTTACGTGCAGCTCCGCTTGCGTAACCCTGTTTGGTTTGCTTTCGGTCCGGCGCTTGTCTGTGTTTGGAATCATTTTTTTTTGATTTTTGCTTTCCCCTCTTTGACGATGCCGTTTGTTTGACTCGTTTGAGTTTTGTAATGTATTGGTTGAGCGTGCAATGTTGTTGGCCATCGCACGAGAGCAACATATACGAGTTGGTCGATTTTAATTGGTTTTGTTGGTGGTTCGAGCAATTGCATTGGTGCGCGGAAATGGTCTGATGTGTTTAATGTTACTGGTAGAGAGAGTGGTTGTATTTTGCTTTTGAATTCGGATGGTGGGTGTGACTACTAGAACGGTGAAAGCTGAATATTCGCGACCGGGTGATGTTTTGATGGAGAAAGAAAAAGATCAGTCAAGTTTGGTGCGTTAATTAATTCTGTCAGTTGTACTTAAAAAAAAAAAATTAAAAAAATTAAATTGTAATACCGATGATAATATATTTAAAAAAAAATCATTTAATTTCTTTTGGTGAAGCCATTTTTTTTCTTTGGTGATATTTTTTTTGTTATTATTAATATATAAACAATAATTAGTTTTAGAGAAAATTGTGTATATGAACAATCAATAAATAAAAAAATAAAAAAAAATTTTGATCAATGTCAATTTCAAAATTAATCGGAATAAAAAAAAAATAATAATAAATAAACTTTGTAACATGGTACAGTGTTGTGATCATTACCTAAAAAATTGTAAATAAAAATAAAAATAAATAGATAAATATGGTCATATTGTATAATGTTGTGAGCTCTAAATGAAGTATTGTAAATGAATAAAAATATAAATTTTGTAGCTTTGCATAATGTTGTGATCACCAAATAAAATATTGTATATGAATGAAAACATATTGTTATATTGTACAGTGTGGTGATCATTAACTTGAACTATTGTTAATGAATAAAAACAAAAAAAAATATATAAAAATATTGTAATGTTGTACAGTGTGGTGACCATTCAATAAAATATGATAAATGAAAAGACGATTTTTGTTGTTTTTATTGTTGGAAAAAAAATAATAAAAAAATAAAACGTGGACATACTAGCATTGTTTGGAAAATTTGGTGGGCCGACCTTTTAGACAAAAAAAACAACTGTCATATTGGTTTGCTGAAAGTGTTGTGACCTTGTGAAAAAAAAATAATTTATATATACATACATAAACTAAACTCAGTTTAATGCTATTTAAATTTCGGCAATTATTCGAAAACCAAATACTATGTGAATTTTGCTCTATTGGCAGACATAGTTGGTGTACCTAAAAGACACCCAGGAAAAAAAAAACACCGACCGTGAGTGATTTAGATCTGTGGTTTAGTGAAATCCGTATTAATAAACCAATTGAAAAAAAAACAAAAAAAAAAAAAAAGGGAAATCTCGCGTTCTTGTAGATAAACTCAAAGTGAGAAAGCAACGGTGTGCTGTTACGGTGATTGCGGATTGTGCAGTGGTTTTGCTTTGGCGGCTGCCCCGTCAACCAAGCAGACCGGGCAGAGGTGTGTGAGTGGAATACAGCGTCGAGTAGCGGGTATACAGGCTGTTCCAGATCAGGCGAGGTCGGATGAGATTCTCGTTGGTCGACCCTCAGGTATCGTCTCATATAAAAAAAAAAAAACGAAAATAGAATTTTTTTTTTTTGTAATAACTACAATATAGAGATTTTATCTTCTTTTGTTGTTTATGCGATTTTGTTTTTTTTTGTTTTCTTTAACGTAGTATTTTTTTGTTTGAATTAAGAACAAAAAAATAAGAAAAAAAAACATTTTTTTTGGGTACCTCTTGTTTATGTGAGCCAGGTTTTGCTGATCACGTCAGATGCGTTTTTTTTATTAATTTACTGTATTTGTCCTATGCCAAATAACTTTACTTTTCAGCTTTACCGTTCTAGTGGTCACCTTATCCTTAAATTGTTTACATGTGTGCTCGTTCTTATTTTTTTTTTCTCGTCAAACTAGTTCTGTTAAGAATGAGTGAGTAGAACTAGGGGAGAGGTCGCGATGGATTGGTGAGTGATGGTTCTCTTGTAAATATGATCGATACCTAGTGTCCAGGTCATACAAATGTCTTTTCGGTAAACAAAGCGGTTGTGTCCTTCCCTTCTTTTCATGGTTTAAGTTTTTTTTTTTTTTTTCCTTGCGGTTATTCAAGCATTTCGCCAAGTCTGGAAAACCCCACGCCGACCCTGAGCTCTAGCCAGCTACATATACCGCACCAGACCCCTGGCGTTATGTCTGTCAACGAAATCCTAACGATTTCGTTACAACCGTACAGCCCACTATCATGTAGCGCTCGGCGAATAGTGCTTGCACTTACGGGGACTGCAGAGGCTTTTTCGAAATAAACAAAGCAAAACAAATGCAAACCAAACTGTAAATTTTCTGACCTAAAGTGTGTTTCCAATGCTGTACCCTTTTTTGAACGCTTCAAAAATGAAATAATTTTTGTTATGTTTTTTATTCAATTTTTGTTGTTGCTTTTTGACTGAGTTTTATTTGTCACCCAATAAGAAATGAAGTGCCAATTTAATATTTATTCTAATTTTAAACATTGTACTCTAACAAAAGTTTTAATTTAAATTCAAATATGAAGCATTGAGGTGTACACTTTTTTTGGCGCTCACAGTACAAGAAATTCGCTCTTTACCGATTCAGGTAAGTTGTTAAATAATAAACAACCGCGGCATAGAATGTTATTGAATCCTAAATTAGTTCTGTAACTACTGACATAAATATTTAAATTATCCCTAAATTATCTAATGAGTAAAGCTCAATTGTAGGATGACACGGAGGAAGTTTCATTATAAATTTAAAAACTTTGTTTTGTAAAACCTGAAATTCATTAATTTTAGTGACACCAGCAGAACCCCTAATTGGGTTTAAATATAAGAAATGAGGCAGAATAAAAGAAGAATACAATTTCCAGGCAGTTGATTGAGATAAGAATGACCTTGATCATTTAATAGCAAATAACATTGGGAATGTTCTTTTTTTGATCGCACTAAATACACAATATCTTGGGCTTGAATAATAGGTTGATTGTATAACAATAGAAACAATAGAAATTCCTCAATTTCTTAAAATGTTTTATTAATCGGATCCTTGCTAGCATAAATGATAGCTATATCGTCAGCTTTCAGCATCATTTTTCCATGCAGCTTTAGATGTAGTACATCATTCATAAAACATATGAATAAAAGAGGGCCCAAAATTGACCCTTGTGGAACGTCCTTTAAAATATATTTAATTTTAAGCTGTTAGTATTGGTGACCATGGTTTATTGAATATGGTTAAGGCAAGTTTTAAACAGAGATAGTTCAGAATCACATACATTAATTTTCTCTAACTTTCTTATTAATATTCTGTGGTCTACACAATCAAATGCTTTACAAAGGTCGATAAATATGCAAACTACGATTAATTTTTGATCAAGTGATTGTTGAATTGAGTTGATTAGGTGAGTTCCTGCTGCTAGTGTATTAGACTTCGATGTGAAACCATATTGATTCGGATGTATTATGTTAAATTTATTTAGAAACCGATGCAGCTGATTATATATTATTCTTTCAAATATCTTTGAGAAGGTATTAAGTAAAGAAATCGGTCTGTAATTGCAGCAATTAAGCTTATTTCAACCTTTAAAAATCGGAATAACTTTAGAAATACATACACATTCTGTTGGAAAATAACCTTAATCTATAGCTTCATTAATTAAGCGAGATAATATTTGATTAAGCCTCGCAGAGTAAATTTTGCCAAATTTCACCGAAATACTATCATACCCAACTGCTGCTGAGGAATTTAATGATTTGATAATCCGTTCCACTTCCTCAATATCGGTAGGTTCCAATTTGAAATATTCATTCACAGCATAATTAAAGTTGGTTACAAAAGAATCGGTTACCGGAAGTGTTTCTACTAAATTAGCACAAATGTTAACAAAATAATTATTAAAATGATTACTTACTAATAAGGGATTATCAGTTTCAACAGAATCTACCTACAGCCAATGTAATGTTATTATGTACAATTTGACTTTTATTAAAGACTACTTTGCTTATGGTGTTCCATGTTTTAACTGCATTTTGCATATTTGCTTCAAATTTCTTATCATAGTTAATTTTTTTAAATATTTAATATGTATGTTTTATTTAATATGTTGAACAATTTTTATGCTAATATCGTAAATTGGACTTAATACCTTTTATTTCTTTTATTACAAGATCTTTAGGTGAAGCAGAGATGTCTCATATTATCAATATAGGAAATAAATTAGAAATGTTTGGAATTTAGGTTTTACGAATGATCCTTGGTCTAAATAATTGCAATAGCTTAGAAGGATTAGTTCGATAATATATGGAACCCTTCATTAATATTGCTAACTTTGAGAAAGGCTAAAATATTTACCCCCTGTTGTAGTACCGTATCAGTTTCCAACCGCAAACAAAATACCTCAGTTATTAAATCTAAATTTTATTTTAACCATCACCCAATGTACCATAGGAAATCTTAGCAAAAACATCCATCATTCCGTTATCAATTCAATTAAAATGGCAAAACTTATAAAATAAAACAACAAAACATTTAATTTAATTCCATCTAATTAGTTGGACATTTGATAACAACAACAATAAAGAACAACTATATAAAGTACTCCAACAAAACAATAAATAAAAATTTAAAACGATTTTAGAATTTTCCACTTTTTTTTTTGTTTTTCGTAAGTTTATAAAAATTACACGGTAGTAGCAAATACAATGAAACGTTTATTTTAAGGTTTTTCCTTTGCTTTTATATATAGAATATCATTATTATATTTAGTTTACTTTACATTAAGGCTATTTATTTTCTTAACATTTTCATTTTGCTTCCATCTAATGATGATGAAAATTAGATATCGTAAAAATATTTTTGGAGTGTTAGTATATAGAGTGCGGATGTAAGGGACCGGAGGAAATATAAACAGAAGTAAAAAAAGAATGTCATGAAAATAAACAATTACATATATACAAGTGTTAGAAGTTTATACAGTTTCTATAGTCAGGTTTTTGAAAAATTTCGCGCGTCTTCCGTAGAATTTACGCGTTATGGAAGACTGATGATATAAAGGTAAGTTACGCGCGCGGAATGAAAAAAATGAAACAAACAGTAAATTATAATATCAACATTGGGGAGGAAAATACTCATTATAAATACTTTAGCATTACCTATATACTTTCTTATTTAGTTGATGTTGTACATTACATAACTCTCGGAATTCTTCTCGTGAATTTAGCGAGAAGTAATACATAAAGTTTTTTCTAAAGTTATAATTAACAAGTAAAAATTAGAATTCCTGGGAAAACAAAAAAAATTGAAATTCTGTGTATTTGTGGTAAGAGTAGATAAATTGGTATAGAGGGATTCTCGCAGGTTACGAAACGAGTAATACTTACATAAAAAAGATCAAATATTAAAATTATTAAATCTCCGGCAAGGGTAGACATATTTCTTTTGTATAATATTTTGCTGGTATAACTTTGTTGGTACGTTCACCTACTCACAGACTTTTTTACATATGTTGTCCATGAAAATACTTCAGCGAACACGTGAAATGTCTAGAGAGAAAAAAAAAACGAAGACGAAAACGTAAGCAGCAGAGTATAGAGCTGTAATCATACGTCATAATTTTTAGCAAGCTTAAATAATAATTTTTAATAGTAAAAATTATGTTTTTTAGGTCCTAGTTTTTCTATGAAAAAAGCATAAATGTTAAAAAACATTTATATTAAAGTGTTCTATATATCTTTAACAATAACTTACAAGAAAACTATATTGGTATTAAATAAATATTAATTGCTGAAATATAATATTAAAATTAAATTAAGTAAAATTAAGTTAGTTCATTTTCACTATTTTCTTATTTACCATATTGAATTGTAATATAATGTTTCAGGTGAAAAATAATTCCCCAAAGTTTGATTTTAACAAACTTGTGCTGTAATCTACGATATGTGATGTACTATACGATGTCCATAATTTTTAGAAATTCAAACATGTTTGAAAATATCTCAGAGATTATAATTAAAAATTTGTAACGTGTTCATTTAAAAATATATCTTAGTAAAAAGGTGATTTCTAATATGTTTCGTATGAAATGTTTGGTTTTCCTCGTTTATAATTTCGTGAAAAACATCGCTTTTTATACTACACATGGGCTGAACATTTTCCTGTATTGATAACAAAATGCAACTTTTTGGAAATGTTTTTATTTAATCTCCTTTTGCGGTTACTTCCTCCAGTGGTTAATTGTTCATGTTGTACTTGTGCAGGCTTCGTTCTTTGAAATTTTTACAATGTCAACACTTTCGCTCAACTTTCTTCAATCATTTCTGGCGTTGTCACCTCTTTTGCGTTCATCATCAAAAACACTTGTACAAACTTATTTAAATTCACCGGCCCAAAAACGGATAGTTTCATAGTAGGTGAGCTTTTCAAATAAATAGATCGAATTGTATCATGAATTTGAAATTTATTCATTCTTCACAAAATGTAGAATACGTCAAGCTTGATGCTTTGAAATGCAAAGTAAAGGCAGATCGAATTTTAATAATGATAAGAAATTTGAGCGGCATCAGTTTCAATACAGGAAACTTTTTAGCCCAAGTAGTAAATGGCAATAGCGAAAATACCCTATAAGAAGAAGATCCATGTGGTGGTTTCTTTACTTTCTTGCACATCTTCCTAAGCTATTATTTCAGCTTCCACTGCTTGGTCGTTATGTGGTTGGACATTTTTTTGAGGTACTTTCGAGGTAACTATTCGAGCTTTATTTAAATTATTTTTAGCCCATTTATCGCCTGCTATTCTTATTGGAGTATTATTGGCCTTTCAATTCTTTTCGCGCATTCCAATGTGAATAATCAGTACTGATGTCATTCGTTTATTTTCTTAGATAATTACTGATTGATTCTTCTTTCAATTTTTGGTCTCTCTTCTTGATTGTTGAGTTAGATTGATCAAATCAGTTTTGTCATCGTTTCTTTATGAAGTTGGACTTTTCAGTTTTTAAGATAACTACGTTTAAGATAATAAGCAAGAAGGCAGTTTGATGAATACCAATATTTTTGATATCCAAGAACGCTATTCGACTGTTGCTCACCTTAGTGTTAACCTTAAAAATTGTCAAAGTTTTTCAAGATTTTCAAGGTCCACCGAAAAATGACACTGTCGACTTTCTTTACAATGGCATGATCCTATCGCTGAAATCTTTTTTAATCTGATGTTCCTCGATACCCCACTTCGATATTCACTATCCGAGTTTTCTGATCGGTTAATTCCCTTACTTTTACTCTCGTTTACGTAAATAAAATAAAGTATAGTAATCATAAAAATTTTTGGACCTTGAGATTTTTAGAGATTTATCTGTTTTGAGGTCCCCTGAGTACCAAAAAGTGGGTTTCGAAATGGTGTCTGTCTGTCAGTGTCCTCTCTACAACCTAGATGGTTTAACCAATCGAACTGAAACCTCATATTTAAGGTTTTTGCCAAAATTGGGAGGTTACAGTGAATTTTATTTCAAATCGGCGAACCGGAAGTGGTCACTACCTTGAGACAAAAAATTTATTTTGCAAATATCTTAAAAGTATAAGGTTTACAGAAAAACTATTAAATGCAAAATGTTTCCACAAAAAAAAAAAAAATTAAAGGTACAAAGAATAAAAAAAATTTAAAATAAACCAAATGAGGTGTGCCCAACGACTTTTTTTTAAAAAACGGAGTTTTTAGAAATTTATTTCGCAAATTTCTTACAAATTTATTCGTTTGTATTTTTCATTTCATTTTTAATTTTTTATATTTTATGGCCCAAGGGAGTGGCTCCGTCCGGTTGGCTGATTTGCACTAAAATTCACTGGGACCTCCAAATTTATGAAAACAGCTTAAAGTTTCAGTTCAATTGTTTAAACCATTTGCGCTGTAGAGAGGACACAGACAGACCGAAAGCCAGACTTCAAAACAGGTAAATCCATAGTCGGTGAGAGAAATGATTTACTGTATAGGTTTATTTATTATTAGTATCATGCAATGGGTGTATGGGGCTGGTGTGCGACCGAATATGTACTGGGCGATTGTATGACCAGTACGACAAGAAGCGCAGCGCCTTAGCAATGTAGTCCCTAACTAATACGACATGTAGACAAGTACATAACAAAGTCGAGGTTAGATTACTATTGCGATACAAACACAAAATAAAGCCTACTATTGCTGTAAGTATTAGTGTCGTAACGCAGTATAATCTTTACATAAGTAGTTCGATTTTAAATCGTACTTTGTATCAAAAATAAAACAAAATCCCACTAATACTTATAGAAATAGTAGGATTATTATTTAATAGTATGGGTGCGTCAAAGAAGCAATACGGCTTGTATAAACATTTTTGGTGGTTTTGCATTTTAAATTTTATCAATTTTGTGTACTTAGCTTGTTTTGATTTTGTTATGTAATTCAATTTAACACAAGTTTTTTGTTGATTTTTGTCTTGCCAGTTCAGTGACTATTTTTATATTCTAAATTTTGTCACACTGCTGTGAAATAGCTTTCGATATAGCGGTCTCTTTTTGTTTTGTATAGTCAATTTAACAATAAGATATCTTTTTTCTATTAAAAATTCACTGCACCTTTGCTCGTTGGAAAAGAAGGGCACACATCAAATAAATAAAGAAATAAAAATTATTATTATTATTTATTATTATTATTATATGAAAACACATAAATAAATGAATTTTCATAAAACTAATTAATTGGATTAACTTTCTTTTTATGATATATTATTTATTTTTAAAATCAAGACCGGTTTCGGACATTCGTCCTTCTTCAGTTCTTGTTCTAATGATGTACATTTTTGTTTGTTGATTATTGTGTCATAGTTTTTGTTGTTTTTTTTCGCTTTTTATGTAAACGACATCTTGTTTTGGATTGCTAAATCAAAAATTTTGTTCGTTTTTGAATTCCGTCGTTTGTATATTTCATATTCCTCAATTCTGTCCATTTTGTTGCCCTTATGAAGTCTATGAAGAATGTGTAAATTTGTTTTAAAATCCGTGTATGTATGTTTCTCGGGTAATAAATGTTGTGCAAAATTTGAATTACATTTTGTGGTTTTATGGGTGTTGTTGGCTCATGTATGTATATGTTCGCTGAATCGTTGTTTGAATGTACGTCCTGTTTGGCCAATATAATATTTTGGGCAATCATTACATTTTAATTCGTATATGCCGCTGTCAATTTCGTTTTGTTGTATCGCTCTCAATTTGTGTTGTATTTTATTTTCTGTTTTGTACGCGATATTGTAGCCATAATTTTTTAAAATTTTGTGTAATATGCTGCTAGTGTGTTCATTACAATCTATTGTGATTTATCTTTTATTTTCTTGTTCATCACCATGTAAAGTGGTTAAATTTTGTTGTTGCATCTTGGTTACTATTTTGATGTTTAATCGGTGAATAATGTTTGGATTGAATCCGTTCATATCAGCAAAGTTAATGATCGTTTTTAATTCTTCAAAATAATCAGTGTTGTGCACGGGAATGCTGTTGGGTCTATGTATCATGTGGCTGTATGCTGATATTTTATGTTGGAATGGATGATAAGAACTGTTGTGTATTGTGTGGTTTGTTTGTGTTGTAGTTATTTTATTGAAACGACATAATGAAAGAATAGAAAAACAATAAATACAAAAATATACGGAATGTTGTATTTTCGTATTTATTTGCAAGGGATTCATTTTTTTTATTGGGACGATAAATTATTTACCATTAGAAAGATTAACGTCATTTATCTATTGTCATCATTAACTTAAGTTTTTTCAAAAAGTGACTTATGCCACTTTCACAATAAACGGCTCAAACTTAACTCTTCTTTCTCATTAGATGAAAAAATGTTTGTTTACGTGCTTGATCGTACGGTATTTTTTTAAGTATTGTATTTGTATATTTTTTTCATTTTTAAAGTCATAAACATTTAGGGGTAAGTTTCATGATTACAAATTAATTAAAATAGCTTCGTTAACTAAGAAATATTAATTATATAATATCGATTAAATTAATATACATATTTTAATAAAAATTATTTTGAATTATGAGAATAATTAATTATCTATTGTACAAAGTTAAGTTAATAAAGTTGATGAAAAACTTCATTCTCACATTATTTAAGTTTGGATTATGCTGGTTGTGGTGAGGTAAAAAGTGTATCGTCATAGTATTCCTCAAAAGTAAACAACCGCTTTTCTATTTCAACTCATATTCTGGAGACATCTCATGCTTTACTGTACTTAAAGTAGGAATCCGCTCAACACACTCAGTACCATCTAACGAGGGCGAGTGGAGGGAAGGCCGGGAGATAATGTTCGTAAAGATGTGACAGCGTTAGATTATACGTAATAATTATCTGATATTTTCTTCTACATCTTTTTAAGTCGCATTAAAAATAAAAATCACTTTTTCAGTAAAGTCGTATCTAACTTTCCTAAACATTATTTTTAATTAAATATTTATATAACTATTTTTCTAACGTTCAAATAATACACACATTCAAACGGTGTCGGTGATCTATCAACTAAATCCTTTTTTTGACAAATAAATACACCTATTACCTACCCAACACCACACCTTTCCTCTAAATCAGGACTTCAAAAATTATTAATGTTGTAAATTGCCCCTGTCCGACTTCCATTAGTTTACCTGATAAAATATTTAAGAAAAATTTAAAATTACTAAGATAAGATTACAAAAACAGCGCTTATTTTATTTTTCATGGTCCTTCTGTATCTAATTAATTAAGTATTACATACTGCAACAAGAATTAATATAAACGTTAAACACCATTTTAAACATAAAATTTTACTTAAAACTAATCATAAATTTCCTACCGATCAAGAAAAAGAGAATAAATAATTAAAAATTCAATTATTTTATAAGATTTATAATAAATAATTTAAAAATGATAATGTTCCAGCACCACAACAGCCTAAAATCATCAATAATTCAGTTAGATACTATAATTATATCAAGAATCAACAAATAAAATTAATACACAAATTCCCAGGCAACACTGAAAACTAATTTTAATTAATAAATCGCCATAATACCAAACTAAAATTTAATTCTGAAATTCAGGATTCATTTTAATTCCATAATAATGATTAATTCTGGAACTATGTTATATTCTGAAAATTGAATTATTTATTAGCAAATTAAGGAAGAGAAACCTTTAAATATTCTTTAAACTAAATTAAACACAATATATTACGTACGAGTATTACAAAAATTAACATTTTATGAAATTGCATATGAAGACTTTCCCAATTCTAAGTTAAAAATTCTAAAAGAATTGATTGCAGGGTCTCTCGGACTTCCGGGCTCATGCCGTACACCCGTACACATATAACAAAACCGAAGGATAGAATTAATTAGTTGGGACAGACTCGACCTAGTTACCGGCACCAATGCGATCGATTGTTAATAAATTATTAGTACAATATATAGTAAATAGGTTAGCACAAGACAGCACAATCTAACTACATTATTAGATGATCATTTCTCTGGAATCCAGGGCCGGATACTCAAGACTCCCTCTATTTAAATCAGGACTTAAAAAATTATTAATGTTGTAATTTCTCCCTGTCCGCCTTTCATTAATTTACCTGATAAAATATTTAAGAAAAATTTAAAATTACTAAGCTATGATTACCAATCAATTTGCCCTTGTAAAAAAAATCAAAATTAATATACTGGGTGACTCATTTTAATCGACGGATCCAAATACCAGCTACAAAAAAAAATGGTTTAAACAAAAATTGTCAAGGACCCCCATTTGTCAATTTTCAAAGTCATTTGAAGGTCAAGGTAATTTGTTGATCCGTATTTTTGACACCCAGTTCGAAAAGTATGTATTCTTCATGCCCTCCCAAGGACACCTTAAGGAATATATTTTGGTTATAATGCTTTTGCTATGAAAATTAAAAACTTTTTTTTATTCTTAAATTTTCAAAAATCATAAGCATTATAACTAAAATATATTCCTGCAGGTAACTTTTTTAGGTCATGGAAAATACCTATTCGGACATAAAATTACCCACTCTTTTCGAACCCGGTATCAAAAATATGGGTTTCCATTTTCAAAAATGACCTTGGCCTTCAAATGACCTTAAAAATCGACCTGAAGGTCGACGGCATGGTTTAGACAAAATTCTGTAAGGCCAATGGGAGTCATCTATCTGTAGATGGCCCCTATTGGCCTATACTGGTTAACCAATATAATTGATGTCGGTGATGTGTTCATCCACCATCTCGTCCAAAAAAAAACAACCTCAATCCGATAATAAAGCCGCACACATCTACATTATAAACCTTGGCATACACGAATTGGTTTACTTTAACTTAAAGATTGCTTTGATTTTTAATTACTATTTTTTAAAAACAATTATCGAGTGGTTTCATTTTTTTTTAAATCATCTCTTGTTTTTTTTAATTTCTCGGTAAGTTAATTTTTTTTTGTAATTAGTTCAATTTTGGCAGCCGGTTAAATGGATGGTTGAAATGGGTATATGGGTCTAATTGTTTTTCACAGGATTTGCGGGGAACCGGTTAAAGTTATCCTTATCGTCCAAGTACAGGATAGCCCCTTATTTATAGAATATAGTTTCAAGGCACAAATGTCATTGTGGTTCTGATCTTGGCAATTTACTATTAAGGTTTGTACACCCAAGGAAATGGACATGGGTAAATTATACCTAATCAAAGAATATAAAACCTCAATTTTATTTAGAAATTAAACATTCCCTTAAATCACATTTGATGTTTAATTTTAAATAATATCCCCAGTTTTGAGTAGATTATTCCTTAGTAAAAATGCATTATTTAATAAAAATTATTCTTAATGATCCACGATCAATGATTATCGTGAACAATTTCACTGAAAAAAAACCGACGAGCTGGTATCCGTGATACGACCTATTAACGTAGAACTACGTAAAAATGAAAAGTTTCAAGTTGGGTGAACATCGAACCCAACACTTGCTGTTTTTAAGGTCTGTTGTTAACAGGTAAACACCTATATCACTTACGCTATTGAGTTAGAAAAAAATAAATGGGAATATAACATATGCAAATACGTTGTTTGCTCCACTGGTACGAAGTCCGTTTACATAATTCAAAAGCACAAAACTGTATTTGATAAAACATAGTACACAATTACACATAGAAAAATAATTTTTCCGTTTTTTCCTAGAATGTTTTACAGTAAAACGTAATAACCACATCCTTTTATATTCATGCTACTGAGAAAAAACAATTTATTTTGAAGCGGATTTGATTTTTATTTTGTTACCGTATGTTTTGTCGACGAAACCAAATTAAATTAAATGACGTATTAAATCAAATTATTTTCCGGTCACTTAGAAACTTTGAAGTCCCACAACTCGCAAACCTAAACATTTTTCGGCCTGATCTTTGCGACTACACATTTTTTTAGGATTGCATAGGTTATACAGCATATAAATTCAAAAAATGTTCGCAATAATGAGAATTCAGATTTTTTGAATTTTTTTATTTTTATTTTATAGCTTTAAATCAAAATGGCGTGCGGAATGTTTGATCAAGTTCATCACTATTTAATTAAAATTGAAATTAAAATACATATTAATAATTTGTTGTTTTAATTTTTTCAATCCACAAATTTTTTTTTAAGTTGGATTGATTTTTACAGTTTCTAAAACATTACATTTATATTTAACAAGAGACATTGCTTTAATCAAATAAATTTCGTAAATACGTCATTTCCGTGTCGCGCGTCATCACATTGAAATTTCGATTTACCCCCAATATATAATGAAAACAAGGACGTAGCCATACGTCAAAAAAAAAATACAGTTTTAAATATTATTACAATATTTTGTCATTTAACCAAATAATTTATAAACAATAAACATAATATTTATCGTCTATCACAGTTTATGCATATAAGCTGGCCCTATTATACGGTATCCCGAAAATTCATCGAACTGCAATTCTGCGAACAACATTTCAGAGAACAACAATTTTATGAAATCACAATTCTTCACAATAATAATCCATCGAAAACACAATTCACCGAAAAATACATATTAAAAGTTCCAAAAGATCCATAATAAAATGATTTTAGTGTGAGACTTCGTTTATTTTTTTATTGAATTGATCACTTATTCTTAACAAGAACAATTGTGATGAAATTATTTATTTATAACAAACAAATTAACAATAAAATTATTTAAGCATTTTAATTTTATTAACAATATAATTTTTATAGTTATTCGAACGGATCATATGTATATAAAAAAACTCACTCAGCAAAAATACAAATAATAAGAAGAAGAAAATTATAAACAATATATATTTTATAAATAATTTATTTGGGAGCGGCTCGAAATCTTGTTTTCCAAAATCTTGTTTATGTGAATGTTGAGGGCAGTATGACATATTGCCCCATATTTCTGCCGTCAATGTTTTGATCTTCATTCACTGCATCTCTCAAATGAACATAATTTTCAGCTCTTAATTTTGCTTGATTTGTGCGGATGTAATGTAACCTTTCCGAAATCATTTTTGCCATCATATCGGCATAATATTGGTTAAATAAATTCTTGTAATAATGGAGCGTATTAAAGCTACCGTTTTTCACCATTAGATAATAAACAATAAAAAAAAAAAAAAAAAGAGAAAACATTTTTTTTTTATCATAACTTGTGCATACCGTGAAGTCGGGTATATAGTGATTTTAGGTAATTGAATTTATAAATATTAAACCAATTACTCTTAGCCCATTTGGGACTGTGAATAGTGTGCCCGTGTGTATAGGCTATAAACTAACTATTGTAAAATAACTATACCCATTAATTATTGTAAATACTATATATGTAGCTATATAATAAATATATTATACCTAAGTATATTGTAAATAATAAAACATTAAAAATAAAAAAATCTGTAAATAAAAGTTAAATAAAAAAAAAAAGCCAAACTGTTCCGGTGTTAACGTTTCGTAATTCAGATGAGGAAGTGAATTTGGTTTGCTGAGTGGAGGATATCAACCAGGATATTCCGATAAGTTTGGAGTGCTGGTGGATCGTATCGTGCTGTGTCCTGGGTATGCAAAATAATCATTAAATAACAGGTAGCTATTCCTGTAAACTATTGTACAAGTTTTGCTTTACATAAATGTTCAATAGTCATACCATATTGTTTATCACAAAATTTTGTTATATCTGGCGGCTATACGCTTTCCTATTCCTAAGTAAATGAGTCAATATGGATTATTATAATGATATTATAGTATCAAAAAGAATTACTTCATTTAATTCTGTGAAACATGAGATCCGGTCTAAAATTTGGGTTGGCGGACAAAACCATAATATTGATAAACGATATGTTCTGAAAACAACTAATTATGAACCAGAACTTATATGTCGATGAAAAACAATTAACGACAAAGCTGATTTAATCAACAATTTTGATGAAGTTGTTGCAGTTTGATTGGTTAAACCATCTGGGTTACAAACTGACAGACATAAAGACCAACAGACACTTCGAAACCCAATTTTTCGGACTCACGGAGCTCAAAAATCTCAAGGTCAAAAATTAACGTGACAATTTTTTTATTTTGTTTAATTTTTTATTTTTCTCGGGGGATTTTATTTTTTTCGAATATAATAATTTTTCTGTAAACCTTACACACACAACCACACACTCCACGTGGCAACACACAGGAAACGATGTGTTGCATCGGCTAAATACTAGATGCGAGTGCAGTACACTATAAATGAGCAATAAGAGGAACACATATGGAAACTAATACCCCGCGGGATACATCTGTTATTCAGGTAAATCCACCTTCTTCGGAGGTCGGTCTCATGGATTTTGGGGGAGAGCAGCCATTGCTATACTACAATTATTTTAACCAATCCCGAGACATGTTGGTGAATAAACAAGCTCAATTGATTGTAACAAAAAATGATAAATCACATCCCTTCCAGAGGAGTAAGAAAGCATCGTGTTCTCCGATAAGAGGCGGTAGTCCCTCCATTGGAGCCAGCGTAGCAGGCACAATACTGATTCTATAAACGAAGAAAAGCCTCGCAATGAATAGTGTAAAGCTAATAATGTATTAGTTGAAGCCAACAACATAAACAAGAAACTGAATGATATAATTGCATGGATGCAAAAATGTACATCGGTAGAACATCGGTTCTACTCTTAACCATAATAAAACTCCACAAGAGTAAAACACCAATGAAGACGAACTAGCTCGAGAAACTGAGTGGATAAGAGTTAAAGGTGTGAAAAAGAAAAGGTCACCTTAATTAAAGGATGATGTTCTAAATATTATCCAAAAAATACCTCCACCACGACCAATAGTAATAGATGAAGCCAAAGACTACGATTTATTCTATGAGACAATAAAAACAATAACTACTACTGATAAGTTTAATTCAAAGGTGATGAATGGAAACAGAATCATAATAAACTTGCAAGGTGGTGAAACTTACAGAAAAATTGCAATAATGGTATAACATACACAAATATATTCCAACAGAGAACCCAGGTGTGTCAAATGTTTAGGTAAATATCATACCAAAAATTGTGTAAAAGCTCAAAATGTTCAACCTAAACGCGTTCACTGTGGTGAAAACAATCCGGCTAACTATAGAGGATGCAGCGTTACTATTGGACTGCAAAACATCAAAAATAAAAACGCGATTGTTAAAAATCCAAGTTTATTCAGGAAGCAAGTAGTTAAGATGAACCAACCCGAAGTAAATCGTGGAGTGTCGGGAACTACTCATGGACAATTGGGTAAAATGACTTATATTCAAGTAATGATGAGCAACGGAAATCTAGGAAAAACTGCTCTAAATGACGATATAAGTCAAAAACTTAAATAATTTTAAGCAGACTACAGCGATTACAGGAACTAGAGTACAGCACTAAGGGAGCCATCCCTAAACAGAAAAATGGCCAATGATCTTAGAATCTTATATTGGAATGCCAATGAACTGATGCAACATCAACAAGAATTGCAAGTGGTCCTGTACACAGAAAAAGTCGATGTATGTCTCGAGTTCGAATTAGGAAAACGATAATGCAAAAAATGCTTTAATGCAAAAAATGTTCACTGCGGCCCTAGATTAACAACGACTTAGGGTAAAGAACTCCTAAAAGCTATCAAGAAATACAGTTGTGGAGTCCTCTCAACTACAAAACCAACCTACTGGCCAACTAATTCAAACAAAGTACCACATCTAATTGATTTCTTCATAGAAAAGAACAAATCTATAAATTATGTACAAATAGATGAAAGCCATGACTTAAACTCTGATCATTCACCGATAATTCTAACGTTAAGTCAAAAAATCAATCAGAAAGAAAGAAACCCATTTCTAGTAAATATAACTAGTGTAATGCTTTAGACCATAAAGGTTCCATTAAAAACCGAAGAGCAATTAGACAAAGAAGTTCACAAATTTGTAAACGATATACGTAATCACCTTGGGAAAATATCCCTGAAATTAAAAAGAAAATCAAGGGGAACAACTACCCTAGGGAAATTAGGGAACTCCTAGCAGAAAAACGAAGAGCGAGAAGAGTATGGCAACAAACAAGGGCCCCCAACATAAAACTCATTTGAACAATCTCACTCAACAATTAAGAAGAGAGATTAAAGGATTGAAAGATGAATCAATCTGATTATTCTCTTTGGAAAGCAACCAAAAGTATTAAAAGACCAATAATGCAAATTTCTCCAATAAGAACAGCAAGTGAGAAATGGGCTAGAAATATTGAAGACAAGGTCGGAAATTTGCAGCAACCTCGAAAAAATATTCTAGCTACATGAAGACAAAACGTTGGAAGCCGAGATAATAACTGAACAAGCTAGAAGTCATGCGTGAGATAAAATTGAATTTGAATGCGAAAAAAGTTCCTGGGTATGATTTAATCACTGCAGAAATCTTAAAAGAACTGCCATGAAAAGCTCTGGTGAAGCTCACCAATCTTATAAATTCAACATTTAGAATCAAATGTGTACCAAGCTTGTGGATAATTGCAGAAGTAATTTTGACCTCAAAACCTGGGAAACCCCACACATACCCTCGTCTTATAGACCTATTTCGCTATTGCCAGTCATGTCGAAACTGAGAAGCTTCTGGTAAAAAGGTTAAATTCGATAATCATGAGTAAAAAACTTGATCCCAAATCATAAGTTCGGTTTTCGTAACCAACACTCAACAATTGATCAAGTACACAGAATAACCAGTATAATTGAGAAACCAGTAGATTAGAAAAAAATCTGTTTAACAGTATAGTATTTCTAGACGTTAACAAGCGTTTGATAATAAACAGACAATTCGAACATATTCCGATTATCATAAATCGAGAACTAGTACTGCTTGCGAGCACAGCTAAGTATCTCGGCATGACCCTGGATTCTAAGCTATGATGAAAAGCACACGTCAAGAAGAGAACTCTTCTTTATCAACAAACAACAAGCTTCTATTTTATAAGCAAATATTGAAACCGATTTGGACATACGGTATTCAGCTTTGCGGTTGTACCAAACAGAGCAACGTAAATATCATCCAAAGATTTCAGAATATGGTATTAAGGAACATCGTTGGTGTACCTTTGTGTGTCAGGAACAATGACCTCCATAAGGACCTTAAAGTGAACCTCATCTTAAATTAAATCCAGGAAAACCCACGGAGACATGAAGGAAGCAACTCGAATTTAGTACGCAGACTTAAAAGAACCAAACCTTTTGAGCTGGTGTGATTGTCAGCTTAAACAGCATTGTGTTGATCTAAAATCCACTACAAAGATGTGGTTTACTTCAATTTACCAGACATTGTGGAACGCCAATGGGAAGAAGCCATAGATTAATTTAAGTTAGTTACTAAATTAAGTCAGAAACAAATTGCTCATTAGTCCATGAGACTAGATTGTAATTACATAAAATAAATCTATAAGATTTATTTTACAATAGTTGGATAATAACTTTGCTGCGGTTATCGCCCTAGTTGTTTCTGTGACTAACGTCCCTATTCTTCAAAAACCTTTTGTGTCGAGGACGCATTCACAGGCCCGGCCTACATCCTTGAGATAAAGGGTTTTTGAGAAATTGGAATGTTATTGAAGGAAACAACAATACCCGCATAATTGTGAAATATTATAAGATCCAAGATATTTATTTAAGATTTTGTTGCACGTATTTCAGGAGTTTTAAGAGAATATTTAAGACTGTTGACAAAGAGCTTGGTTGCTCGAAACTAGTCCGTGTATATGTAAAAATATATAAAATTTTAAATTATCACTTTAAGAAGAAAAAAAAAAAATATTCATTGTTTTATTTCATTTTATTTTTATAAAAATTTTTATTACTTCTAGAACGTCGAACCATAGATCAGCTACAATTTCTCATTCCAGGTGATCGTGACCTTCAATAAGTTCTTGAACCATAAGTTCGTCACCTTCAATAAGTCCGCTGACTCTCTGAATCATCAATTGTACATCCCCCTTTGCTCGCCTCCCTTCCTAAACCTGGGCATATTGCTCTTCATTTATAATCGGATGCCATTGCCCTCTGTGGCCACTTGTCATAATCACATAGTCGAGTGATGCCCTGTTTTAAGTTTTATCTCAAATTCGAGATCTCCTTTTAATATTGTATAATATTCCGGCAACTGCAATCAACCGTAATAAGCGTTTACAAAATAGCATATTCTCTCTTCAATTGGAGAGATTGTCAGGACTGAACACCTTACTTAAGGACAATTAATACTTTATAAGGAAATTTTGTTAAACTTGGCCTGAATAACGGGTCTACACAGATCTACATACATTAAAACAATAAGGGTTTTAGTAAGATATTGTAAATTTAAATTATATCATTTCGTTTGTTTCTTATATTACAGCTTACATTTTCACATGCTATTCATATAGATTTCAATCTAGTACAATACAATTTTAATTAATCAAAAAATAAAAAAGATAAAACCGAAATTTAATTCTTAATTTTTTCCTTTTATATCACTTAATAAAATTCACTTAAAAATTTATCAAAAGGTCTAATCTAATTCAAACAAAATAAAAGTTAATTTTCCCACAAAAAAGATGTAAAGCATATACAAAAAATTATTTCTCTTGGTTCTTGCTTAGCTTTTTGTAAACGTACAAGTATTTCAAAGAACAATTCTCAAAACAAAAAAAAAAAAAAAAAATGAAAATAAAAGAATAAGAATTACATTATAACATACCGACTTATGATAATAATGATAATATACAGAGTCCTTGTTGAGCAGGTTTGAGTGGTGTTCCCCTTACAGTAAAAAAAAAACGAAATTTATAATTCCCATGATAATGAGATGAACTTTTGTATTTTGCTTATGTAAACATCGAATTTTTTGTTATCCAACGAATAGTCGAATAATACTTACATAAATACGCAAGAAAATGATGTTAGTAAAATAAAAGGGTGTATGAAAGCTTTACACCCATTCTTCGAGATACTTGTATGTGTATTTATTTTTTAAGGAGGTTTTATCTTCTTACATTAATTTCATATTTTTCATCATCACTCACAATTATCGTTCATCATATTGTTACGACATATTTCGGAAAATGTTTGTGGGCGCCCTAACCGTAAAAAATGGAAATCCTTTATAAGAAACGAATATGCGTATGTAAGTTGATAAAACAAGCAACAATAATTTGGGTGTTGTTATTGTATATTAGGAATTACATTTACATGCTTTTATACGTAAATACATAGGTAAAGAAGGTGTACAACATTTATTGTGTTATCAGCTTAAGTGAGAAAATTTGATTTATTATATAAATTAGCACGTTACATAGTTCTCCTATAAATATGAGACTGCACGTTATACTTAAAACTACTTAAAAAACTTCATTCCAACATTATTACATCAAATAATTGCGTTAAAATACAATCTTAATAACAATAAGAGTAGTAATAAAACTTTTATATTATTATTATTACTCCTATATTATTTAACAAGATAGAAGCTACTATATAGCATGAACAGCAGAAAACTTAAATTGATTTGAACTTTCTTAATCAATGCTATTCTGTATTGTCTTCAATACCTATGTATATAAATGGAAACAACGCGAAAATGACAACAACAACTAATCATATTTATAATATATACTGCTAAATAGTAGAACGGATGACAAAATGTCGTAATGATAATAGTTTTACTTTAAAATTATGCTATGAAATTCTTTTTATTATTTTTCTCGAGATTTAAGAAGTTTCCGTTTTCTTTTGTGTTAGAAGTAGTAGTTAAACAAAATTTCACGATTTTCTAAGTAGGGGTGAATGAATTTTTCATAGATATTTCTATGTTTAATAACACCAAATTGACGTCGGTCTGTTTATTTATTAATCTTTTACGGTTTTATTAACCAAGGATGTTTAAAAAATTAACAAAAATGTAACGATTTAATGTTAGGTCCATTTGTTTATTTTATAAAAATACTGAGGCCGCAAATTTGAAGACGATTGAAAATTTAAGTTAAGTTATGTACATCATTATAAAATCTTATTACGAAGATCTTCAAGATGGTCGTGATTTCGTTATTAAAGCATGAATATACTGAATTACTTTAGAATGCATAGTTGATATTCATTTTCAAAACTCAGTTCAAAAACATAATAAAAACCGCTTTTTCAAAAAAATACTGTTTAGTTTTATGTGTTCTAGTTTTATTGAGACTTTCTAGTAATCAGATTGTTTTAAAATAAGAAACTAAAGAAAAAATCCAGTGGAAATGACTGGTCAGTCGAGAGAAAAGGGAACATGTAAGTTTTTTTAAATAATTGGCTTTCCTTCTTTTTTCTTAACCCGCAATCTCCTACAAATATAAGCAATTTTTTAAGAAATCTGACAACCTGTGATCAAAATAAAGAGCAGAATAAAAAAAAATTACCACACGACAGGGATACTTAAACGAAAATTGCGAGTAAGGCATAATTGGACTTAAAAGTCGGTAAATAAATAAAATGCTTGACCTGAACTGGTTTACAGCGCACATAAATATCAATATTGGCAAGAAATTCAGTGAAATCCGCTGCACCGCTGCACCATTTAAAACATCAGCGATGAACATAGAAGCGCAACCTAACGCCTGTTAATCAGTGATTCCAAATTTACAATTTTACAGCGCTCTGCATAAGGTGGTAAATTCCTTTTATTCTCCCACATTGGAAGTTAAGGATCAAACGGCCACTTCATTTTGTGCAGCAAGTATAGAATTAATTATTTTTGTACTCGTTCAATTCGATCAATATCAATGTTATACATCAGATCCCAAATAATCGATGCATACTCCAATTTAGACCGTACAAGGGAACAGTACAAACTCCTAACGGAAAGTGGATTACGAAAATCGCTGGTGGCACGACGAACGAAGCCCAGCAATCTACAGTAATCCCTCGATCTGCGCGGTAGTTACGTTCTGAAAAAACAGCGCGCAAACCGAAACCGCGCACTGTGAACCCACTTTTGTATTAAATTTGGGGAATACGTTCCAAATCCTAAATTTCTCATAAAAAAATTTAATTTTAAGTAAGTACATAGTTCAAATAAAGTCTTTATTCAGTGACTAGTTATATTACATATAAATAAAAGTTAAACATAAACAAAAAATAAATAAAAATTATAAATTCATTTATAAAAATACATAATAAAACAAAAACTCTTTACATCATTTCATTTTCACTGCTGTCTTCTGATGAATTTGATATTTCCGCCAAGGGTTTTGTAAAAAAACTTGTTAATAGTGATTGCTTTTTATCTCTTGAATTATAAAGTTCCTTATATGGCGCTAAAGCTTCGGTCAAACGTCTGCGGAAAATTAAAGCACGCTCCAAATCAGGGTCTAGGTTAATGGCTTCTTCACCAAGTTGATTGCCAATTTTCAAAAATTCTGCCAGTGCTTTACTACTTAATTTTTTTTCTTCGACTATTTCTGCATCGTCACTTTCGTCTTTTGCGACATTATTATCTGCGAAATACGTTACCATTTCTTCAACAGAAAGATCTTCTTGAGCGCATTCAATAACTTCAGAAATATCTTCTGAACCTATATCAACAAATCCTTCACCACCAATTTTTTTACCCATTTCCACAATTTCCACTAGGGCTAGCATATCCACAACTGCTTCCCTGATGCAGCACTCAGGCCATATTTTTTTCCAAACGGCATTCATAGTTGTGTTCTTTACCTCATCCCAAGCAAATTTAATATTTTGTACAGCGACTAAGATGTTGCATTGTTGCCAATATGTACGAATTAAGAGTTTATCTGGTCCATCTGTAGCTTCAATTAGTGGAAAAACGTTTTTCTAAGATAATACAGTTTAAATGCAGCAATGACACCTTGGTTCATGGGTTGAATTAACGAGGTCGTGTTCAACGGAAGAAATATTACCTTAACATTTGGATGCAAATCAGCCAAATATGACGGATGACTTGGTGCATTTTCAAGAATGAGCAATATCTTGAAGGCAATGTTTTCTCTTTTGCAATAATTTTCAGCTTCTACGCAAAAGTAATTTAAAAACCAGTCTTCGACAATTTTACCTGTCATCCAAGCTTTCTTATTCGATTTCCAATAGACTGGTAGGGAACTCTTTGAAATTCTTTTAAAAGCTCGGGGATTTTCAGATTTATAAACTAACAGTGGTTTATTTTTATAATCCCCAGCGGCATTTCCACATAACAAGAGTGATAATCTGTCTTTTACAACCTTGAAACCAGGAGCAGATTTCTCTTCTTTCGATATAGTCTCGTCGGCATTGAAAACTTGCTTTGATAGATATTCACAACTTTCTATTAGATCTTTCAAAAATTTTGGAAATGCAGAAGCCGCTACCGTATCAGCACTAGCCGCTTCCCCCGTTAATTTTATATTGTGTAAGTTTTGCCGTCTTTTAAACCTTTCAAACCAACCTTTACTGACTGTGAATTGAAGCTCCCCAGAATTGGATGAAGATTGCTCTTCCTTTTTCAAATGATCAAAAATTGAAAAGGCTTTACTACGAATAATGCCTGAACTAATTGCCATTCTTTGTTGATTTTGGTCCTCTATTCACAAGCTTAGCAATTTTTCAGTCTTCTCTATTACAGAGTTTCGAATTTTTTTTGTGGTTTTTGAAGATAATGGTGTAGAACAGGCAACTGAACTTTTAAATTTCTCAGCATTTAATTTTATTCTTCTTATGCTTGATTCATTTATATTATGTCTCCTAGCTAATGCAGATAATTTTTCGCCATTTTCTATTGCTTTAACAATTGCTAGTTTTACCTCCAATGTTAAAATTTTTCTTTTTCTAGCTACGTTCATTTTACGGGATTTAATAAAACTGTAAAAAAATGTGCTTTAACATTAAATCTTTAACAACAACAAAAATTTACCTTAAATAAAAAACTGTTATAGAGTCAAATAAAACTGGAGAAGTTGGTGTAACACTCACTTTAATATAAATCTACACTAAAATAAAAAAAACTGTTCTTATCTTTAATATTCCTTTTTCAATAAGAAAACAACGGTTAATTCCAACAATGTATTACGTAAAATTATTAAAAAATTAAAGTAAATTACTCACACTATAACACGTCTTTACATGAAGAGTTTCGATGACAAAATGCGAATTATACATATGTATATGTAGATATGTACAAATTACAAGTCGCATCACACAATTTAAGGGGATTCACCAAATTTTATGTGTATATTGCACGAAAAATAGTATGAAAAAAGAGAAAACGAGAAATGGAGAAATATATACGCGCTGCTGCAAAACTTTTACCGCGCAATGCGAAATTTTAGTGGTAAAAAGAAAATCGCGCAACTCCGAAACCGCGAAGTCAGGAACCGCGCAGTTCGAGCGATTACTGTATTACACTTAGCTACAATTATGTTAATATGATCGCGGAAATTCCACTGATGGTCCAAGATAACAAAGTCCTTACATGTCGTCACTATTTCGAGCGGCTGATTACTAATGTGATAAGGATGAGTAATTATCTTTCCTCTCCTGAAGAAACTCATAACCTTACACTACTATAGTTTATAATATTTTAGTATAATAAATTTAGATCACTCTGCAGTTCTACACATTGTTGCGAAGTAGTTACGATTTTTGATATTTTCAGGTCATCCGTATAATGTTCACAGCCACAATATGATAAACAGCACAGGTCCAAGGTGAGAACCCTGAGGAACGCCTGAATGAACCCCAATGGTTTTAGATGTAAGACCATTTATTCTAACCACTTGCTTTCTTTCACGCAGGTACGAGCCAATCCAATCCAAACATAATTTGAATACTCCAAATCTGTCTATTTTCCCAGGAAGAATGTCAAACTGCGGTGTATCAAATGCTTTCGAAAAAACGGTAAAAATGACATCTAGCTGACTCCGGGGCTAGCTCAACAAATCGATATTTTTTCTGCGAAGTACTGTTTTACCTTTAAATGAAGAGATACAAAAAAAAAACAATTTTAACCAATTATTTATGTTTATCTGAAAGCCAATTTCTCTATCTACAATTCAAAATTAATAACTCACAACTTTGGCGGTATGGCACGGAGCATTGTCCTGTTTAAAAATAAAACTTCCAAGTCTCGCCAAAAAGCTTTAACAAAGAAGGCTCAAATTCGTTATGTAGGACCTACAGATAAACAGCTGCTGTAATTTTTGAACTAAGGAAGCACAATCGACCGGTTTCATTTCCAGAAAAGCATCCCCAGACCATAACTCCTTCATTTTTTGAATTTTGATTCATCGGAGAAAATCACATCATTCCACATCTTTTGAGTTCAAGAAACATGCTCCTGGGCCCATAGCAAACGTTTTTTTTTTTAAATCGTAATGTGAACTCAGGCTTCTGGACTGGTTTAAGTGCTCTCAAACCAGCTTTAACAAGTCTTTTTCTCACTAAGCTGGCTGAAATTTGTTTTCTCGTTGCTAGCTCAAGATCCCCTGTTATGTCCGATGAAGTTTTAAAATGGTTCCGACGACATTGCAATATTAAAAAATGATCTTCCAGTGGCGGTATCTTTCTGGGCCTTCCAGGGCCTTTCTTTTTTGTGTACTGCCCATCTCTCGCATTATTTTAATATTTATTTTATTTATTTATTTATTTCTCATAACCTTACAAATACAAATTTATGAAATAATTAAAATAATAATACAAAAATTAAGGTTAAGAAGATAGGTTATTCTTTGCCAAAAGGCAGTGGTGAATAACCTTTACAATAAAGCTAATATCAAATAAAATATAAACTATAAAAAAAACACAAAATATAAATTTTATTTAATTTTAAAAACTTAAAGCCAATATCTTTATTTTCAAACAACCAATCCTTAATTAAATTCATAATTTTTCTAGTTTTTAACTGTGCGCGTAATAGTTGAGGCAAGCGATTAAAAAATGTGGGGGCCGAAACTAAGAAGTACCTGCGATAAGCTTCACTGATAAATCCAGGAACAGAAAGGAAGTTTCTGTAATTATTACGAATGTCGTAGACTGTGCCCACTTCTAGGGAAAAATATTTTTAAAACTTTAAATACATATAGGTGTTGCAAAGGTAAAATTTTACAAGCCATAAAAATTGGCCAAGAACGATCGCGGTGACTCTTAAAAAACATAACCCGAACAATGTATTTTTGCAAAATGTATAAAGATTCCAATGTATTCATATAAACCTCACCCCAACAAGGTAATCCATAGGAAAGCCTAGATTCAAAACATGCATGAAAAAAATTAATTAAAACGGCGGATGGACAAAACTGACGCAGTAAACACATGACACGTAAAGAAAAATTTAATTGCTCTTTAACCTTTTGAAAATGAATTTTCCGATTTAAATTAGCATCTAGATGCAAACCTAGATACTTAAAATTGTAAACAGGTTCAATTGGAATGCAAAGATTGCTACAATTCATTAAATTACAATTCCTCATATGGCAAACAATCTCTGGAACATAACTCGAATATGGATCGCCAGCCAATCTAAAAAAACATAATTTTAGTTTTCTCACTTAAAATCATGGAATGATCATCAAACCAAGATCGCAATGTATTCATATCAGAATTAATATGGTGGGATATTTTAGAAGTACTTGAACCATAATAACTCATTGCCATATCATCAGCAAAAGCAATAATTCTTCCTTTCAAATCCAAATTAAATATAGAATTTATATAAACTAAAAATAACACAGGACCGAGGACCGAACCTTGTGGAACTCCAAAGTCTGCCTTGAACGGCATGCAAAACGAATTATCAATTATTACTTTAAAAAACCTGTTACGAAGATATGATTTAAGCCATAGAAACGGCACACCTCTAAAACCACACTTGTAAAGTTTCCGTAAAAGTAAATTGTGATCTACCATGTCAAAAGCCCTCTTAATATCAATAAAAACAGCACCAACACACTTTTTCCCATTTAAATTAATATGAACCCCATTCTAAAATCAATTAAAGCTGACTCAGTATTTTTTCCAGGCCTAAAACCATATTGACAATTAATTTAAATATTATATTTAGAAAAGAAGGCAACAACCCGAAATTTTAACGCCTTTTCTAGAATTTTCATAATAATGGGCTGTAAAGATATAGGACGATAATTATCCTTAAGCTGTTTATCACCCTTTTTAAATAACGGAATTACAACTGCGGTTTTCAAACAATCAGGAACACTGCCATTCAAAAAACTTTGATTGATAAAATGTACCAAAGATTTTAGCATATTGGAACCTATACCAAGAATATCTATACTATTACTAGATTTTAAACCATTAATTATACCAACAATTTCAGTACTGTCCACAGGATTAATAAAAAAAAATTCTGAGATGATGACTTCACTATGATTATGAAATGACATATTATTAAACGAACAATTCGTTGTTCTTAGGTGAAACACAATATTAGAAAAATACAAACTAAAATCATCAGCAATAGATTTACAATCCGTAAGAATTACTAGACATAATTTTATCAACATAATTAACAACCCTATCACCTAAAAGTTGATTAACAACCGACCATGTCTTTTTACTATCTTTACCACAGTGTTGAAATTTATTGTGGTAATATGTGAACTTGTCAGAAAGAAGTTTATCATCGACTTTTTGGCATAGTTTAAGAAAATATTTCTGAAGCCCTTTATTTGTGGGATGCTTCTTACACTTTTTACTAATTCTCTTTTTCTTAGCCATTAAATTTATCAAATGGAACGAGATTCAGGATTTCAGTTTATGTATAGATTTATGTTGAAAGACATTAGAAAAACATGAATCAGATATGGAGTTAACCAAAGAAAGAAATCGTGACAAAATGACAATCGGATCACTTTCATCGATTAAACTAGAAAAATCAAACGAATAGATTTTAGTAGAAAACAAAAAATTATCAAACCTACGAGCATTTGCGGACACAGCATTTTTCCTTAAGACACTAGCAGTGTCATTTATTTCTAATAATACATTGATTAAATGTTGATTCGATAATAGCAAATTATATAAGGAAGCAGAAACACTACAAGAATAATCAGTACGAACAAAATACTGATCAATACATGACGAAGAATGGTTTGTTATTCTAGTAGCTTTATTAATTAACGAATGTAGGCCATTTGAGGACATTAAAAACAAAGTATCATCACTCGAAGGAGGAAAATTTAGAATATCTATATTAAAATCTCCCACAATAAATAACATTTTTGTTTCTAATATTCTTAATAAATCAGAAAATTCACTGACAAAAATTGAAACTGAAACGAATTACAAACGACAAATAAAAACATAGTGCACATTATTAATAAATAACGATAATTTAATTACGTCCGCCGAATTTAATGAAACGGATTCACACGAACAATTTAGTCTGCTATTATAAAAAACACATGCACCACCCGCCCTATAGTTATTATTGCAACACCCAAAATTCGTATAATTAGGATTATAAAAACTTAATTTGTAAGCATAAATCTATATCTCAGATAAAAATATAATCGAAGGATAAAACCATATAAATTAGAAATAAATTTATCAAAATTCTCACGTAAACTACGAATGTTCTGATGAAAAATTGTGAAATTAAAAATGTAGAAATGAATACCGGTGTGAAGTATTTCACACAAAGTGTAGCTACACAAATTAACGAAAAGTGTAAGTGTACTGAAAAAGTGAAGGCCTACATAAAAAAGTGTAAATAAGAAGTAGAACCAGGCATGGGCTTATATTTCCATAAAGTGGACAGGTCAAGCTATCTGAAACAATTTTTCTTATTAAAATAAAAAGGGTTAGGTATGTTCGACGCTATTTTGAAAATTGTGAAAATCAAATAAACTGTCCAAACCTGATGCTACACTATGACCATTTACGAAAATCTCAGAGATGTTACCAAGTGTGGGCTTTTATTTCCATAAAGTGGACAGGTCAAGCTATCCGAAACAATTTTTCTTATTAAAATAAAAAGGGTTGGGTATGTTCGACGCTGCACTGGTCGTAAGGTTGTAACAAATCCCAAGTATTCCCAAGCTATTTGAGTCAATGGTTAAAGCAGAGTTATTTTTCCACTGTAAGCAATTGATAATTACTCATCATCATGGATTTTTGCTCGGTCGATTTACTGTTACTAATTTAGCACTTTTTCAGAAATATTTAACTAAATACACAATAAATAAAACTCAGGTCGATGTATAATCTATACTGATTTTTCCAAAGCTTTCGACCGACTGAATCAACGTCTTTTGTTGGATAAGCTTAGTCAATTTAACTGCGGCATTATACCGTTAAATTGGCTAAAATCTTACTTATCGATTCGTAGAATGTATGTGAAAATTGAAGAGGCGTACCTCTTATTTTTGTTATACGTTAACGACGTTATTGAGTCATTCGAGTTTGCAGAAAGTCTATTATTTGCGGATGATATGAAAATATTTTGTAACGTAACGTAACGTAATATTTTTATAAGTCGAAAATGAATTTTGAGAGATAATTCAAAGAAATACAAAATAATTTGTCTAAAACACATTCATAAGATGCTAATTACAGCTAGTTATAAAAAAAAAAATTAAAACCACACCATTTAAATTATCCTGAAGTTATCTTTTTTGTTCGTAAATAGGTGGATAAGTTTAATGGTCGAAAGATACCTATTGTTATTACAGTGCAGTTATTCGTAGTCAACGTGATGATGGTGTATCGAAATATTTTGATTTTAATATTTCACGTTGTATTCAAACACTTCATATTAAAGTTAACATTATAACTGGGTGTGATTAATTAATTTTGATATAAATTGATGGTTTGATTTTAGTGCCATTTTTCTCATTTTATTGAACTTTAATTCTTAATTTTTTTGTTTAAAAGATTAATTAAATAAATATTTTTAATAATTTTTATATTTGGTTTTGCAACCAATTGCATTGATATGCTGTATGGATAATAATGAATAAATAAAAAACAGTGTCTATACTAAACAGTTTAAGTAATTATAACTTATGTCAAAATAGTACAGTTGTAACAGTGTGCACAGTTGATCCAATCGTTTATATTTCTCAAAGGTTTCATTTAACTTTTCAGCCTTACAAGCATGGTGTTTATTTAACCATTTACCATTTATTTTAGGAGATTTAATTTATGAAGACTTGTATTCGAAATGGGAAATAATTTCAACCCTTTTTAAAATATAGACATAGTTTTCGCTAAAAAAGTGACTCTATTTTCAGTTAATAAGTTATTTGACGTTACTGCGAGAATTGATAATGGAGCATTTGCAACTTATAAATACTGAATTTATTACCAAAACACCATTTCCTAATACATTATCCTAGCGTGATGTTAATTATGGGTCCAATATCCGATTTATCTTCTCTGCGATATGAGACATTTCACCAATATTTTAAAAACTTTAATAAAACTTGAAGAAATTGTAAAAACGGTTGCAAGAGTTTAGCCTTTCGACGGCAACAAAAATTATCCACAATTATAAAAAACTTGAATATGGTTGAAAACATAGCAATAGGTAAAAAATCTTGCCTCGCGATGGAATTAATTCAACAAAATTATTTATCAGATAAAGCTTTAAATGTTTCTTGGGTTAAGTTTGAGTCACATTAAAAGCCAGGATTATTATTTTCTTCACCTGATTTGTAAAACGAAAATTTCACCGAATTTTATGAAATTAAACACATAATCAAAATAAAGAAATATGTACATATTATTGTATTTTTATGTAAATTATTATGCTGTTACAATGTTTGATTATTTTCATAATGCGTCTGTAATATTTTTATTTTAGAATTTATGGAATTTGAATTATATATAAGAATTTTATATTAATTATTTAAACAATTTTTATCATGAGTATTAATAATTAATATGTATAATCAAAATATGTAATATTTGTTTGTTTTCATTGCAAGAAATAATAAAAACAAGCGTATTATAAGTAAATTGCATTTTTTAATCGATATGCCGTCGTCTTAGGATTATCCTTGTCTATGTCCATTTTGTCTATGTAGGAGAAAATCGCATTTGAAGTTCTACCAAAGAATTAAAGACGTTTCTGAGTGATTGCTCTATTTATTTTGAGTTTCCATATAGATAATGTTACTCCAGAGTAGACTCTTTTCGTACACCTTTTTTTGAACCGCCTGTCTATGTTAACAATATTTTATCTATACCCACGTAATTCGAAAAAAAAAAAAAAAATTATTTAGTATTTTAACCATCAACCAATGTTAAAGTAGCAACAATATAATATAAAACAAAATTATAAACTTTATTTTTTAAAACATAAAAACATAATAAAATCCATTAAATAAAATAAAAAAGTAAATTAAATAAATTTAATTAGATTGAAATAATATATCGAAATTTAAGAATTAGTTATTCCCCTTTTTGTGTTTTTCCTTGGCTCCTTCTCCCACATTAAGCGTGCTCTTAGTTGCCCACTGTTTGATCTGAATTGGCTGTGCAAGCCTTGTGTTCTTAGTTTTTCGTTGTTTAACTTGAGTTGGCTGTATACCGTTATTAGATGAAAAACGTTCATTGCAATTTTTAATTACGTTTAAATAAACTTACCGCTATATTTACGAGCGAGATGAATGTAGAATGCAATACTTTTCATGTGATCGAAGGAATGGAATCAAACAATATTATCAATCAATTTATCCCTACTAACTAAGAAGTCGTTAAATTTTCATAATAAAAAAAAAAATTAAAAATCATGCATTAAAAAATATATTATGTAATCGTCTCTCTTTTGATCACGTAAAACTAAACTTTCCGCTATATTTACGCGAGACGAATGTAGAATGATATAGCACGGATATAGGCCAAAGTAAAATATATAACTCAATTTGACCAAAAATTGGACATATGTATACATTCAATAATGATTATGCTAATTTCTATACTAAAATGAAGATAGGGTTTATACGATCGTTATATACATTTATTTATACGGGCTCCCCTACTTTATACATACATATGTCTCAATATAAAACAAACAAATACACAAACTGGATAAATTATAAACAAACATTTTATAAAAATTATTTATACGGTGGGTATAATAATAGTGTATTAATCAACGAGCATATAATAATAACAGTTAATCACGAAGATGAAGGTAACCAACACGAGCCGATACTCGAACATCGTAAATCATCTGAGTGAATAACAGCTATTACAAAACATGCGAGTAGAATACGATACTTTCTCAACGATCGATAAATAATATTGTATTATACACTCCCGAGCAACAAAATCGACTCAAACCTCCGCGCGTACAAAAAGACATATTTTTTTTGAATGGCTTAACCTTTTGTCGTAAAACAACTTTTTTTACAGCTTAGTATTTTTACAAGGACACCTTTATCATTAAAATCTACACAGTACTTTTCAAATAAGTTAAAGCAATCGTAGCAAAATGCGATGATTCGATGAAAACAATTGGTGTGCTAAATTCTCCTGTGTAAAGGGGTAACCAGCGAATCAGTAAGAATCCTTACAGAATTTAACGAAACTATTTTCTTACAGAATATTTGACATATTGGCCAACGAAACCGTAATAATTGACAAATACAGTATTAAAATTGTAATGTGAATAGGAAAATTTATTATTTTTAAGAAAAGTGTGCTTTGAAAATTTTAATGTATTCTGACATATCCTTCAGTTTGTGCGTTAATTTTCGCTCTGTTAAGTGACGGTTGAACTGAACGAAAAGTTCTTAAAGATCCGCTGGTCAGTAACATGCACTTTCTGTATATCGCATTCTTACTTAAAGTTCTTACTGACTCGCTGGTTCCCGCATAATACAGCGTTGATCGTTATTTGCCATCAGTCACTTATCAGACGTTGACCTGAACCAATCTGCTATCTCAAGAGTATCCAGAAGGTTTCAGGAAACTGGTAAGTTCAATCGGAAGCCACATATCAGCCGGTATCTGTGTACATCTGAGAGGAACGATCGATTTATCGTCCTAACTTCACTGCGAAATCACCATCTCACGGGCGTCGATGTGCAGCAGGAGCTAAGACAAGTTCGAGATGTAGCTGTTAGTCACTGGACAGTAAGAAGACGCTTAAAGGAAGCCAACCTCAATCCAAGACGACCCGCTAGAGGCCCAAAATTGACAGCACGCCACCGCAAAGAGCGACTCGAATTTGCTCGCGAACACATCAATTGGAGCATCGAGCAATGAAGGTCTGTTCTATTCACTGACGCATGCAGAATATGTCTCCATGGTAGTGATAGAAGAGACCGGGTCTATCGGCGCCCAGCAGAGCGATTTTCACAGTGCTGTTTTGCTGAAACAGTCACGCACGGCAGCGGTTCGCGCATGGTGTGGGTTGGTAAATCGCTTGAGAGAAAGCAGATCTTGTTTTCATACCTCGTATCAAGAACATTCTCTTAAATCGTGTAGTGCCCTACGCAGGATATACTTATAGGGGAAGATGCATGATAATTCCCGGTGGCACACAGCTCGAGCCACTCGGCAGTTCATGAATGAGGTTGGACTGAGACGATGAGGTGGCCAGCCAGCATTTATGGAACGAACTAGAACGGAGGTCCAAGCCAGAAATCCGGAATCATCTAACATCAGTGACTTCAAGATTGCATTGGATCTTTGTCAAAACCTTAATAAGGTCAATGGGGAACCGCATGCGAACCATTGTAGATGCAACGGGGATAATACTAAGTATTAACCAACAAAATTGTTTTAGTTTTGCTTGAATTTTTTGTTGTAATTTAAATTTAAATATCCCCAATATTTTTTTTCATAATCATCAATTTTTGTTGCGTTTTCATTCAAACTTCATTATAAAAAAAAGAGTACTGAACCAATTTTCATGAAAATACTGTCATTTTAAAGTAAAAATATCAGGCATTCAAAAAAATAATATCTTGTGAAAATCGGTTAAGCCGTTTTAAAAAATTTACCTTTCTGTGAGAAGTCGGCGAAGTTAGCCCGAAATATCAGCCCGAATTTTGGTTCGTTTCTTGGATAAAATATAGCTATCCCGAAAAACTGTAAATTTTTTGTAAAAAGTGGTGGCTCATCCTAGCGTATCTAGCACGAAAAACAAAACAAGTTTAATCCAAATGAAAATTAATAAATTTCTTAAAAAATATTTGTAATAAAAAAAATTAATTTCTATAAGAGTAAAGCCATTCAACATATTCTACAAATTTTCATAGCTATACTAATGTATGTTCTGTTGGTAGTGTATTCCATTTACTAACAAGAAACCTTTATACTGCAAATACTAGGTACAATGCTTAAAGATTTTGTATTTAGAAGGATAGGCCATGATGCTAGCTAAGAGGTAGTCAGCATCCCACGTTCAAATCATGGAAATAAACATATGATTTTTAAAATTTTGAGTTTTTAGTGTAGCGCATGTGATATGGAGAAACCTTAAATTATAAACAGCCAATACTAGCTGAAACTTAAATTTTGTGTGTCGATACTAGAGATAAATACCACTAACTGTGTATACCCCCAGATAGGTCTTGGATTTGCTAAGGAACCATGAATAGGCCATAAGCATATCAAGGAGATAAAACATATAATTTTCAGTATACATAAAACGCCTTTTCGTACACTGCATCCAGTTGAAACGTAAATTCTGTAAGGCGATGCTACAGATAAGCACCACTAACTGTATATACCACCAGATAGGTCTTGGATATGCTAAGGAACCATGAATAGGCCATATCCATATCATGGAGTTAAGACATATAATTTTCAGTTAGCATAAAACGCATTTTCGTACACTGCATCCAGTTGAAACTTAAATTCTGTGTGGCAATGCTAGACATAAATACCACTAACGGTATATACCACCAGATAGGTCTTGGATATGCGAAAGAACCATGAATAACCCATATCCTTATCATGGAGTTAAGACATATAATTTTCAAAAATAACTTGGAATCATCAATTGAATATACTAAAACGGATAAATTCAAATAGATTTTGGAAATAGCTCTACACAATTTGATAACTTGGAATCATCATTTGAATTTATTGAAACGAATAAATTCAAAGAAATTTTGGAAATGGTTCGACACAATTTGATAACTTGGAATTATCATTTGAATTTATTAAAACGAATAAATTCAAGTGTAGCTTAGAATCAGAAGTTGTGCCTATGATTATTATACTATGTTCATACCCCTAAATATTAATGCAATAGAATAGTTTTTCCGTTTTGTAAAATATTTGTATGACTAAAATTCTGGTTAAAATATCATAATATGGTAATTTATATTTTTCGATAAATAATTATTTGAGGTTTAATTTTTACTGAACTAGGGTTGCGTATTGTAGGTATATACGTGCTCAAGTCATCGTACTTTTCCCATTTTTAATCTAATCTGCCATAATAGATATAATGACCTTTGGATGTTTTTGAGTATTTAAGAATTGAACCATCGTGAAAAAAACTTATAACAGAAGTTACTGAATATTTATTATCTCCAAGCTTTATAGTGCTCTGTAAGTAAGTGCTCTGTTTCAATATCCATACACAATATATGTCCAAAAGATTTTATTGTAGGACCCATTGATTGAAAACGCTGTTTACATGTTTTGAGTGGTATTTCTTGGAAACATGATTCAATATTGGAAACTCCCAGTTTCTGATATTTTTCAAAATTCAAATAAATCATTGGCCGCTTTTCTTCTTCTTTGAATAAACAATTCTTGCTCGAACATTCTAAAGTTACTGTTAAGCTTGGAAAATTTTGAAAGCCACTCTTGCAGACGTTGTATAATTCTGTGGTATAATCGGAATTAAATCCTGACAGTTCTACCAAAATTTCCTTTCGTATTTGGTATAGTTTAGCTAAATCGTTTCTTAATAATGCTTCTAATAATGATTTTGTTCGGCCGCCTTTCAGATTTTTTAAAAAAAATTCGTCTTTATTCATTGATAAACCGATCGCCTACAAGTATGGGTGGCGTTTCTAATTAAAGGCATCTGTAATTTTGCTTGTGGTTTGAATATTGCTTTAGGTTTTGTAAATTTTTGACTTTTCGTTGTATATAAATTTTGGCTTAATGTTGCCATGGCCGTGATATTTTGTTCAGTATTAGAAGAACGTGAAAAGGAATTTACAAAATTGAAATCAAAACTGCTCGTCGGTTTTTTCTTTTTGCTTACTGGTGAAGAATATAGGCTCTTTTGTTTCCAAATAGATTTACTATTTTGTATATCTAATAAGCTATGGTTACTGCTTTTGAGCGACAATTGGGTTGGGCTTTCTATTTATTTCATCAAAAATTTTGGTACAGCATAGAATATCTCTTTGCAGACCGTTTGGTTTCTTGAGTTCAATTCGCGTACAAAGCGACCAACCTTCAATGGCATTTTGCCAACTTCAAAGGTGCGACTTGTCGATGAAACCTTCCTTTAAAAATGCAAAGTAATTTTCCACATGGCCATTGCTTAATCGATTTTCATTACGCAGAATCCCAGTAAACAATGGTAATAAAGCGGCATATTTCTTTAGAAATGTATCGTGGAAATCGGTGTTATACAAATTATTTAAGGCCAAACCATTGTTTTCTTCAGATAAACATAAATTAACATTCATGCTTATTTCATAGAAATCTCTATATAAAGGGCTCGGCTTATAGAGTAGAGTATAAAACTCATTTCGAGCTAAATCTTTGTCACGTTCGTCAGGTTTACTAATTTGGTGATATGTTTGGATAGTATTAGAATTACAAATTTTTTTCAGATTTCTTTAATGTTCTCATAATTATTGCCAATAATCAAAGAAGCCAAAACATCTTTGACAAATTTTCGAACTTCTGGAAATTTATCATAAAACTTATTTACATCTTTGGCCATTGTGTGGGAGATGTGTGAACAGCACAAGTGTATTGTAACTACTTGCTATGGATGCTTTATGGATTTAATATTACTTGCCCACATGTAACTCGTATTTAGATACTCTATTAAATTCATTCGATTAAATGCATCACTTACCGAATGAATCTCAGCATATGACAAATCAACTACGATGGTGTTGAAAATAGGGCATTTTTTAAACTATCCTCTACAAATAGGCGATATTTTCTAAGCGAATTTCCAATAGTGCGAGTGTTATGACTAGAGCTGACCATATCACTAATACGGAAAGGAGTGACGGTATCCTCCAAGTGAGATTTCACTGGTACATGTTTTATAGGGTTTCCTTACCAGGCCGCCCGTAGCATCTAAATAAACTATTAGGTCGATGGTTTTCTGTTGTTCTTTAACTTTATTTAGAACCAAACATTGCCTTTTACTACACATCGTAACGACAAATGGATTTTTTCCACCTGTTGGATGTATGATTCATCTTTATTGAAATCTGTTTTCTTTCTAAATGAATATCTTCAATATTATCGGAATGGTTGTCGTGACTTAAGAACTTCTCGGATCTGATTTTTTTTAAGACTCTTCTATCTTTTAGAAATTGGGCAGTATTAGTTTGTGCGAAAACATTTAAGTCTTCTTCATTTGTAAGGTTTTCCGAAACTAATTCTACTGTATTGCGAATCAATTTTTCTTTAAGTAAATCTCTGTGATATTTTGAAGTCTGTTGAAATTTTTTGAATGGGTGGTAAATCGGCTCAGTTGAACTATAAACATCAAAAGTCCCATGTAATAGGTTGGAATTAACTAATTTGCAGGTTTTACACGATTGATATTTATCTTTGTGGATATTGGTCGGGCTTTCTTTCTTTCTGGTTGAAGATTATCTTCCAAACTTCTTCTGAAATGTGTATCTGATGATCCATTAAATTAAACTTGTTCCTAATTTTTGTGTCATAAATTTTAGGTTTTGGTGCGTTGAATTTGGAAGCATTTTTCTTAGGTTTTGAAAATTTTCATCCATCACTTCAAATTCTTCCTGACTGTCATCCGAATGTTCTACAGGCAAAGCAACGCCACTTCTTTGATTATTACACAACTCAGAATTCGGAATTGGTATATCTGTATCAGGAATATCTAAATTATTTAAATTTACATTAACCGTAGGGTCATTATCTTTCTCGTTAGCATCAATATCCTGGTTAGGAATCACAAGCTTAGACAATTGTAAATTAATTATCTTGTATGGCGGCTTTAAAATTTCAATGGCAAGTATTTTTATAGGTTCGGAGGGTCTCGAACTATTAGCACGTAAAACCTGGTCAATATTACTATTTAATAGTTTTTACTTTTTATTAATTTTTTTTTTTTTTGTTGAATGTTAAATAATTCATGTAATTTCTAATATGCTACCGGTGGTTAGACCATTTTAATTGTGTTTCGATTAACACGAGAAGTATATTAATATTTACGAACAGTAATTCAACGAAACCGACCAATAGACATAATTCTATTTATTTAATTAAATGATTTTTAATATGTTTCGAAGATTGTAAGAGAATTCAATCCAGTTTCGAACTGATGAGCTTATGATTATGAAAAAATCAATCTTCTCATCAGGCCGCGGCGACTGGACTGATTATACCACAATTTACATTCTATATATACAGTATGTGCTGTGCTTTAAGTACTAGCGAATCGTATTAATACAGATGAATTCTCTTACAATTTTTTTTTACATGAATTATTTAACATTCAACAAAAAAAAAAAAAAAAAAAAATTAATAAAAAGTAAAAATTAGCTTACACACAGCAGTGTGAATATCGTGAAGTCGAAAATCATCTGAGTGAATAACAGCCATTATATGCGAGTAGAATACGATACTTTGTCCACGACCGATAAAAAATTGTATTTCATTATCAAATCCTTTAAATAAACCTAAAATAATTTCCGTCAACATTGTGACGTCTTAATTTAATAATAATGAAAATGGCAAGAGACTACTAGATACAATTTCAAAAATGAAATTTTTACTTGGTAGTAGTGAATAATAGAAGAAGGGATTACTAAATAAACTAGCAGTGAATAATGAATATCATTATAATTGAAGAAACAAACGTATAATGAGTTTATTACACGTTAGTCGTGAACAAATAATGTTTTTACGATAGTGCAGTAACCCATGCTTTCGATGAAGATTTTTGAATTTGAATTACTATATATAAGAAAAGGATGTTTTGGACAAATCGTGTTGCAATTTCATTGCACAACGATTTCTCAATTCCCACACGATTTGTGAAAACCTAAATGTTTCAATTATATTGTGAATGTTTCAGTTATTAGTTCTGTTTATACGTACAACTTTGTTATTTTTTATGTTGCTAATAATTTATAAATATTATAGGACTAGTGTACATGTATAACGTGTAATTGCAATACTCAAGTGATTGCAGCCCTCGCGATCGCTCAGGCTGCAAATTTCACATTCGTATTGCAATGACTCGGTTTCTTCACTTGTTATCCAATATTCTATTATGTGTTCGAAATGTATAAAGTGTGTATACAAATTTTATACGGATTTATATTTATATTATGGTTGTATTATAATTTCTCCAACATTTTTTGGAGTGTACCATCATTTATTTTGTACATGGAATGGGCACGGTATTAGTAGTGCTAATCGGATACCTTGGACAATAACCAACAAATGAAACTCGTGCGTAGCACTTATATGTTCTTTTGTCGGCTTTGAATCAAGGCCTGGGCGTAATGGTTAGTAGCTGGAATACTTACAATTCGACTGGATCTTGTTGCTGGATTATTCCCTGGATTTATATTATGGAAACGCTGGGTTTTACTTTTTCTGATTTGAGTTTATTATTCTTTTCTTTATTATTTATGTTTACAAGTTGAAGACTACAATTACAATTATTTTAATGTTTTCTGGATAAGTTCGAAGATTTTTTTTTTTTTCCTTTATTTAATATTACAACTGTTTTCCAAATCATTTAGTAATTTATCTTTCTTAAATGAAGATTCACATTTGACGGGCAGTAGCCGAATGGTTACTCCCGTTTGAATTTACATAGCCTAATTATTTTTCTCTATCCTACTTAAATACAACTACCCAATTCCAAAGGTTTCTGCCTTTGAAGTCTTCTTACTGCATTGGTGGTATCCAACAAACTTCGTATGTCTGCATTTTGGTGCCGAGATATCCGCTGAATGTGTTTCTTCGCATGATTTTGTATTTCTTCACTTACATATTCCATGTTTAAGTCCCTATGGAGGTTATCATTTCTAATGTACCATGGTGCGGTTACAATGCCACGCAGCACTTTGTTTTGAAAACATTGAATCATTTGTACATTTGTCTTCTTGGTACAACCCCAAAGTAGAATACCGTAGGTCCATACTGGTTTAAGTATTTGCTGATATAATAGCAATTTGTTATGTATTGTAAGCTCAGAGTTTCTACCTATTAGCCAATACATTTTCCTATATTTAATGTTCAATTCTTCTTTTTTCTTTTTAACATGCTCTTTCCATCTAAGCTTGCAATCGAGAGTCATGCCGAGGTATTTGACTGTATTTGCATTTGGAACCGGCCTTGAATTAAGTTTCACTGGAATCCAGTTAACTTTCTGGTTTGTGAAGTTTACGTGAACCGATTTTGCTTCGTTTAGGCTAATGCGCCATTTCTTTGTCCAACTACTCACTGTGTCGGTTGCTTTTTGAAGTTTGGTCGTTGCTTCTGATATACACTTTCCAGTCGCCAGAATAGCTGTATCGTCTGCAAATGTTGCTATGGTGGCACCTTCTGTATTTGGCATATCTCTGGTGTACAGAATGTACAATATAGGACCCAGTACGCTACCCTGTGGTATGCCTGCTGATATTCTCTTTAGTTCAGAGTACTCTCGGTTATATTTTACACGGAAATATCTGTCTGCGATATAAGATTTAAGAATTTGATAGAATTGCTTTGGTAGATCTCGATGCAATTTAAATTCAAGTCCTTGATGCCAAACTTTGTCGAAAGCTTGTGCTACATCTAAGAAGATGCTGGAGCATATCTTCTTATTCTCAAGTGAGTCTTCGATTATATCCGTTATTCTGTGAACTTGTTCTATCGTAGAGTGATTTTCTCTAAATCCAAATTGGTGTGGTGGAATCAAATTTCTCTCTTCTATTATTGGCTTGAGTCTCTTGAGCAGTAATTTTTCAAATAATTTTGAAATTACAGGAAGTAGTGAAATCGGTCTATACGACTTTTTATCGTTCGCTGTTTTGCCTGGTTTGGGGATCATAATAACTTCAGCAACCTTCCATTGCCGTGGGACATATTTTAGTCTGAAGACAGCATTGATAATTTGAACCAATTTTCGTAGTTCCTTCTCGGGAATGGCTTTTACGACTTGTAATTAAATTATATCCTGGAGTTTTTTTTGCGTTCAAATTACACTTGATCTCATTTTTTAATTCCTGTAATGTTACACATCGAATATTACATTCATCAATTTTGCTAATTGTTATTATGTTTTCATCTGCTGTTTGCCTAGGTAACGGTTGAAAGGTGTCTTCCAGGTGAGCTGCAAATAGAATAGCTTTTTGCTTGTCGCTTTTGGCCCAGGTTCCTTCCCCATTTTTAATAGGTGGCACATGCGTTTTGGTTCTTTTTAACCCCTTTGTTGCTTTCCAAAGAGAGTAATCAGTATCTTTATGTTCGGTGAGACCGTTTAAGTACTTGTTAATAGTTTCATTCTTAATTTCTTTTATAAGTTGTTTTAGTTTATTGCATAGAAAATTGAGGATTTTTTGGTTTTCCGGGGCGCGTGTCCTTTGCCAGGTTTTTCTTGCCTTCCGTTTCTCTCTAACTAACTCCCTGACCTCAATAGGATAATTTAGGTTCCTACGGGATTCGGTGTGACTAGCAGGAGAACTTTCCCATGCTGCTTATTGAATAGTACTGTTAAATAGATCTAGTTCATCTTCCAGCGGTACCGGTGTTTTAATCGGCACTCGTAGATTTATTTGCATTTCAATTAGTTCTTGGAATAGGTCCCAGTTAGTTCTATTATTTGTTAATTTAGGCAGGTTATCCTTATTAATTATCATTGTGCTGAGTGTCATGATAACAGGTGTATGATCGGAATATATCCCTTCGCTGTTTTCGATGCACATGTAATCCTCGAAGATCCCTTTCGATACATAGAAATCAATGAGATCTGGTATTTTATTTATATCAGCAGGCCAGTATGTTGGTTTACCTCCAGAGTGGAACTCGCAGTTATTTATTCGTCCGGCTTCGAATAGCTCTTTTCCTTTATGGGTTGTAAGTCTTGATCCCCAATAGGTGTTTTTTGCGTTAAAGTCACCACCAATAATAAAATTGGATCCTAGTGATCTAATGAGTCTATTATAATCTTCTTTGTTTAGATTATAGCGTGGAGGGCAGTAGATAGAGGAAATACCGTATTCATTATTATTGTTATTTTCAACTTTTATGGTTTTAACTTGCATACTTTCTTCTTCTATACTAGGTTCTTCATAGTGTTTAAGATTCTTTTTCACTATTACTGTTGATCCTCCTCTGGGTTTTCGTCCTGGGTAAACAGCATGGTAACATTCATAATCACGTATTTTAATAAATGCTGTTTTTGTCAAATGGCTCTCCGATATAAGGCAGATATCTATTTTTTCTAAATTTAGAAAAATTTCTAGCTCTGGAACATGTTGCGCTAGTCCGTTCGCGTTCCAGGTGACAATTCTTAATGATCTGCTCATTTTAGTATATGAAGGCTGTTGCCTCGTTCAAGGTTTGATGCATATCTAGACGCTTATATAAAGCTTCTAGACCACGTTCTTGCTTTGCTAGCCGTATATTTATGGCTTCTATGATTCGACAAATCCTTTCAAGGGGTTATCATTCGTAACATTAGATGATTGCTGTACAATTTGTACAACATCACACATCACACACAGTACACATCACAATTTTCGAAATTTTCACTTTTCTTAAATTCATAAATTTCCATTGTTTAAAGTTATTTGATACATTGTTGTGTTGAACTATTTTTTATCACTACTAAGCATTTTGTGTTTCTCGATAAATTTGTTGTGCTATGTCATCGCATTTTCTTAAGATCAATCACTTAATTTTTTCATATGATATTTTTTTCTAACTCCTACAGTTATGTGAATTATACAATTAATATTTTCATATGGAGTTTTCCTTAGCGCCTAAATGTCATGATAATTATATGTGCGCATGGTTTACAATACATATTAATTTTGCGTGCATGGTTTACAATACATATCAATTTTGCGTGCATGGTTCACGATTCGGATAAAATGTTGTGAGTGATTCACAACAAGGTGTAAGCGGTACAATTATATTGTGTATTTACAAAAAGAGGAATTTATGTACGGCATGTAATTGAAATATGCCTAGCCCATGTGTAGAAATTCGGTGAAGGTATGATTCTCTTGTGAATATTTTGATTGTTATTGTTTGTGTTCTTTCTACTTTCGAAACAATAAGTTGGACTTTCTCAAAATGCTTTTGTAGTTGTTTTATGTACAAACAGCAATCACTGGTTCATTATGTGTATACACAACTTTTTCGTTTTTTGATCGTAGTTCATTATGATTTAATACTCAATATTTCTAATAAAATAGAACACAGTGTGTTAAAAATATTATTTTCTATTTGTCTAAAAGAGGACATAAAAAAAGAGCTTCATCGCGCCATAACTGCTCTTCTCATTTATAACATATCGCTAATGTTTTTATTTTGATTTTCTAACTGTCAAAATTACTAACTACTGAACGCCGTTGGGTAAACAGGCATGATCACACAAACTAAATTGAGAGGCGGTTCAATCCTGAGGCCCCTACAAAAGTATTTCCCTCCAACCAAATAGCATTGTAAATGTACAATAGTCCTAATGTTCATTCGGGCAAAAGTGATACAATTTATCATCAATTATCACTAAAAAAAACAAGTTTTTTTTGGGTTTAGCTGTCAAAATAAAAACATATTTGAAAACATATTATTTGGCTGGCTTTTGATTGTGGTGTGATATTTTTAATATTATCCAGGAAGGTTATTGTTTATGATTTTATAAAAAATCGCGATAAACTGGTTTTAATTTTGCCCAAATAAAGATGCCATACAGAAGTTTGACGTGTAAAATCACTTTTTTCATTTTGTTTGTTTTGTGGGGTATGACATAAAATACAACAAAGAGAAGTTAGGGTAATAAAAAATATCATGATATTTTGTATCACTTCTGTCCGACTGAATACGACCAGTAAAACCCGTTTAGCACGCTGAGCGAAATTATGAAATTAGTAATAAAACCGTTTGCAGGATCTAGAAAAATTAATGGAATATCTCATCATAGACAGCCAGTGCAGGTAAAACTGACCGATGAGCACAAGTTATTGTGGTTGGCGTTTGGAAAGACTCAAAAAAATATTTCAGTCAGACTGTCCTAATACACCATTTATTCCAACCCAAAAACTAAAGGTTTAACCATAAGTGTGTGCAAACGGTCGAAATAAGTGCTCAAATTATTTATGGGGTTGGGGTGAATTAGTGTAGAAGTTATAGACGAATTATGTCAAATAACCTCTTGGAGTGGCACTACAGCCCCATTAAAATGCATATTTTGACGAACTGCTATAATTTCAAAAATGTGGGTGGTGCCGTAATTCTTTTTATGACAACGACTGTACATATATACATACTTGCTAGTTTTTATTTTGATTTGTTTTTTTATTTTATTCTGCTAGGTTATTTCAGAATTCGATTCGCACGTATTCTACTCTTCGATATACCTATAAGTTTTTTCGTGTTTGACATTGGTTGTATATGTGCAAATTTTATTTGGTTCGTATTTAATTAATAAATTTAATGTTTTAATACATTTTTTGCTATAAACTGGTATAAGGCTGCTTAAAGTTGTGGAAGCTTATAATAACTAATTAATTAATCTATAAATAAAGGTGGATTTAACTAAAATTTTAATTTTAATACCTATAATATAACAGAACCTCAATTAACAATGGACGAAAAATATGCAGTTTGTAATAAAAAAGAAGTTGAGCCTAAGTCTTCTATGCATAGGCAAAATTGGCTGAATTGTAATGGCTGTTTGAAGTGGTTTCTTTCGGAATGTGTCGATGTCAAAACGGATGTGGAATTTGAACATCTTAAATCAAAAGCTAAATGGTTTTGTCCACGTTGCATTGCGGACAGTAACCTCACTAGAGTTCTGGCTGGCTTGATCAAAGCAAAAGATGCTGAGGTTAAGAAGGATAAACTAGGGAATAAGGATGATATTGAGGATTGGGTGTCAAAGCAATTGAATGCGATGTGGCCGAAAATTACTAGTTACTGCGATAATGCCATAGCTGATGTGAAGGCGAGTTTGTCATCGGAAACATCGAAATTGGTGGAAAGGATTGTTTTTCTTGAGAAGCAATTCGAGCTTTATAAAAGGCGGGATGAACGGAAAAATCAAAGGGTGTTGATGCTTTACGATATTCCAGATACGGTCAACATTTATGATCACCTTTTTTTGACAAATATTGCTGTTGAGGTGGGCTTTAATGCTGACGATATTAAGGATGTTTTTAGGATACATAGAAAGAATGGTGGAGGTCCGTCAGTTATAAAGGTTAGCTTCTTCAAGCAGTTGAAGAGGAATCATTTTATGTCTACTTATCTTAAGTACTTAAAGAATAAACCATTATGGATACGAGTAACATGTATTGATGACAAATTTCCAAAATCGAGGATATACATCAATGAATATCTGTCTAAGGAAGCCAAGGACATTCTAGTTAAAGAGAAGTTGATGAAAACAGTGGGAATGGTATCAAATGTGATTATAAGAAGAGGTATGGTAGCTATTATTGCGGTAGCTAATGATAGAGCGAAAATTGTGCGATCTGCAGAAGAATTGGTTCAATTTAAAAAATAATGGTTTAGATTGATGATTGATTCAGTTGAACATTTAGTTATTGGTTATTACATATCTTGTACAGTATGTGCATGATTAGTTTATATATTGTTCTTATAGCCTTATCTTTGAGTACATTTAGTGCATGATTAGTGCATGATTAGCATAAATTTTGTTCTTAGCCTTATTCAGTTTAGTTATTAAATATGTATTGTAAACTTTTGAATTTAGTTATTAAGTTAATCTTAAATGTAGTAGTTGATAGTTTTACAGTCTTCAGATTTTCTAGTTTATCTTATATAATTTTTTCCTCTTTTCTTTGCCTATTGTTTTTTCATGCATTGTATCCTGGCTTGTCATTGTGGTTGTGATTTGTGATGAGCTTTTTTAATAGTTTACCTAGCATTTCCCCGTTAGCGATAAATTGCTTGAAAGTATCTCATATTAATGCGCGTAGTGTTTCGGCGAATATTGATAAATTGAGAATGGAATTTAAGCACATTTCCCATCATATTATTGGAGTGTCTGAATCAAATCTTAAATCATCGCATACTTTTAAAAGTGTTGAAATAGATGGGCATAAGTTGCTCAGGAATGATAGAGCGGGAAGAAGAGGTGGCGGAGTGGCGTTCTATGTACGTAGTGACTTTTTTAAATATTATCATGTGAAGATACATTCAAAGGGTTCTTCTGAGACTTTAGAGTATCTAACGATTGAATTTAGTATTAATTCTTTAAAAATAGTTGTTTGTGTTGCTTATATGCATGTTCGGGACCTTCCTCTTAATGAATTGAGTGAGCTGTTGTCTAATTTAGTTGTGGATTTTGATATGGTTATTTTGGTGGGTGACCTTAATATCGATTTTTTAGACAGGGTTGAAAGCCGTGAATTAAGAAATATCTTTGATTCACTTAATTTGCATACAACTCAAACTCAACCAACAAGAGTTTGTGATACTACTGAAAGACCCATTGGCACCTGAAAGACCACCCAATTAGAAACATCTAATTTTCATCAGTCACCCTTCACTGATCATGATCTTATATCAATTGACTTTAACATACCGGTTCAATTCAATGATGAGATTAAGTTTGTGCGCAACTATGATAATATGGATGTTCCCAGCCTTCATTGTGATATACTTAATGTTGATTGGACTGAATTGAGTAGAATTGATACAATTGATGGGAAGTTTGAGTTTTTATATGATAAAATCTCGACATGGCTGCATCAGTATGCTCCCTTTAAAATGATTAAGAAAAAACTCAAGCCTATCCCATGGTTTAGCTATGCTATTAAAAATAAAAAACAACTTGTTGATATGGCTAAAAATGTATGGAAACGATCTCGTTGTGAGGAAGACAAACGAACCTATAAATGTTATGAAAAAGAACTTAATAAGATGGTGAGATCGGCTAAGAGAAAGTTTTTGCGTGATAAGTTGGATCCCAAACTTGGCACTAAATTATTGTGGAGGAATTTGGACAAATATGGGTTTAAAGCCAAGGATTCCGCCGAGGTTGTTTCTAAATTTTCTCCTTATGAACTTAATGAGGAGTTTGTTAAAGTGCCAATAATGAATCTGGTGCAGCATTCGGAGACTGGGACCTCTTTTAATAACTCTAATTGTTTCAATTTTAATATTATGTCTGATGACGATGTTCTTAAGATAATAGGCTCTCTAACGTCTAATGCAATGGGTGCTGACAATTTACCACTAAGATTTTTAAAAATTATACCTCCTGTGATTGTACCTCATTTAACGTATTTGTTTAATAGTATTGTGGAACATAAATATTATCCTAAAGTGTGGAAAGTTAGTAAAGTTATTGGGCTACCTAAAGTTAAGGAGCCTGCATTAGTGTCCGATGTGAGACCTATTGCTCAACTCTCTGTTCTTTCAAAAGTGTTCGAAAGAATTATTTCTGATCAGATTAAACAATACCTTAATACAAGTAATTTATTATCTTCTCAGCAGTCAGGGTTTAGGGAAAGACATAGTACTGCAACGGTGTTAGTGGATTTGATGGAATTTGTGAGGAGCTGCTTGGACAGGGGCAATTATGTCCTGCTATGTCTACTTGATTTCAGTAAAGCTTTTAACTGTATATCATTCGTTAAATTTTGTTATAAATTGAGAAACTGCTTCAGTTTTTCATCTAATGCGTCGGAATTAATGTTATCTTATTTAACTGATCGCTTTGTTGAAGTTATTGGAATTAAATCTAGTTATTTGCCTCTGCCTACTGGTGTCCCTCAGGGATCTATTATGGGGCCCTTAATATTTGCAATGTATATAAACGATATTGGAAGTTCTGTTCGACACTCTCACTATCATTTGTTTGCGGATGATCTCCAAATTTTTAGTGAAATTGAGATTGATAATTGTGATAGAATGGTAGCTACTAATGAAGTAATTGCATATATGAACAGGGATATCAATAAAATTATTGAGTGGTCGGCGGAGAATCAATTGTTATTAAATTCGAAAAAGTCCCAGGTGATTATGTTTTCCCAGAAGCGTAATCCTTTTACTTATGACGTGGACTTAACTTAAGTTAGAGTTGATAATGACAATATACCTTTTAGTGAATCAGTAAGGAATTTGGGTGTGACCTTGGATAAACACTTGGATTGGAATGTGCATGTGAATTCTATTATGCAGAAAATGTTCAATGGGCTGCGAATGCTTTGGCGTAACTCTGCATTTACTCCAATCAAGGTCAGGATGCCGTTAGCTAGATCTTTAATTCTTAGTAATCTGTTTTATTGTGATGTAGTGTTTTCCGAATTAAGTTTTTGCTTATTTACCAAAATTAAAAGAGTGTATAATTCATGCCTAAGACACATTTTGGGATTAAAACGCAGGGATCGATTGACACCTTACTATAATAAGATTTTTGGATGCTCTTTGGAGAATTATTTTGATCTTAGAATTCTAGTTTTTATGTACAAAATTATTACAAGTCGTCAACCTCAATATCTGTATGATAAGCTTGTATTTGCTCAGTCATTAATATTGCCAAACACTCGTACTAATTATATGAAAGGGTCATTTATAAGGAGAGGTGCTAGGCTATGGAATACTATTCCAACACATATTAAATGTTTAACACGTTTGGACAGGCTTAGGGTGGAATGCGTGAATTATCTTAATAATCTATAGCTGTATGTAATTATTGGTTTACAGTTACTTATACTTAGTTATAAATCTGAAGACATAGTTTTAGTTTTATTTTATTTTTACCTCTTCATATTTTTTATATAATTTTTCATCTTTTACTGATCTGTGGTACAAACTAATGTAGATTAAGTGGATTTGTTGCTGTTTATACAATGTAATTACAGTGTAATTGCGTAAAATGATCTAGTTGTCATGTTGTAATAAAAACGGAATAAAATAAATAAATAAATAAATATATAAATAAGATTCGTATTTGATTTAAATAAGAAACGAACGAATGTTAAATTCACAAATAGCCACCAGTTTTGTAGGACGGGGATATTTGTGAGTGTGATACGAATTCTAGAGTGTGGAAAATGACGTTCTTGTGTGAAATAGAAATCTTAAGTAGAATTAAATACGTTCGAGCCGTATTCATTGGATATTGGTGCGACATTGAAAAGTTGGTTTTTTGCTCGTTTGGTTTTCCAATTGGACGTTTTCTGTAATAGTTTTAAATTTCTATTGAAAAATGTTGTATAACATTAGGTAGTTTAGGTTTAATTTTAATTTAGATTTAAAATCTGTTCTATAGAGTTTGAATATATGCTATGGTGAGAGCTTTTAATTGATACTTTTGCTTATCAGTTTACATTGATACATCTGAGTCAATATATGGTATGTATGTTTGTCTGATGTATGGTTTCGAGCAAACCTAATTTTTTCGAGTATAATTGTATTAACTCGGTTTAAAGTAGCAGCGAATTTCTGCCGAACCATTTGTTTTAAAGCTTAGAGAGTTGTAGGTGAATTTTTCGGATTTGGTTGCTTTTTGTCAACCTTAAATTTCGCGAATCCCGTCTCACCTAGCTAGTGTGTAGTTGAGTTCGTTTGATCGTATTAATGGGTGTGTGGAGTGAGTCATGATGGTTGGTGTATGTCTGTTGGGAACAGGGTGGCAAAATACACGTACCATATTTGACAATAAAATGTAAAATAATCGAATTTTTTGATATAAATCGGAGTTTTTGAGACTCAACTTCTTGCATTAAATTGGATTTGTCGATTATTTTTTAGTTTGCTTTGAACTAAAGAAATATGGGGTTTCCTATTGAAATTTCAAGGATAGTTGATGACAAAGAATTTAACGTAATCTAAATCACACAATAATTTGTTTTCAAATAGTTGAGTATGTACAAATGGGTAAGTTGATCCAATAAATGCAAATCCACGTAGAAAAAGACTTAGATCACATGTTAGACAGAACATTTTTTTAAAAATATATTTGACTTAAATCATTCGCACACTGGCTGCGAAGTATCTTGTTACGAAGCGGTTGTGGGGGTGGTTTGTTGTCTCGCTGATTCGGAGTGGCTTCGCTGATTGAGCGGGAGCTTGAGGTGGGTGCACTGTTGGGTGTTGAGGTGGTTCCGCAAAGTGCTGGTGAGATTTGTGGAAGGAGAGGGGTGGCGTGAAATAGGTGATGTAGGATTTTTTGGGTTGGAGCTTCAATGTAAAGTGGTGTTTGTGGAAGACGTTTTTCGGAACACGAGTGTTGTGTGTGTTTGGGATTTAGCTGAGCTGGATGCTGCCATGTTTTAAGTGATTTTTTTAAAAAAATGGTTGGACTGAGGTTTTATGGTTTTAGCTGGGTGGGTGGTTTTAAGGGGACGGTTTTGATTGCATTTGGATGTTAGACCTGATGGAGTGCTGAGCGTAGAAGTATGTTGCTTCGTGTGTGTGGCTGCATGCATGAACGGGTGTGAGGGTTCGCGTGCAGGGAATTTTATGAGGACCGTGAGTAATACCGGGTGTATTTTCTTGTATAGGCATTTCATTTGGTTCGGCCGGAATTGGGTTGGGTAGCTCGTCGCGGGAGGAAGCAGTGACTATTGATGTCTGATTCATTGGGTTTCCAGAGGGGCGTTCGGGAGTCAGGTGGCTGGTGAATTTAGAGGGGCAGGGGCCGGGTTCGTTCCGTTTCCTGAGATGTTGGTGTGGGTTTGTAGTCTAGTCTAGAGGTTTGGTTGCATTTCTTACTCATATGTAATGCATTTATTATTTGGTAAATTATAAAATTATTTAAACTTTTAATTGGTTTTCAGACATACTAATATTTATTCTTCGATTTACTGAGATATTAATTTGTGCATCATTTCTAATTTAATTTTTTATTTATCTAATATTTTTTTAAGGATTTGAATTCAAAATATATGGTATGTATTAGTTATGCTAAGAAGTATTTAGTAACAATTGATTAATATCGATATCGCTTTTCATAAATACCTATTATACAGCTTTATAGAACCTTTAAGCATTGAAGAAATGTTTAGCTTAGAATGTGTGTCATCTTTTGCTGACTAATTCATCATAAGCAGTACACTACAAATAAAAATGATTAACTATTGACTACTTAGGTGTCTGAGAACGGACGATTCTTTAATGCTAATGAACCTTTCCTATCTTTCAGTTTTGTTTTGTTTTGTTCAAAAAGGTGTAAGATGAGAACCGGTCTTCTAACATGCGATTAACTGCTAAGGCTTAGACGTACATCTTATTCAAGCTTTTCATTTGGTTTGAGTGGCATTAGGTAAAGTGGTTTGTAAAGGGAGGAAGAACTGATTGTGGTTATCTGAGTCGACATTGGGTTTTAAGAGGTACATTCGGAACACTGCAGCAGCAGGCGAGTGGTGAATTTTGGGTTCGTTCTGTTTACTGTGATGAAAATGTATATTTATATATGTTGCAGAGTTTCGGTTGCAATTCTTACATACGTGTAAATCAAATATTATTTATTTAGTATAATTATAATTACAAGCATAATTTTCAAACTATTTAGTTTTCAGATTTAATGTATCTTCTTTGTTTTATTAATTATTGAATTAATTTTTAATTTAATTTATAAATTGATCTTTAATTTATAATCCGCACACTACATGTATTATTTTAAGGTTGGCTTGTTAAGTGGTGTGTAATTAGGAATTTAGTGAGTAATTAAGATTGAAGAAAGTTCTCCAGGAACCAGATTTGGCTGCTATTTAATGCGTTCTATATTGAATATTGCTTTTTAGAAGTATTTCCTGAAAGTCATTCCTAATTAATTTGCTAACTCATTTTTTTAGGTTGCCAAGGATTTAATTTTTATTAAATAAATACAAAAGTTTATAAACATGAAAAATTGTGTTGTGCTAAGCAATAACCTTTCTACTAACTATTGACCGCCAAGAATAGGTGTACAGTGGGCCTGGCGTCAAACATTCAAATTAACCGAGAGATTCTGCTTAATGCTCGAATACTCAATCAATGGTACAGCAAACGTTAAAATGTTTACATATCAAAAATAGGCCTCACATATCTCATAGCCGCAATCGTGTAATTGAAGAATTCATCGTATAATGGTTTTGTGGTGGCTCACTTATTTGCTTACACATTCATTCATTTTGTATTCACTCTCCATCATACAAATCAGTTCACACGCGAACTCATTAAAAACAAAATACCGCACCTAAATCTATTCACTTTATACTACGTATACCAACAGGACAAACATAACAAAACAAAATCACAAATAATTAGTCTCGCCTTGGATTTGGCATATCGTTTAAAATATGTCGTGCTCATCTTTCCAATCAAATATGTTTGTTATTTTATTTATCCTCATATTTTTACGAATATTGATAGTTTTGGTCGAAATTTTATACAAAGATACCTTTCGGTAATAAGCATTTAGAAATTACAAGAATTAATTAACATTCAACAAAAATTAAAAAAAAAAAGTAAAATTAGCGTTCACAGCTTATGTGATTGTCATGAAGAAGAAAAATTGTAATTGAATTTATCTATATTAGTACGATTCGCTAGTATATAAAGCACAGGAGATTCTGTATATATAGAATGTAAATTGTGGTCTAGTCAGTCCAGTCGCCGCGGCCTGATGAGAGGATTGATTTTTTCATAATCATAAGCTCATCAGTTCGAAACTGGATGGAATTCTCTTACAATCTTCGGAACATATTAAAAATTAAAATTAAATAAATAGAATTCTGTCTATTAGCCGGTTTTCGTTGAATTTACCGTTCGTAAATACTAAAATGTTTCTACGTGTTAATAAAAAAAACACATTTAAAAGTGTCGTAAGACCGGTAGCATATTTAGAAATTACAAGAATTAATTAACATTCAACAAAAATTAAAAAAAAAAAAGGAAAATTAGCGTTCACAGCTTATGTGATTGTCATGAAGAAGAAAAATTGTAATTGAATTTATCTATATTAGTACGATTCGCTAGTATATAAAGCACAGGACATTCTGTATATATAGAATGTAAATTGTGGTATAGTCAGTCCAGTCGCCGCGGCCTGATGAGAGGATTGATTTTTTCATAATCATAAGCTCATCAGTTCGAAACTGGATTGAATTCTCTTACAATCTTCGGAACATATTAAAAATTAAAAATAAGCAGTTTTTGTTCACTTTTCGTTAATAAAAAATTGAAAAAAACAATTAAATCTAAAAAATTAGAACGCAACGCTCGCGCAAGGCTTTTCCCAAATATTCCGTTCATTTTATTTGTTTTTAAGTTATGAATGAAATACTCAATTTCATCTTTTAACGGGATGTGAAATGTCGTAACACCATGTGAATACTAATTATATAAATGTTTTTTTAATCTCATACTAATTTATCTCCATTAAAACTGTCATTAAAAAACCTTTGAAAGAGACTACATACATATTTACATAATCTCTATAAAAGGAATTTCTTTTATATATTTTCAGACGCATTGGCATTCATTTTTTGTAATGTCCGATATAAAAGCAACAATTGTATTAAGCGGAAATGAGGGTGCTCCGTTGCACATGTTTCCAATGCGGCCAACAATATTACAGATATCATCGAATGATCAAAATATTTTCCGGTGAGTATTATACGTTTTGTACATACATATGTATAATTGTAAATGTAGCTTGTGTGATTTATCACCCTTATTTTATTGTCACTTATGCTTTTTATTATGTAAGCCAATAACGCAAACAATAACGTTAGATTTACAGTATTTTCTTCCATCTCTATATTTTTTTAATATTACCAATTGCTCTGATGTCTACGGAGCAATAACTATAATATAATCTTTATAAAATTGATAAGAGTATATATCTAGCAATAATAATCATAATAATGAAACAAGATTTATACAAGATGAAAACGAGGTGAAGCTATATACCATATACGTCTGTATGTACATATTTTTTTTTCTATCTAAGAATATAAGAGAAAAGCCAATATTGGAAAATCTAGGAGCTAGGGAGTAAAATATTTAAACTTTCATTTAACCTAATTTTCGTCTTCAATTCTTTCAGATTTACGTTTATTGTTTCGTCTTCGTTTTTTTACATTTTGCGAAATATTCAAGTAAATAATCCATATACACATATGTATGTGTATAGTAAATAATACCTTAAAGTAAGTTAATATGTGCACAGAAATATTCGAATTCATTCGTTCGTTCACTGTGTTATATATTTAAAGTTAAGGATTAAGAAAAAAAATATTTCAATTTTATTGATCATAATGTACTTTTAGTTTTTAAAGTGGCAATCAAAAATATCATTTTCTAAGGTAAATAATCTTAAGGCTTACAGGCAAAACTCATTATCGCTTTGGCATGGTAACAACCACTTTTAACCACTGCTTCACATTCGACAACAAACTAATGAGATAATAACGTTAGATGAGAGCTTAAAATGTCACTCCTAACGCTAACATCGACTAGTTACCAAAAGACGCCTTGTGTAAGTTTGAGAAGAATTTGTTAGTATCTATTTCAAGTAGTACAAGTATGTAGCACATAGGCGTTTGTATTTTTTTAAGACAAACCTTGTCCCGGAAGCACTAAGTTGGTAATTTTCTTTTGCCTTAAAAGGACGTACAATAAATTTAACACAAAGTCAAATTTACATCAGAAAGATTCAATAAAAAAATAATAGTTATTACATATCTCATGAGACCAACGAAAATCAAATAAAATATTCATATTTATAATGTAGATCACCATAGCAAATTTAATGCTTTACAAAAAAATGTATCTTTACCCATAAAAGAATTTAATTTTTTTAAGAAAATCAATTGATTCTTACTAGAAAAAAGATTCATTAAAAAACTACAATTGGCAAATTTAGATAAAATGAAAATTAAAGCAAAAAGAAAAAGTTAACTTTGATTGTAAATAAAAAAAAGTCGTATAAGCGATTACAGGATATAGGGGCAGTTAATTGTCTAGCAAAGAGAATTTCATAATTGAAAAACAAAATATTTACGAACTGATTTTAACAACTAGTATTCATTATCTTTTCTCAAAAATTGTTAACAACTTTATTATTTTTTTCGGTAAAAATAGAAAGTAGCCAAAAAAATATAACTCAAAATTAGAATTTGAATGGTAAGTTGATGGTATGTCTTAACTATTGATTTACGACTTGTGATTTCGATAATCTACATATATCGAGTATTTTCTCCGTAATCGCATTAATAGCATCTCAATATAATGACATAGTATCAAATTACATGATAATAATCTAGAAGCATTGAAAAATAGTCTATACGAACTATACACATGAACATTTTCATTCATTCTTAAACAACGCCGTAGCATATATTTTCTTAACGTTTTCCATAATACGCAGATGATGCAAATCCACCATTTTTTATTCCTAGTCAATGTCAGTTAGTAAATCTGGTTATCTCTTAAAAATCGCATAGTAAAAAAATAATAAAAAATCGCATAAATATTTATTGAGTACTTATTTACAGAGAGATACTATATTAGCAGCGAGGATACAATGCATCTCTCTCATACCATCTTTACTTGAGTTGACATGCCTAAAAACTTGTATTGCATTGAAACAGCATTATAAATTCACACACACGGTATTGCAGTGGTCTCTGCTTTATCAGTATGCAGGATGTGGCCGAGCTAGCGTACTAATAATAAGTCTTTTAATTTCAAGCACATGGTCAGGGATTTCAATTAAATTCCTGATCAATTCTACAGAACTCAAAAACGGCCTTGAACATCGTGTTTACAATGTCATCAGCCATCTTGCATACTCATCCGTTAGGGTTCAACCTAAAATTATAAAAGATTCACGGATTTTGGAGACATTTTCGAACCATACATTGAAACGCTACAATATTTACTTAAAACTCGCAAAACAAAATTTACTTCTTTGACCAATTTTACTCTCTGATTATCTTCTTCGATCTCCGAGACATATAAGCTGTGTTTTTTTTATTCGTTCCCGATAACTGCTATTGAGAGCCGTCTTTTTCCTACCTAAATTTAATTTTGCCGCGCTATTTATTGGTAAACTAAACTTAGTTAACATCAAACTATCATTTTTAATTCAATTGTTAGCGTAAACTTTAGAATATCGTCTTATGATGGAATGGGTATAGAATGAATAACAAAACAATTTTGTGTTGTTAATTTTAGTAATCATTCGATCACCGATGAATATGCAATGCGTTTGGGGCGAATATTTTTATGTGGTTCTTGACTTCTTAAAATTTCAAATTATTTATTAAAATTTATTTTATTGACACAGACAAAACACGCTATCGTACTTATGAACATCGCAAAAATGTTTTTCCAACGAGTGCAATGGCCAAATTAATCAAAAAAGTTTTTAAGTTTTATACCGACTGAAAATTTGTGAACTGGTAGTTTTTTCGTTTTTCGGCAAACTAGCTGGGTAACTCCGAGCCTAAGCCGGCTCAGAATGTTTCAAAAACGAATTAAAACATATAAAAAATTTTAAATGTAAAAAAATCAATAATACAACTTTACTCTCGCCCGGTAACAGTCACAAGCCAACCCCCAATCGGCTGTCAATTTAAAGAGGGAAAATACATGTTATCAAAATTCGAGTGTTTTACTTACTTCACTTTGAACTGCCTTTGTTTTAACGCGATTTTGCAAAACGTCGGGCCGGCTCAGGCCCGGAGGTACCCGGCCAGATTGTTGTTACTATTCTTAAGGACGAAAAACCATTTTTTCACAAATTTTCATTCGGCAAAATACAAAATTGTGTTTTTTTTATGAATTGTTTTCTAAAGCTTTAAGAAATTTTATTAAATTTTTGTTTACTCTAATAAATTTGAATTATCTTTTATTTTAATGATTTTAAATTTTGTACAATTGGTATAAATAGACAAATATAAAATTGTTAGATAAAACCATTAATTCCAGTTGAACTTATTCCATTCGCAAAATATCCTTTTGCTACTAATTAACATTATTTTTGTAAAGGAGTAGATCGTAACCCTATGAAATACATACCTATATAAAGTTGGTTGGAAGGATATTTTGATATGTTTTACTACATAGGTTGATATCAAGCTACATATCAGAATCTCTTTGATCTTTAAAGCTGTGTTAGCTTTGTAATTAATTTTTTAAAGTTAATATTCTGAAAATTATAAGAGAAATAATCGCCAGGATATTATAGTATACTCGTAGGTATAATTCGTTCAAAATAATTTAACGAATAAGGATTGTGGAAACTAAATTCAATCCTTAATGGTTTGCGATTATGAAAATTTTTAAGTATTTAAAAACTTTTCAGAGTTTTCTAATACTTGAAATTTAAAGCCGACGTTACATGACTCCTCTACCTAGCATCTTTTGTAGCTTTCAACAATTTCTCGAATTTACACAGGAAAGCCTCGAAATGATTTATCAGAAATACTAGTAAAGTTAAGGGTATCACCTCGGAAATTGTTGGTGCAAGTTGTATTTGTTCACTAGTTGTAAAATCGACACAACTAATTTACTTACGTTATTGAATACTATTAAATAAACAAATTGGGGATATGTTTAGGATACTTAGTTTAACAAAAAAAAACACCGTTATTATTGTTTCGCATTTACTAAATTTAGTGAACTGGTAGAAAACTTCCTGGACGCCAGGGAAAGATTCTAGATATTTTGTCAGTTGACGAAGCTCAATAGTATAATTCCCTTTATATATTATTCCCAAACTTCACATTGTTTCGCCTTGTATTGTTGAATGCTTGCTATTTTTCATGACAAGAAGTAAAGCAGTAACGAGTTTTTCGTTTCCATGAAAACAAAACGCTACAAATAAAACGGCTTGAATTACGTATTTAAATAAATGCTTTCCAACGAATCCAGTTAAAAAAAACATTTTCAGGTTTAAAAATCAAATAATTCCAGAGCTTTTCAAAATTTATTAGCATTGATGTTACGAGTGAAGTGGTGTATTAGAGAATTAGCTAGACTAATTCGAAAATCGCTTTGTCCGTGGGAATTTCCTCCTAACATAATAATTGCATGAACCTGCAATTCTGCATTTTGACAAAAATTTGAAATTACTATATATCTCATCGATAATTTCCTCTGCTAGCGAATTTATTCTTTCCAATATTTTGTAAGTCAATAATTTCTATATACGTTTCAAAGAAGAGCTTTACCAAGCTAGTTCTCGCACTTCCAGCGATCTCCCTTATTAAAGATACTGGATAAGGCATAACGCCAACATTTTCCATTCATCAAGCATTATTAACCAAAATACTGCTGGCACTTCGAGCGATCTCACTTGTTAAAGATTCGCTAATTATATTAATATATTTTGATATTGCTAATTGAATAAGATTGAAAAACAGCTTGCAAAATTTTCCCTCCTAACATCAAGAGGTCCAAGTTAATGTAATCAATCACAGATGAACGGTTTCTCTTCAGTATGAATGACAAGCATAAACTCATCAGGAATGGATCCTCAAAGTACATCTATGCGATCTGTATTTGAAAGCTTCATCTTACTTTGTCATCATTGACAGAACATTAGTCGTAAGAAGATGGGAAAAATGATCCAGGTCGAATGAATCGTACTCATTGCTGAGCTGTGGTGCTTTAAATTTTCGGCCATTCACCACGCACTGGACCACTTTGTTTTTGGTTTGTACTTTGTATCCACAATGTTATTACCTAAGATGTTGGAATTGTTGTTTTTTAACATCATTTTTCATACCTCCACAGTTGAAACATTATGTGCGCTCTCCTGTGATCTAAGATAATCACTACCTACGAACTTGATAGCCGATCAATAATGTCTTACTAGTTGGGCGACCGGAGCTCGTCCTTTCGGTCAATTTGGCTTCGGGACACCACGCCACCTTTCTCCGTTTTCGGTCGCAATTTTTTGCCTGTAGTATGTGCCTATACATATGTTCACATAAGTCTTTCTTATTTTTGCTAGCTATAGAATTAATTTAAAATTTACCTTATATTAATCCATGTAGATCCCACCAGATCATCCAAATTATTGTAAAATGAGACTTTATCATCTTTTTCTCTAGCTATCATTTTACTTGGTAATAGTGAATAATGGAAGAAGAGACTACTAGATAAACTAGCAATGAATAATGAATATCATTATAATTGAAGAAACAATAGTATATTATTCAACGAGCATATAATGATAGCTGTTATTCACGAAGATGAAGTTTACCGACACGAGCCGATAGGCGAGTGTCGTAAATTATCTGAGTGAATAACAGTCATTATACCCCTGTTGTACGACTACGCGCTCCAAGAGCGATCAATGATCAATCACGGTGATGCTCTCTTATACCTCACCGTGATCATCACTTTATACCATATTTCGTAAAAATAACACGGAAAAAATGCGAACATTGTAATTTACTACATGAAAAACAAATTAAAGAAAGCCGAAGATTTCTTTTTTTTTTTTGCTTTATACTTCTGTTTCATGTTTTAACGTGCCATCTCAAACAAAATTGCTCGATTGCTCACGCAAAGTACAACTGGGACGCGAGTAGAATACGATACTTTGCCCACGACCGATAAAAAATTGTGTTTTATTATCAAATCCTTTAAATAAACCTCAAATAATTTCCGTCGACATTTTGACGTCTCAGTTTAATAATAATGAAAATGGCAAGAAACTCCTAGATAAAATTTCCAAAAATTAAATTTTTATTTGGTAGTAGTGAATAATAGAAGAAGGGACTACTAGATAAACTAGCAGTGAATAATGGATATCATTATAATTGAAGAAACACACGTATAATGATATTATACGTTAATCGTGGACAAATGTATATTATACGATAGTCGTGTATAAAATTGATTTTCCCATTCGAACAACACATTCCGAAACAATGTTATGTATTGAAGTTACGAATGCGCAATTCATGTTGCTCACTCGTTGTAGGTGCTCTTAATTCATGAATTCTTGAACGATGTGCTTCAAGACGAATTTCGCGCTGATTGTTTCAGCTACTCGTGACTCACAGCTTTGCAAACGATTTGCTTCAAAAAGAATATCACGTTGATCAGGGGTTTAAGTGGATTTCATCTAATGATGAATTTATAGGCACCTGAGCAATATTTCACCTGAGAATATTTCCCAATAACTGTATTGTTTTAATGTGTGTAAATAATCGAGAGATACAGGCATTCGGTGTGTACAATTATGTATTTACACAAAACAATTACAAAACATGTCCACTTCGAAACCAGAATCTGTTCTAATATATTGTGAATCGGGATTATTGTTTTCTTGACGAATTATTTCTATCGCCCAGATTGGTTCTTAAAACGTGTGTAAGATGCAACAATATAAAATCAGGTGTTTGGCAAGTGGCACTTCCATTTCCATTGGCTAGTATATTAATAAAAATTGTAAAATTATAATAAAAATAAACTTACCTGTAATTAAATAATTTTACTCCGAGAATTAACAAATTGAGATTGAGCCCGATGCTTCATTTGCCAATCAAGACTTAACGCATTAGCAAGTTTCTAAGTAGTGCCCAGCAAATATGAATTTTCGGAAATATTAACAGCTTTAGAACTGTTTATCCTTTCTTCGTTGGATTTGTTATTCGAAAATACAGTAACATACAGCATCGCTGCTAGTGTTGCAGCCATGGTAAATTGGGCATCCACCACTGCCACCAGGCCAGTGGAAATTTTTTTCTTGTAGTTGATATAAAGACTCGCTTTTGACAGAACAAACTATTTTGATCTGTTTTCCACCCACGCACCCAGGACGACAGGGGCATTTACACCTGATTGATTTTATTTTACTCTACATTCTGCCAACATTTGTCGAACGTGAATGTCCTAAATACATTTTATTAACGCGCCACCGATCAATGTCATTTACGACATATTTTTACCTCACAAATGGGAAAATAAACATTTATACCCTTTTTGATAAATGGGGATTATAGCATTCTTGTTATATAGCGGCGCTGTACAATTTTGCTTTCCCAACTTATCTTCCAGAAATTATTTTTATACGCGATCTTATCCCATCATTCTTAGAATCGTAAACAAATTCACATTCTATTCGCATATGGGTGACATTAAAACACCCCTCAAAAAATGATAATAATAATAACTAAAACCAAAAATTATTTTGTTCACAAATTTCCCACCTCAAAATTCTGATGTACATTAACCCAATACACGAGTTGTAATAAAAAAAAATTCTTTTGCGAAATAAACTTGGTGAAATTGTATACTTGATGACGGTAGCAAGAAATGAAAATTTATTTAAACAGCAAAAATATTTGTCATTTTCGAAAATACCGACGTACAAAAAAAATACAAAAATGTAGGAAATTCCATACACTTAGTTGAAAATGTATGTATTCAAATGTAAATATAAGATTCGATAACGTTATTATATTCAGACGAATTTTCGTTTTTATTATTTGTTGTCATAGTTGGGTATTTTGGGAGAGAACAGAATATCCACCATTCTTTCATCGTTGTTTATTTAATCACAATAAATGTACATGCTTATGTGAGAGAGAGAGTACACCAAAAATTCCATGAAATTTTTGCTTCCACTTTGCACATTGCACAATGTACATATGTAAATACTAAATTGTAGCCAATTTAAATTCATTAATGTGTCTTGTGGTTGATGGTAGTGGCGACATAAGTAGTTTAACCAAAACTATTTAATGAACAAATTAGAGATTAATTATTTTACAATGCTTAGTTGAATATAATTTAAATGATTTTGTTTAAAATAAATAATATTCCCTCCTCCGAATTTATACATGCTCTTAACATCCCAAAACTACCATTCCAATAAAAATTTATTAATTTGCTTTATTTAAATATAAACAAAAATTTCAACAAAAAAAAGTTAATTCGAATAAGAAGAAGAAATAGGAAAAAGTAAAATGAAAAGCTTTATTTTTGATTGACTTTTTGTTTTACAAGCTTTTATAATTAATTAACTAAACAACTTAAATTGATATTTATTGGATTAAATCATTAATCGAATTGTGTTATTTGCTACAGTCTACATAACCCGCTTCAATTTGCTGATAAATTAAGGATGTGATTAATTTTAAGATGTTTCAAATTAAGATAGAAGTGTCAGTGTGTTTGATGAAAATTTATCGTTTTAGGAGCAAAGACATACCTGAACCAACCAATATTACACAAAAAATTATAAACTTACAAAAAGAGGGATAACATAGGTAGTAAAGTTCTGAGAAAATCGCCGCCTATTTTTAACAGAAGAAGTATCACATTCATCACAAAATGAATAAAATGCAATAAAACATTTAACACTATCGAATTATAGCGCTCAATTTCCCCAGAATATATTATGCAACAATACAACAGATAAAAAAAATCCAAAAAGCTATTACTTAAACCAATTTATTCCATTAAGCAAGGGGTTAAGTTCATCTTCATTTTTTCTATTTTCATATCCTTTCGATTTTTTATTTTGACATCATCTATACGAGTATATGTACACAGCAATACAGAAAGAGAGCATTAGTGTACAAAAAGATATAGTATTTGCATATCAACGGTATAAATCGTAAAAATTCCTTTTTCTTTTCACCCGGAACCAAGAAATAAAGCAACAACAAGAAAATAGTATACGTACCTATACACAGAAAAAAAAAGTTTATTTCTTAAGGCTAAAATTATATTAAAAGGTAAGAGTACATATAAATAAAGCAAAGTGAATATCTCCATAAAATTGTATTTGCGAAAAGGTAGACACAATTATTTATCTTCATTCATTCATTGGTTGCTATTCACTACAAGCGTTAAAGTGGTAGGTTTCTTAAGGAAAACAAATTTTGACGAATTCTAAACCAAATTCATGAACTGTTTCTATTAAACTCTTACGTGGTATGTATTTCAATAAGGCTTTAATGCAATTTGGGGCAAACACTATAGGTTTTGTTTTGGAATATATTAAACACTTCCTTTGTAAATGATTATAGTAAAAACTAACTTATATATTTGGAAACATAATCATTATTATTATTATTATTATTATTATTATTAATTCATAAATTTATGAGCTGGCGAAACCACCAATTTGCTTGAAAACAAATACAACAAAAAATGACATTTCATTAACATAAACTTAACCTAAATTTTCCAATAACTATAATTATGTTTCAGTGCCTTATTTTATATATTTTTATTTTTTATTATTTTTTTTTTTTTTTTAAATTTTTATCCGTTAATTAATTTTTTAAAAAAGAAAATCATTATTTCAATATAAGTCTATAATAATAGCTTAAAACTATAAAATAATCTATTAAAATTTCATATAAATATATGTACATACATATACATATACAGCAAAACCTCGTATGACGTTACCCCGTTTAACGTTGATTCACTTTAACGTTATTTCCAATCTATACTTTTTTTTTCTTAGAAAATTTTTTTAAAATAAAAATAAAAATTTTTTTTGGTTCTTTTGTTCGAATTTCCGAGAATCAAAATAAAAATAAATTAAATAAAATAATGTTTTAAATTCATAATTTTTTCGATTTTAGTTAAATAGGGACATCTCCGAATTCAAATACATAATTCAATTACACAAAAAAGAGGTATGAAGAGGAAATATTATTTCTATTTTGAATTACTGTGATTTTTTACATTAATATGTAAATAAATATTTGAATTTAATAAAATATGTTTCATTCACCTATCTCGTTGTTTTGCAAGAGATTCATGCCTCGTTTAACGTTGATTTGAATTACGTTATTTAATTTTGGAACGCATCTTGACGTTAAACATTACTGTATATAAAAACCAACAAAATTTATACCAAAATGAAATTCATTTTTATATTACTTAAAAATTTACTCTTAATTTAAAAAGTGTTTAATTTAAGTTTGAACTTCAGAATTCTTCCACCCTTGTTGCGATATAAAATTTAGCTAGTTCTATTAATTTAATTGTATTTGCTTCTTTGAGGATATCTATTAAATTCATGTTTTTAATGTTATGGAAAGAATCTTTAATATTTTTAAATCTAGGACAATAATCAAAAATATGGATATCAGTTTCTCTTATTTTACATAAATTACATAGATCATTTTGTTCTATTCCTATTGTTTTTTTGAAGATTTTGTTGAATGTATGCCCTGGGGTGCTATTCTTGAACCATTACGAAAACTTTCGTATTGCGAGTTAGTGTCAAAGTATTACGAAAACCCTAAAATCGTATTCTTGAAATCGAATTACGAAAATTTTCGCAACGGAACGTTACTAAAATTTTCGTAATGGTTTTTTCGTTTCCCATTGCATTTCGTACTGAAATCATTTGGATTTTTGTGTTAATTATATTGATAAGGATGTTCATAAAACTCAATATTTTCTATTCTCAATATTTTATAAAAAAGTGAAAGCAAAAGCGTACCTTTTTTTTCTTTGTTTCACGTGTTCTTAAAAATATGTATTATTTATTTCGAGATAACGATCTACATAACTATGCATTCGGTTTGGTTTACTACATAACTAGAACAAAACCATATTTTCTTCTAAATTTTTGTATTTACATGTCGTATACCTTAATCTTGGGATATTTTTTTAAATGCTTTACCATTTTCTAATTTTAAACAATACGTGTAAGGGTATGAGATTTTTTCGTAATTGACAATTGGCTATAGTGGACAAAAATGGAATATGTGATTCAATACAACAAAAATATGTTATTTAAAGCTATATTGCCTATTTAACTTTTATATTTATTTGTTAAAATTGTAATGATTGGAAATTAATTAATGCAATGTGTAATTTAAAGTGTGATTTTTATCATTCATTAAGTTCATTTGGAACAATTTTGTTTAATTATTTTAAATGCCCTGTCTTCAAACATTACGAAAATTTTCGTAATGCACAATATTTTCGTAATCGTAATGGTGAAATCATAAATTAGTATTCTTGAAGCCATTACGAAAATTACGAAGAGAGGAATAAAAAACTAAGAAGATTTCGAAAGAGATGATTAAAAATGTTAGTTTAGTTTAGTATAACTGAGAATATTAAGCGAAGCGGACGCTTTTTTTACTTAAAATTATAAATTGTTGTGAATTTTTGTCAATAATGGCTTATTTATTTAATATTAAATTAAATATATTAAAAATGATTGTGTATGCTACTTTTTCTTTTAAAGGGAAAATTACTTCGGTCTAAAAAGACCAATGTATTGAAATCTTGTCAAAAATGGCCAAAAATTTGTTTGATCCAAAATCATTTATCTCGACGTTTTGAAAGTCCTTGAGTCCGAAAAAGAAAAAAAAAAAAAAATATGTCTGTCCATCTTTCTGGACGTCTGGATGTCTGTACCCATGATATCTCGAGAATCGCTTATCCGATTTAGAATTTTTTTTCCAAAAATCTGTTTTTATGGTACGGCGGTACATATGATTGTATGATGGTACGATTGAACGATGATATAATGTTATATCGTGTATGATGGCATGATGGTTTGATGGTATGGTAGTATTATGATATGATCCTATGCAATGCCACTACATAAAAAGCCATGAAAAAAAAAACTTGTAGTGGTGTTAAGGCAATAAAAATTTTTATTTTCCAATGGAACGTAAACACAATCATATGGGATTTTGTGTTGCCTTTATTTTCAATTTAAATGAAAATTTTTATTGATAAATAGAAATAATTTTAAATTAAATACCTTGTGTGTTGGTGATAGCTTTTCACATTTTTCATCATATCTCCCAAGTTATGGGTTCGATTTTAATTCTGTTTGCGGTTTTTTAAAGCTTCTGAGTCACTTTATTGGTTAATTTGCACACTAAGCCAGGTTTTTGTAAAGAATGTAACAAATTATGGGAAAATCACATTTTTTTTACTTAAACAATTTTTTTATTTAAAAAAACCTCTACTTTTTAAAAAAAATGAACTGTCAGTCGAAAAAATGTCCCATGGCATGGTTATTTTATTTATAATTATTAAAACATTGTTACTACCTAACTCATAAAATATTCGAACACCAATTTGTCGAAAGAATGGCGTTTGTAGCCGTTTAGGTATAGTGATGTTATCTAACCAAATCTTTTAAATGATCGAAAACTCAAATTGGTAAGTAATAATAAATAGTTCAGTTGTTCGCTAACCGATCGTGTGACACTGTCACACATGTACTCTCAGTGTTCTGTGTTTTAACAATTTTAAGTTTGTGTGAAAATTAAAAGGACAGTTTGTGTTAAGTAAACGCTTAATCATTACAATGACACATTTGCGTGATCTACCACCTTCTCATGTAGCCGATATGCATTTTGTAAACCTGTTCTGTAATGGAAATGCACGCGTTGCTGTCGAAAAATACAGGCGTCGATATCCAACAGGCCAGTACTTGGGTATAGGACATTCATTGCAATACATCGACGTTTTCCCGAACAAGGATTATTCCAACAACAACACGAGTCCAGCGTGAATATTAACGTACACGTTGGAAGAGGATTTATTACGATTAATACGCGCTGACCCTACGACAAGTATCAGCCGCCTGTCTATTAGATTAGGCATATCGAAGTCAAGAAGGCCTTAATCCTTATCACTTCCGTCGTGCTCAACATCTAGGAAATGTGGACCATCGTGCCAGATCAGTTTTTTGTAACTGGATAATTTCACAGCAAAGAAGTGATGTCAATTTTATAAGGAGAATATTGTAGACAGATAAAGCTACTTTCACCAGGGCGGGTATAACAAATTATAGAAACCTCCATGTTTGCGCCGTCGAAAACCCAAACGTCATAAGGGAGACAGCTTTCCAGAGCCAATTTGCTATAAATGTATGGGCGGGAATGATCCACGATTAACTTATCGGACCTTATGTGGTAATAAACAGGCTTGATCAACATGTATTATTAGAATTTTCAGGAATCACGTTATCATGGAAAAAGTGCCATTGTTGAGGAGAAGGCGAATGCAGCTGCAATTAGATGGAGCTCCAGCACATTTTGCAAAGATAATACGTGATAATTTGAATGAAAATAATCCACGGTGGATCGGTAGAGGAGGTCCTGTAGCCTGACCGCCAAGATCTCCTGATCTTACGCCCCTAGATTTTTATTTCTGGCAGCAAGAATTTTCGCTGCTGCAGCAGAAACAAGAGGCAGCCCTTAACAATTGCGTTGGATAACAACTAGTGTGATCAGGAGAGCCCTTGTTTGTTTACAAGAGAGTGGAGAGCACTTCGAACATGTCATTTAATTAAAAATGTTTAATAATTTGTAATAAAAATTGTTTTTATTGATTATTAATAAAATAGTATTATTTTATTTCTTTGACTTTAATTTAAACAACTTTTTTTTAATTTCCCTACTTTCTCTAGGTGATTTTTGCGCGGTATTTTTAAGAGTTAGCTAGTAAGAAAGTTTTGTCAATTTGTAGATATTATGCTGTAGATTTATAATAATAATTAAAATAATTAACTTAATGGGACATTTTCACGGTTAACAGTTCAGTTTTTTAAAAAGTAGAGGTTTTCTTTACTAAAAAAAATGTTATTTTCCCGACATTTTTTACATTCTTTAAAAAAACCTAGCTAAGTGCGCAAACTATCAAATAAAGTGACTCATAAACTTCATCTTTTCAAAAACCGCAAACAGAATTATAATCGAGCCCATAACTTGAAAATGAGACACCCACTTTAAAGGATTTTTTGCGATAATTTTATTTAAATATTCAGAATTTTCCGGCCGGGCACTTGACGATGAAACACATTGTATAACTTGCAGCTTGTACAGAATTTTAATTGAAATTAATAAAATTTTAATTAACAATTTTGCATTTTAGTAAATTGATTTTTAGAGAAATTTAGGGAAATCGTTAGGCTTCGTGTTTTTTTTAAATTTCTTTTCGTAGATTACTAGATTAGTTTTATTATAAATCATGGCTGTTTATGTAGTAGCATTGGTAAAGTAATAAAACTAATCTAGTAATCTACGAAATGAAATTTAAAAAAAAAGCACGGAGCCTGACGATGTTTGAGAATAAAACTCAGTTTACTAAAACGCAAAATTGTGAATTAAAATTTTTATTAATTTTAATTAAAATTGTGGACAAGCTGCAATTCGATATATTTAATTTAAAATTGTTTATATTTATCAATAAAAATGTTCATTTAAATTGAAAATAAAAACAACACAAAATAATTCCAATATGATTTTGTTTATGTTTCATAGGAAATAAAAATCTTTATTCCCCTAGACTAATGTCACGGCTATTTATGTAGTGGCATTGTCCTATGATTCTATGGCGATATGATTTTAGATCGTATTGTCGTACGATATATTATGGAATGATGGTATGATTATATGACTTTACGTACCATTAGTATTAGCCGCCTGTGACGGTATATCAATCCAATTCCAATTACAACACGCGACATTTAAAAATACATCCCAAATTGTCAATTAGTATTGTAGCTATTACCCTTATTTTTAAGAAATAATAAACATACCACAAGCAAATAGGTACCCTTTTTTTGTGGTAATAAAATAATAAATATTTAGCGAAATGTAAATACACATTATTTTTAACCATCAACAGAAATTATTGAGTTTTATGAACGTCCTTATATGAATATAATTAAAACAAAAATCTAAATGATTTCATTACGAAATGCAATAAGAAACAAAAAAACCATCCGAAAATTTTAGTAACGTTCCGTTGCGAAAATTTTCGTAATCCGGATTTCAAGAATACCATTTTAGGAACTTACATTTTCATCTTCTTTCTCGAAATTTTATTATTTCGTTTTTCCTCTCTTCGTTATATTCGTAATGGTTTCAAGAATACTAAACTATGATTTCACCATTACTATTACGAAAATAGCATTACGAAAATTTTCGGTTACGAAAATTTTCGTAATGTTTCAAGAATAGCACCCCTGTTCTTAATCTATTAATAATTTTAATGTATTTAGTTTTTATATTAACTCTTTTAAACCAAGTGACTTTAGGTGGTGATGAACTGTTATTTACTCTATTAAAAATTCTCTAATAAATGTTATGTTTTTCATCTAACATTATCTTTTTAATTATGATATAAGTATCTTCTAGGGGTATGTAATTATTGATAAAATTTAGATTCTGACTTTCTGTTGCTTTTTTGGCATTTTCGTCTGCTTTTTCATTCCCTTCTATTCCACTATGTGCTGGAATCCACTGAATTATAATGTCTGTACCTTGATGTTCGTTACAAATTTCTATTATTTTGTTTTCATAATATTTATTCTCCTTATTCATGATGCAATTTAATAAAGAGACACAAGCACTTTTTGAATCAGAAAATATGACTATTTTGTTCTTATTTTTTGTAATTTGATTCAATATTGTAGTTCTAGTTTCTTGTTTCAAAGTCATAGATAAGTTTAAATTTTCTTCCGAAATATAAATTACAAAACCACATGTGTTTCTAGATTTGGATCCATCAGTATATACCTGTGATTTTTATATTTATCTTCTAATTCCCTAAATTCTGCATTAACTTGAATGTTATTCATGTTATTTTTGGAGATTTTATTATTTAGCATAGTTATTACACTTCAATTATCTGATATTAAGTTTACTTTTATATTTCTACCAATATTTTTTATAAATTTAAATTCTGTTAAAATATTATTAAATTTATTTAATGATTTATTTTTAGAAACATCTTTTCCTATTTCAGTATTATTTGCAATTTGTTTAGATAAAAATTTAGCTGTAGATATCTCATTTTGTTGTAGATAATTAAAATTTCCCCGCTTCAGCTAATAGTACTTCAATTGGTGTCGTTTTAGTTAATCCTAGACAAATTCTAATACATTTATTTTGTAAAGTTTGCATTAATTTTACTATTGATTTATTTTGTTCTGTGTATACAGCTGTATAATTAATTAATGAATTAATGATTGCCTTATAAATGTTTAACATTTTCTGAGGATGAGCTCCTCCCATTCTGTAAGCAAAGGCTTTAAGAATGTTCATCTTCTTTTGAATTTTAAATTTTATATCTTTATAGTGTGCCAACCAATTAAGTTGGTTAGTAATTGTAACACCTAAGAGTTTAGTTTTTTCAATGTTTTCCAAAATATTATTTCCAATTTTGATTACTAAATTATTATGAATATTAGTGTTGAAATTTATTATTTTGGTTTTATCAGTATTAATTTCAAATTTTATTTCACTCAATTTTCCAATGAAAGTATTTAATGTTTGATTAGCTATTTCTTCTAATTTATTGTGATTATCTGCTGTAATTAAAATCCCAATGTCATCTGCAAACTGTACTAATTTTATATTTTCTGAGTTGATTTGATGTAATGATGTTGTATAAATGTTGAAGAGTAAAGGGCTTAAATAACATTCTTGAGAAATTCCTTGGTTTGTTATTCTCATAATCCTACCGCTTTTGGTTTCAATAATTATTTTTCTGTTTGTAAGATAATTATATATCCAATTCATTATAACTCTATTTATATTTATTTCTTTGAGTTTATTTATTAAGATATTTTTATGAATGTGATCAAATGCCTTTTTTAAATCAGTAATAATTAATAATGATTTTAGTTTTCTTTGTCTATTTTCGTTGATTTTATTTATAAGAGTGATGAAGTAATCGGTTACACTTTTTTTTTGCGAAATCTATAAGAATGAGTTGGTAAAATTGTTTTAACATTTAATTCAGAAATAATTCTATTTTTAAGCATTTTATTAATAATTTTTAAAAACGTAGATAATAACGATATAGGTCTGTAGTTTTCTGGTAGATCTTCAATTTTATTTGGCTTTTTAATTGCCACTATTTTTATTTCTTTGAATTTCTCTGGAAAAGTGCTATTTGACCACATTTTGTTTAAATGGTTTGTAATTATTTTAATTTGATTATCTGGTAATTGTTTTAAAATTTTATTAGATATTTTATTTAATCCAGGTGCTGTATTTTTATTATTTTTAATAATATTGTTTATTTCTAAGTAACTGAATTCATCCATAAGAGGTGGAGGATGTGGTGAAGGATAAGGTAATTCCATTTTCTGAAAAGAATACGAGAAATTAATATCCAAAAATTCCATTGCTGTCTCGTTGTTATCCAAAATGTTAAATAATTTAGATCTTTTATTATTTATTAGGTTAATCAATTTCCATAGTTTTTTATTTTGAATGTTGACTTCTATTTTACCAGTAAGTTCAGCCCAGGATTTTTGTTTACTTATTTTAATTTTTAATTTTAGTTTAGCTTGTAATTTCTTTAATTTAATTGCAGAATGAATATCCTTTACCCTATTAAAAGTAGTTTGAGCTTCTTTCTTTTCTTTCCATAAATTGTTAATATCTTCTGTCCACCAAGGTTTATTTCTATGTTGGAGCCTTTTTCCTTTTAAAGTATAACAGTTTCTATCTATTATGTTTGTGATTTCTTCCTCATAATCATATATATCGAATGTGTGATTAGGATTTAATAGTTTTATTTCTTCTAAAATCTTTTTTGTGTTAATTTTCTTAATTATTAAATTACTATTATTATTTTCGATAGCTGTAAATAAGTTATTAATAAATATTTTAATTAGAAAATGATCTGAACCTATGTTATCAATGGTACTATTCCATGAAGATTTGCTTACTAAATCTAAAAATATCAGTGTAATATCTACTGCTGAATTTTGAAAACTTTGTAGATTTTGTCGAGTTGGAGATCCATCATTAAGTAAAAAATATTGATATTCTAGAATTGAGTCTTCAATTTTGCTTCCTAAGGCATCGTATTTAGCATTTTTTCCCCACAGTTTACTATGTCCATTTATGTCCCCACCAATTATAATGTTTTGTTTATTCCTATATTTCTTGAGAATTTTTTCAAATTACTTATTTACTTCTTGAATTTGATGTTTATTTCTTGTAGAGTTGTAGAATGAAGTTATTGTATACTCTTCTTTGTTAAATTTAATTTTAATCTCTATTGCCTCTATTAGAATCACATTTAAATTTGAGTAGATAAAAGTTGAATATTATTTTTGATAAATATTCCACAACCGCCATAGCCATCACTTCTATTATTTAATATTATTTTATAATCTCGTTTTGCAAAATATTGCAATATCTGCATTTTCATCAAAGAGGTATTTCTCGAATCTATCTTTTTTATTTTTAATACTTTGTAGATTAATTTGAATTATTTTCATATTGTGATAAATAAGTTACTCCAGGCATTTCTTGATCAGGATCATAGTTATAAAGTTGAACTGTAAGTGCGTCCATTATATTTGAAGCTTCTTCCGGTATTTCTTTGCTAGGAACTTTAGCTTTTATAATATTAAAAAAAGATCTGATTTGGTCCACTATGTTTTTTAAAGATTCCATTATTTCGTCAATTTCCTTAGCTTCTTCACTAGTTTTCTTAGTATTTTCCTCTCCGCTTTTAACCACTTCTGATATCCTGATTTCAGGCTCATTTTCGGGTTTGTGATAATTAAGTCTTCTGATTATTGGAAAATTAAATTCATTATGTTGATACTGAGGAAATTTATTTTCATAAATTTCTTTGGCTTTTTTATATGATTTCCTCATTGTAGTTCTAATTTTTTCATTTATATTATTATTCTAATGGTCTTTTCTAATTATGTTTTGTTTAATAGCTTTTTTATAGACCACTATTTAAAAATTGTTTCACCTTTTTTTATCCTCTACTTTATGTTGCCAATATTTCGGTCTTGTTGACCATTTTCAAGGCTCATAAAATATTTTCTGATCGTTACACGATTCGAAGTTTGATTTTTGAATCGTGTAACGATCAGAAAATATTTTATGAGCCTTGAAAATGGCCAACAAGACCGAAATATTGGCAAAATAAAGTAGAGGATAAAAAAAGGAGAAACAATTTTTTAATAGTGGTCTATAATAAAGCTATTAAACAAAACACAATTCTAATTTTTTGTATTTCCATTTCTTTCTTTTTTCTTGGACAGTTTTTCAAATTAGTTCTATGATTTTCTTTGCAATTATGGCAAGATTCACTTAAACTACAAAATTTGATTTTTTTTAATTGGATGAAATTTGATTAGCGCAATTACCACATCTTGTTTCCTTACTTATGCAATATTTTTTGAGGTGCCCATAATTTAAACAGTTTTTACAAAATAGTGGTTGTGGAATATAATAACTAACTCTGTAATTAACTCCATAGATCTTAATAGAATCTGGCTTATAATTAGCTCTAAATGTAATTTTCACTGTTTCTGTCTTCTGTAGTGTTTTGCTTTTAATATCAAATCGAAATAATCTTTCTGCCTCCGTTATTGTAACTTCACTGTTGTAGTTGTTCATAATTTCCTGCATTTCAGTTTCTATTGGAATGCCTCTTATAATCCCTGAAGTATGGTTGAAATTTAATGGAAGAAAAATATTGTACCCTTGTTTTTTAAGTAGATCACATTTTAATAATTTATTAGCATTAGATATGGATTTATATATTATTATATATCTGGTTTTTTTCATAGTCTGGATGATGTTTTCATATTTTCCAAGATTTAATTGTATAAGAGATTTAGAAATGTTAAAAATGTTGGAATTTTCTTTAACAATTATCACCGAAAAGTGTCCTTTGTCTTTTGTTGAGTAAATATTTTCACGTTCTTCGATCCTGAATTTATCTGCAGTATTATTAATGTTATTAATTTTAATTTTTTTGTTATTGTTTGTGTTATCTTCAGTGTTAGCATTTGCTAAGCTTACATCCATTTCCACATTGTTTTCGTACATTTTGAGAGATTTATCTTTATTATTTAATTTAATTGATATATTTTGTTTATGTATTTTATTTATTAATTTATTTTGCTTTATGTTTCCTTTCATACTAATTTTTTTAATAAAATCATTATGTTTTTCTTTATTGCGTATTAATTTATTTAAGACATTGTTATTGTTTTTCTCGGTTAAAATTGCATCTTCTGAAAAACCCGTAAAATCACTAAATTTTTTACTGTTTTTAACTTCACACTCCACTTTATATTTTATACACTTATTACTTACTATCACTACAATATTTTAATCAAATAAACGAAATTAATATAAAAATAATCAGAAATTATTAGCGCACAAAATAAAAATACGTCTTAACTCTTTTTTTATAATAATTTTCGTTTCGAAACATAATTATTATGCAGAAATATGAGATGACAGTTTATTTCGCTGTTTTAAAACCAAAAAATAAACTAAATGTGAACATAAACTGACGAAAAGATTTACATAAAACCATGTGAACATTTCGTTTTCTTATTACATATATAGGGTGTGCCATCTAACTTTTTTTTTTTGAACTAGCGGTTATTTTGAGTATGGTAAGGGTTATGTCACTTTTGATTTGACAGAAAGTTAGTTTTATCCTTTCGCTGAACGAAAATGGTTATTGATGTTTGGTGCGGATTTTGGTTCGGTGGCATCATTGGGCCATTTTTCTTTGAAAATGAGCAAGAAGCCGCCGTTACTGTCAATGGTGAGCGCTACCGCGCCATGATAAACGATTTTTTGTTCCCGGCACTTGAAGAGGAGGACATAGGCAACATTTGGTTTCAACAAGACGGCGCTCCGTGCCACACAGCACATGTTTCAATTGATCTTCGAAGATCGAATTATCAGCTGAAATGCTAATGTGGTTTGGCCGCCTCGGAGCTGTGATTTGACGCCGTTGGACTATTATCTTTGGGGTGCCGTCAAAGATAAGTGTTACGCCGATAAACCAGCAACGATTAACGCTCTCAAGAACAATATTCGCATTGCCATTGAAGACATAATGCCGCATACCATCGAAAATGTGCTCAAAAATTGGACCGACCATATGGGGTACGTCAAAGCCAGCCGAGGCAGTCATATGAATGAAATAGTATTCCATAATTAATCGGAAGGATTGTTCTTTACAATGAAAAAATAAATTTGAAAAAATTTTGAGAACTTTTTGTTTTATTGCATTTTAAAAAAAAAATTATTTGGCCCACCCTGTATATATTTGTGTACTGTACACACAAACATTTTCGCTCATGTGTTTTTCAGCTTTGTATTTTAATTCCTTTACTATTTCAGCCTTACTATCTTTTCTTAATATGAAAATTCAATATACGAGTACCTTATTTAAGAGGTTCAAGCTAATTATTTGGCGATAGTTATAATTACGGATAAGTTTTCTGCAAAAATTCTTAATTGTTTTTTTTAAATCTATAGCGAACTTTACACGATCAATATTAATTTCTTTACTGAAAACATTATTACTTCCAATACTATTGCATCATTACACCTTCAATATATTCGAACATGCACAGTCATTTTAATGTCGCTTGAAATTATTGTGTGCGTTTGAAAAATAATAAAGAATTAATAACACTAGACTTTTGGAGGTACTGATAGTATCGATAATGACATTAATATTGATCATGTAAAGTTCACTTACACGATATATTCCAGTGTTTCTACAAAAACATAAATACTATATATGATGCAGACACGAAATTAATTGCTTAAAGCGGGCCTGAACTTATAGCGAAGGCTCCTTTGCGAGAAGCAATAAGAGAATTGATAGAGCTGCCTTGAACAAATAATAGCAATCGTTCAAAAAATATGTACAAACACGAACCGCAAAAACCTCAAATGCCGGCAGGTTTATGAACAGTAACACATTTAATAAAAATTCCATTGATTGATTGATTGAGTGTACACATTCAATGAAAGTCAAGTCTCCCGGAATACACCGCATCCACTGCACACCCTTATATACGTAATAAAACCGAAGAACAGGAAAGGTATGCTAGTACTAAAGACTCTACCCGGTTCCAGACACCTAAGTAGTCGTTAGTATATTTTTGTTAGTAATATATTTAGAAAATTACATGTTCATTTACTGCTTAATTTCCTAGAAAGTCGATTCAGGTTCTCCAAATACGCCCTAAAATTGAAATCCGCATTAACCTTTCTAGTTTTAATAACCAAACATTCTCTAAAATTAATTAAGTTTAAATTTAATTCTCCGAAATAAATTAAAAATTAATCTTTACGTACTACAAATAAATTTAATGTTAATAATAAGTATACTCCTTGGCTACTTCAATTTCCTGAACATATCGTCGCCTTAGGATTATTCTTGTCTATTCCCATTTTGCCTATATAGGAGAAAGCGGCATTTGAAGTTCAACCGAAGAATTAAAGGTTTTTCTGAGTGATTTCTCTATTTATTTTGAGTTTCCATGTAGGTCATGTTACTCCAGAGCTTAATCGCAAAGTTTCGCACTTCAAACTTAAGTAGTATTTTAATTATTTATGATTTAAATTTATCACTTTTGTCTATGTCCAATTTTGGTACGCTTTTTTTGAACGGCTTGTCTATGTCAACAATAATTTATCTATATCGATGTAAATCGAAAAAAAAAAATTATTTAGTATTTTGGCCATCAACCAATGTTAAAGTATAAACAGTATAATATTAAACAAAATTATAAACTTCATTTATTAAAACATAAAAACATAATAAAATCCATTAAATAAAATAAAAAAGTAAATTAAATAAAATTCATTAGATTGAAATAATATGTATATCGAAATTTAAGAATTAGTTAATCTCCTTTTTTTTACCTGGCTCCTTCTCCCACATTAGTCGTGCTCCTAGTTGCCCGCTGTTTGATCTGAATTGGCTTTGCTATATTTACGCGAGATGAATATAGAATGATATAGCACGGATATAGATAAAATCATACCAAAAATAATCAAACCACAATTTTTAGACAGGTTTGCTATGGAGATAGACAAAGAAGCCGAATTTCAAGGATATAGACAAAACAAAGTATAACAAACGAAAAAATTATAGGAAATAGATAAATTTAAAAAAAAAAAATCTACGAAACGGTTGCAGATAACCAAATTTCGATGGGAAATTTGAATTCTTCGTGATCGTTTTACCCTAGCTCCGTATATAATTCTATTTGACCAAAAATTGGACATAGACAAGAATAATCCTAAGATGACGATATGTATATCTGGAAATTTGTTGTTGAATCGGATATCAATGGTTGCTTACGCCTTTATTTATTTAATTAAGCTATTTAACTGAATCATAAACAATTTTATTATAATATCTGACACTTGACTATCAACCACGAATAAATTAAATTACAATAAGTTAATAATAATAATTAATAAATTCATTAGTTAATTGATATGCTGTTTATACACAAAACAAATACATACATAGAAAATATATTTTGAGACGGAGAAACTTTGTCTCATATGTATAGAGAATGAAAGCAATACAACAAACTGGCATTTGTAACTGTGTAAACAATTTACAGTACATTAGTAATTAAATTTACCTGTATTAAATATAAATTACAACAACCAATAAAATGATAAAATTAAGAAAAATTTGATTTTCGTTGATATAAAACCTAGCAAGTAAATGTTCAGTACCTTCATTTAAACATTTATACTTTTAATTTTAATATTAATTTAAATTTTAAATTTCAAAACATTTAAAACAAACCAATCTAAATTAAACTAAGCACCATCCAAAACGGATTATAAATATAAATTAACGTCTTTATAACTATAAACCACTTAACTCAATCTCAATTAAACTACAGTCGAAACTCGATTATCCGGGATGCTCGAGACCGAACGTTTCCCGGTTGATTGAATTTTTCAGTTTTATAAATATATAAAAATATATACATATGTACATATATGCTTAATAAAGAAACAATAATGTTGCCAAAATTTAACGAAAAAAATAAAAATAAAAAATCCCGGTTAATCAATTAAAAATTGGGATAAACAAGTGACTCAAAAAAATCGACTGTGTAAAAAAAAATCACGGATAATAGAGGTTTATGGATAATCAGATCCCGGAAAATCGAGTTTCGACTGTAAATGGAAATATTATATTTTAATAATTCATACTAGGGCTGCGGCCGAATTCTCGAGTAAATCCACAAAATTCGGTAAATGCTTTTATTTTTTTTTTATGGAGGTTAACGAAATCAAAAAAAAGGAAAATGTTTGCTCATTTAGCTACTCTATACTTTATTGTTATAAAAATTGAACAAGTATAAAATAGAAAAAAAACAAACACTAAAAATCTACATTTACCGTAGTAAATGATTTACCCGAGAATCCGACCGCAGCCTGGTTACAAGTATCTGCAAGTATCTACAAACCCATTCTTCAAGAATAACACCTTCACAAAACTACCGAATCCCCATTGAAACTCGAAAACACCTACATCACCCATTTCACCCCACCCCCGCCCATCAACCAATGCCACATCACACTTTTCGGAACCACTTCATCTTCCAAGCTAGTAACAACCTTTAAAACGCCGTTCATTCAGTAAAACTGGCGACATAAATGCTATCGCAAACAAGAAAAAAAAAAGTCCAGTTCCCGAGCCGATCCAGAAAGCCATCGATAAGCAATAACTATAATATAGAACGCCATCGACAAGCAATTGCTTTAATCGAAAATGCAACGAAGCTAAAAATATTATAATTGCAATACGTTAGCACTGGTATGTATAAAACTTCTAACATCTGGTCAACGTGTTTTGGTTGAAATTAAATTAAAAATAGAACGTTTAGTCCCCTTATCCACTACCGTAGTATCAAATTCCTAACCTAAAATTCAACTTTACACGTTATGAGCTACAATAAACCGATCTAGTTAGGTATGCTCAATAGCTGTTTAAAAATCTTATTTTTCTGCGTATGTTTGTACAAAAACACAAATGTTTGCGCCGACTGGCGTAGTTTTTAGTGGTAGTTTTTAGTGAAACTAAAATAAGAATAGACGGCTTAATTCGCAAAAATGCAAACTCCAATTTTGGCCGAAATACACATTTAATTACCAGCAGCTATATGACACCAGCAGCTACATGACCAGTCATAATTCTGAATAAGCGACAAATCCAAAATCGAGGCAAAAAGGTTTGAAGCTGCTCGCACAACCACAAGGCAACTCCATATCTACTGTCATATGGAGTAAATGACACAGTTTTATGATGCTACTGAAAAATAAACACTCACGTAGTTGGCTTTTCTGCGGATTAAGCCGTCGATATAAAAAACTTGAAAATCATAATTAAGTACTGTTAAAAATACATTCTTAAACTAACCTTCTTAAAATATATTTCCATTGGAACCTCATTTCCATAAAAATTACAATATTTTGGTTTCGTCATCTAAATATGGTCCAAAATCTAAAAATTCCAGAAGTTCAGGTGAATCCTCTGAATATTCTTTACTGGAGCTCTTATGTCGCAGGGAAGAGATAAATGGATTGGATGACATCGCAAGCATTCTATGAAGATCCCTATTTTGTCGTTCATACGAAACTTTACAGATATTTTGACTTCTCTTATAGTCATCATTTTTAGATTTCTAGACTCTTCAGATAATTCTCCAATTGGCAAAATTAGATGCATAATTATTTGCTTCCCATGACAAAGACGTAGGAGTCATTTCATTCTCTATTATTATATTCTGTTTGTAATAGTTTCATTGTTACTTTTGTAAGTTGCCTAAATTTTTCTGCGTTTAGTTATTTCTGGATCATCAACAAATTTCCTTACAGTGTTCCATCATTGCTATCGCCAAAATATTGTTTTGGTTTATCTATTGATCCAGCTTCTTCTCTAATGATAGACACAATGAATTTCAATTGTTCGTTGCTTTCTTCTTTCCGTTTTATTATTCCCAACTTTAGTGGGCTTGTTATGTAATCGAGATCATATGCAGGCTTTAATATAAACTCCATAAAACGGATTCGAGCGAGTAGTTGCTTTGCACAAAGTACACGATTTCGTAGAATTTGTTTCCGTAACAGCGCTAAGGACTTTTCCATCAATCATTGTTAAAAATAATTTGTGTTTTGTCGGTACCAATTCTCCAATTTGAACTCTTATTTCTTCCACTGTGTGATTAATAACATTTTTTGTTTCTTTTACATAATTAAATTTCACAGGTCTACAAAACTGATCCGAATCTGATGGACGGAGAATCGTCGTTTGAAGTGGCAAAAATCCTTTTACGTCGCATTCTCTTATATTATCACTTCGATCGACTAAGAGAATTCCAATTTAAAGTTGAAGTGGCACGGCAATTGTCACGTCGAATGAAGTGACACGGAAGGAATTACGGGCTTTAACCTATAATAGCACCCATCAATCACTTCCGAAATTGCTAAACTTGCTTGAAACTTGTAAATTTCCTGTTAAAGAACTTTCACAATATCCAAGAACTTTATTAGCAACTTGGAAAATATTGGCATAAAGAGGGTTGCCTTAGGAAATATTTGAAATATAAACTTGATAAATCGATAGACATTTCCTTAAATTAATGGTTCGCCAATTTATAAAAGCCCGCAGTGGCAATTTTGGCCTATTCTTTTCAACATAGTTGAAATACGAAATTGTAAACTAATAATTATCGACAGGGTGCTGGTATGCCCATGTGTATTTAAACCGAATTCGAACAATTCGAAGATGAATGCAAAACTATGTATATTAAGGGACGGACCTAAAGAACGGCTACACAAGCAAGGTTAAAATTTTGGGATTTTGTTCGAAATTTTTAATTGTATGTTCTGAAAGATCTACAAAATAAAATTATATAGAACTGTCACACTCATATTGCACTAAATCTATATTGTAACCTATTGGGTCAAGGAAAAAGTTTGTGGCGTTTTTCCTAACAGATGGCTTTAGAGTCGCATTACCTATGCAATAGAGAGTTTGAAAGGTGGCAGTTCATAAAATACTAAAAAATAAGATTGTGACGTTTGTCAATTAGGGAGTTTCTCAATATCGATTTAGATCATTTGTCCGCACGCTTGGGCAGCGTTGATTCATTTTTTTTTAAATGACATACAGAAACAAGTAAAATCATATTTACAAATGCAAGTTTCTTGTCTAAATAAGTGGATGTCCTCATACATATTTTTTATGATTAATAAAATTGATTGTTTGCGATTAATAATAAATATGAAATTTGAAAATTAATGTACGCGATACTAATAATTTAATGAAACGAAATATACAAATTTTGTTAAGTTAGATATCGTTAAGTTAGTAGGATTTGTATATGAAATATTCAAGACATATTTTTGACATTATCACATTCATTATATGAAAATTATGTTTATTGTTGTTAATCGTTTTTGCGATTCGAAAACGATACATGTACGAATTCTATACGTCCCATGATAATTAGAGTATTTTACTTATCATAAATAGGCAGAATTTTCCGATACGTTGGCGATGCGAATCGTTCGTATCGGAAACATATCTAATTTTACGTAATATTTATGTATCGTAATTTTCGTATTTGTTCCGATAATTTTACTATGGATCGTCAGAAATGAAATCCGTCTAGTTTTGTATTGTTTTCTATCTTTTATTGATACGATCGATTATTTGTATTTACATAAAAAATAATAAATGATATTTGTTTTATATATAATTCATTAATCAGATGAACATTTTAATTCTACCAGGTTTGTAGTATCGTGTATTCCGCCCCTCGATTCCTGTCTAAATAATATATTACGTTTAATATGGTGAAAAATATATAATTAATAAATTTACAAATGAATTAGTAATCAAATTAGAAAAAATACGAACATACTAACGGCTCCTTTCCGCAATGAATACCAAATATATAATTAATTATTAGATGATATTTGTAAACCGTAACTAAACTAGAACTAATTAAATGCAATCTTTATAAATAATTTTATTTTTAATTTACTGAAATATTACTAAAATTACAATATGTTATTTAAATATAAAATTATTTTTATAAAATATGGCATAAAAAAAATTTTGAAAAATGGTTTTGTTTTATGATAAATTCTAAAAGGAATAACGAGATGAGTATTCTCGCGATTTTTTTCTATATGAGTAGGAGATCTAAATGTATTTGTGAAATATACAAAATTATTTGTTGTTTACGTATCGTAATCGTACCGATTTTTACGGGCCGCTTTTTTGTTTAGAGGGATGAAATATTTTAATATGTAGTGTGCTGACAGTCAACAAAGGATGGGGCTATCGTTGACCTAATAGTGAATTAAGTTATCTGACTTTTTTAGAAAACTCACCTTTGATACCAAAATGTTCGTCGTGAGAAGTTGCACTCGAATTCCCGCACTCACGTTGATTGACTGTTAGGATGACGTCATCGTCCTAACGGTGAACCAACGCAGGTGCAAAAATTCAAACGTGAGTTCGTGAGTTTCCCACGACGAACCATTTGGTATCGCAAAAGAACTTTCGAAAAAATGCCAGGGCCCGTATTCTTGAAATTCGATCAAAAAAAGTCGCCCATTATTTTCTAGTGAAATACATCATTTCAGTCGAAAATTTAAATTGTTTCATACCAAAGTCACCAGCGAATTTTTTCGGTGAATTTCAAGAATACGGGCCCAGATACGTTAATTCACAGTTACGCCGACACATATTTTGGAAAGTCACTCATTCAGTCGAAAGTAATTGCGTTTTTAAAATGAGCCAAAATTCTGAAAAAATTCGCTACATTTTACAATATCACTTAGAACACCGGTTATTATTATTATAGTTATTTTCAGTTCATCCAAATAGATTATGTAAGTATTATATTGTTTATTATAAACGGTATTAAAATTAAAACTGACTAAAATATGTTTTCTTTCGAAAAATATTGTCAAATTTAACAAATTTCATAACATTTAAAAGATTTTGTAACATTCATTTTTCGTAATAATATTTCGTTCTAACTGTAAAACAAATTTTGCGTTAGGAAGCAAGGACACCGTACACCCGTATACATATAACAACACCGAAGGATAGAATAGGATTATTAGTTGGGACAGCAACAATAATTTCTTTATCTGTGTACCAAATTAGTAAAATTGACTTTTTTTATGTAAAAACTGTAGCCTAGACTTCAATAAATCCTTTAAGTTAATTAATTGAGTTCAATACATTTAGCATCACGATTTGCCTTTACATTATTCCAGGTTGTTCACATTCTTTAATCAAAATTTGGCATGCATAAATAAATACATCATTATGTATTGCAAACCAAATCTCAACTCAACTCAAAATTAATATTTCCAAATTAGTATTTATTTATATAAGTTAGTTAATTTTTAAACTTATAATATTAAAAAAATTAATTAAATATAATTTAATGTAGTTTATAATACCCAAGATACTATTTTATATGTATTATATATGACGGTTTCCGATACGACTCAAATTTACTCTTTTATACAAAGTATAAGAATCCTATTTGAGTCGAATCCACTAAAATTTTTGTTGCGTTTGCATAGATCATGTTTGATCAAGAAAACTATGAATGTCTCAGAATACAAAGAACACCAAAAGAGAAAACCACGTCAAAATAAAATAGCATAATCTTATACATATACTAAACCACCATCAAGTGCGTAGCAGGAGACATATCATGTTTCATTATAATATAATAAACTATAATGTCCACACGTAAATAAAACCCCCACAGCGAGCATACAAACAATCCTGTTCCATATATCAAGATACAGGACAATATTTCTGACGACTATAACAAAATCAACAAAAATGTCCCGCCGTTCTTGTTATTGTTTAAATATTATATGACAAAAACCAACAACAAATATTACATTTTATTGATAAGATTTGTGTAAAGAGCGAACGAGACGGCTTGTATAAACACTTCGTTGACCCTGCTATGAATCAAGCTTCAAGAATATTTTTGTATCGATTGTACATAAAATAAAATAAAACACAACACATTCACGAAAGCGTAAAAATAAATGCATATATGAAATTAACTATAACATAAATCAAATTAAATTTAAACAATTTTAGTACGATCCAATTATTAGAATTTAGTAATTAAAATTCCATGTACAACCGCCCAAAAATAAAATCATGCACTTAATCAAGAAATCAAGAATTTAATTTGTTTATCTATAAATAGATATAAATATATCCATAAAACTTTAACTCAGTTCTCGTACATATTACCCTGCCAAATCATGCATGCAAAGTAAGTAAAATAATAAATCAATGCAAGGAAAATGAAACATTATTTTCTTAAAAAATTTTCGGTGTGCCATATAAGTAATCATGACGTTTGTATGAAACCTACAACCTAAACTTCAGTAAATTCCAATAAGTTAATAATTAAATTCAAAACATTTAGCCTTCCGAAATGTATCTATATAAATTACACGTTGCTTACATTCGTTTAATCTAAATTTTGCACACATAAATGAATACGTCGTTATGTGTTGTAAACCAAATCTTAACTCAACTCAAATCAACATTTTCAAATTAACATTTTATTTATATCGTTAGTTAATTTATAATTTTATAATAATAATTGAATTAATTTAAAATCAATTTGATGCAGTTTATAATACCCTGTAAAAAAATTATTAATCATACTTAATTAAACTATTTTAAATGAATTGTATAAGGCGGTTTTCAATTCGACTCAAACTTATTCGATTATACAAAGTATAAGAATCCTATTTGAGTCGAATACACTAAGATTTCATTGCGCTTGTATAGTTCATGATTTATCAAGAACACCATAGTTGTTTCATGAATACAAAAAATACAAGGAGAGAACAACAACACCAGCATACAAATAACATAATCTTATATACTAAACCACCCTTATATACTAAACCAACACACATTAAATGTAAATATTTTCTACCATCTTTCATGTGCGTAGCAGTAGATTTATCATGTTTTTATAATATTATAGATAATACCCTTATAGCGCACATACAAACATAACTGATCTATGTATCAAGCTACAGGAAAATATTTGTGACGACTATACCAAAACCAACACAAAAAAAAAACTTTCTTTTGTTGTTGCTCGTATATTACAAGACAAAAGCCAACAATTATAGTACATTTCCTTGATAGAATATGTATAAGAGCGAATGAGACGGCTGTATAAACATATTGTTGGTTTTGTTATATATCATGTTTCAAGCATATATTTGTGTCGATTGTACATGAAATAAAAACACAAGAACACATACAAGTGGGCGTAAAAATAAAATCTAATATGAAATTAACTACGACGCATGTCTATTTAAGTTAAAATCCATTTTAATACTATCCAATTATTAGATTTTAGTAATTAAAATTGAAATTGAATTTCATGTACAATCACACAAAAGTTAAAACATGCACTTAAGCAAGAAATCAATATTTTGATTTCTTTATCCATAAATATAAAACATTGCCTGATAAATGCATCCCGGTATATTGCATTTTCCAAAATTACACTTTAATTATTATTCCACTACACTTTTATTATTGTTTCACTAAAATTGAATTTAATTAGAATTAAAATTAAAATGTATATACATATGTACATAAAGTACATAACACTACATAAATAAAACAAAAATAAAGATACAAATAAAATAAAATTAAATTTTTTGAAGAGGATAGAAAAAACACGTCCATCCTCTTTGACGAACATTTGCTCCTAAATTTCATTACGACAAATTGTACATTTATATTATTTAACACGTAAAATAATTAGTACTACCCAGTGAATTTGTCAAGTGCGTCGAAAAACTTGTTTGGTAAACAACATTTACGAATTTGCGACCGTCCATAGTGCTAACGACTAGTAGTCCTTTGCCGTCCATCTTACCAAGAAGCCACTTGTTGTGTGGTTTGTAATATGTATCATTTGGTGCGACCAGTTGTTCGCACAAGCATTGTATTTGCTGGAAAAATTTTCACTTTTTGAAAACAATCATGGGTTCCAAAAAGGACAAGTCCAAAGGGTAAGAGGAACAAAAACGGTTGAATAAATTATTGGGCAAGTCGCATGGTGAACTACAGAGCATGAAAAGTTGGATCGACTATCACAGAAAATCTGCTAATTTAGAAACTCTGGAGGTTCAGTTGGAGCTGACAGATTCTCATTACAAACGGTGCTATATGAGTATGGTAAAGCGATAACGGAACTCGTCGATATAGATAAAGAGGAAGAAGACGTGCCCGATTATCAGGATTAGGAGCAGGTAAATGTCACCACCAAGGCAAAATTGTTATCTTTTATGAAGTTAAAGACACCTTCAATCAAGCCTCCTTGTACTAACCTAAATCAATCTTTTGTTGTGGTAAAGAAATCCATCCAGCTCTCGAAACTGCAACTTCTTAAATTCTCGCGAAATTACGGCGAATGGTTGAACTTTAAAAACGAATTTACGTCCATGGTGTTTGATGGTACAGATTTAACAGATGTGGATCCGTTTTGCTTCCTCAAATAATGCCTTGTAGGATGTGCCAAACGTACCATTTCTCAAATAGAAGTATCGAGTGAGAATTTCAAAAGCGATTGATCAGCACTGGTGAACCGCTACGATACCGCATCAACGATATTATTGTGATGTCTTCTATCGAAAGGAGTCTGCTGATGGTTTTCGGGAGATGCACGATCGAGTCACCGCTCACTATACATGGCTCTTAATTCACTTGGCATCAAGGATGAGCTAGCTGAAAATTTACTAATTTGTATGATGTTGTCGAAATTGGACTCAACTACCGCCACCAAATTGGAGGAGTTTACAACCAAGGATAAACCGACATGGTAAGGATTTTCGTTCATTTTTCGAGAAACGTGTTTCACTTTAGAAAAGTAGTTCATCTAATCAAAATCACCGTAGCCACTCGGCATTAGTGTCGTCGAATCCGGTTAAGCTATCTCCCTGTATAAAGTGCAACCCACCGGATCATGCATTGGTTACCTCCCGTTGAACGATATCAATAAGCAAGCAGAAATCGGATTTGCATATTATGTCTTGGAGTAGAGCATTCTGCGAGAAACTGTCGAGTTTCTGTGTGTCAACGGTGCTATAAACGTCACCATACAATGCTCCATTTCGAAGCAGAAAACCCAATAGTTCGCAGGAAGCACTTGTTGCATCAGGCGGTATTCAATATGATTCAGCTTTACTAGCAACCGACATCATCAACGTGCTTGATAATCAAGGTTCATCGGTCCCATATCGTGCATTTCTAGATAGCGGGGCATCAGCGAACTTCATTTCCGAGAGGTTTGCACAGACATTAAACGTCGAACGGCATAAACTGATGACATCTGTAGGCGGAATCGGATCGGCAAATACTTCATCCAAAGATTTCTGTCAGCTCATCATTGTGCCTAGATTTGGCACAGCAGAAATTACCCATCGTTAGTTAAGATTGAACATAATCTACCAATATTTCAAAACAGAAAATTAGATTGTATCGTTTGGTGTAAGATTATATTGTCAGCTGAGCAACTGACTGATGTCTAGTGATCAAATTTGTTTTGCCAATCGGATAATCGTGCAAACCAATGCGATCAAATGCAATATTTACATTAATGATTTCTTAACAGGAGCCAATCCGATAGAGGATCTGTTCAGTATAAACAAGAACTTATTGCAGATGTCAACATCAGGTTGAACAGTTTGTTGAAATGGAAAGTTGAAATTACATTAAGAGTCTTGGAATATATTGGGATGTGTCAGAGATGTTTTATGAATTCAAAACATACCAACCACCAAATAAAATCTCATCTCCGAGCTTTGACTCCATTGGTGTAATGGACCTTAAGATAGGTTTCGGGACCCTCCGCGCATTTAGATTACTTGATTATGTCCACACACTTCAGAGAAAATTCGAATTTTTTGAAAACCACCTTACTATAAATCAGCAAATTCTGAGCCAAAAAATCGAATTATTTTTTTGGTTCTTACACTTTTCTACACTTTTTGAATGAAGCGAACAAAATAAGTTTGAATGATTTTATTTCCAAATTTAAATTTATCTCAACAAAAGGCCTAAAATCATATTACAGTTAAGTTCAAAATTTAAATAATTTCTGCAACTCGCTAGACAATTCCGAATACGCCTTATTACCAAGAAGATCCGTATACATAATATCGGCTCCTCTCAATAACAGCTCACAAAATATGGCGCCCACGTTTGCATATTGTGCAGCACACCAAATTGCAGACAATTGTCTCCCCCTTGCTTTTAAAATTTACATCCGGCTTATATTTTAAAATTCGATTAACCCCTTCAAACGTAATATGGGGTCCCGATGTACAATATCTTATCAAAGGAGTCCGACCAAAGAAGTCTAGCGCATTGATTTGCAATCCCTTTTCGATAAATTTATCAAATAAATCAAAATCATGTTTAGCTGTAGCCACATTCAAAGCGGTTGAATTGAAGTCGTCACAAATGAAAAGATTTATTTTTGAAATATTTTGGTACATGCATTACACATATTTAACACTTCGATAAGAAATGGCCTGTTCTTAAAGTTCTGGTTACATTTCCTTTCCAAATGGCAGCTAAACTTTAAATTGTTGCACCACAGTAAATTTACAATGTCTTGATAGTGATCCTATATTTGAGGCGACGACATAAAATAAATTATGGGCGGATCACCATAATTATCTAGCACATTTAAATTTGGTGCGTACTCTAACAAAAGTTGCGCAGTTTTAATGTCACGCACGTAAAAAATTGGTGATCTTCCATCACGATTAACTGCATTAATATTGCCGCCGCTGGTGCCAAGAATATATTTGATCAGGTCGCGATTATAATCTGCAACAGCTATATGTAAAAGTGATTACCGCATTTGCTTCGTTGCAACACCGCATTTGCTTCGTTGCAACATTTATATACGATGTAGATGTCCAGGTGTTCAATAGATGCATAATTTCAACTGAAGTGGCATAGTGAATCGGTAATTTTCCAAATCTGTCAAATACATTTATACCGATTTCGAGCTCAAAAACCTTTTTGATTACGTAAATATTATTGGTAGCACCAGATTGGTAAAAAAGATTTTTTCCATCATAATTTACTGAACTGTAACTGATGCCGCATTGTACGAGTTGATCAATGTTGCTTAACAATTTTGAACTTTTAACGGTGATCCGATCAAGAGCAAAATTTAATAAATTAGGTGTCTCACTCAGATTATAATTTGTGTTTAATAAAATAGTGTTAAGTATGTGACAATTACATTGTAGCACAACATTCGGTATTGCGTTACGTATTGCGGGACAGGTAAAGTCGCACTGCTTTAAAGAGATTGCATACGAAAATAACTCAATCTCATCATCTTTTGCAACGGCAATTAGGCTTACAATCTGATTGAACGTATTCATATCAATTTCATCAATACTATGGGCAAGTATACACCTCAACTTTACTCGTTGCTCATCGGTTTGAAAGAGTTCGCTAATAGTCGATAGGCTAAGCTGGATATTTTTGAAAAAAATTCGATTCACAAAAGGATATCTCGCATAAATTTCTTTCACAGTTTGTACATGGTGCACAATTTTGTGTAAAAATCCAATTTTATCTTCATCCAATAGCGATATCGGATCAATTTCAATAATTTTCAATAACAAATTTTGAGTGCATTGCATATTTAGAATATTGGAACATTCCAAAGAATATAGAAATTCCAATAAATTACTTACGTTTGGACCATAGGGCAAGCAATTTTCGGCTATTTCCACACAATTTTGACAAATGGCACACTGAAACACGGTAAGGGATTTAGAATTGCACAGAAGAACAAGATTTATAATATTATTCCAGGATAATTTTTTTTCGGATAAGATTTGTTCGGCCATACACTAGAACATGGGCCAATTATCATTTCTGAATATATACCAATTACAGTCTTGTCACATTAGAAGATCGTACATATGAAAATGAAATATTTTCTTAAGTTCTGCTAAAATACCGATTTGGCCATATTCGAGGGTCGAAGATGTTATCTTGGTTTTGTTTAATTCAATGCCTTAACTCAATAATTTTTTAAACATATCGAGCAGCATCGAGCATTGACAGGTGATTCGTTGTCTCCGCGTTCAAATCCAGAAATCCATTGCTAATTATACATTTGATCATGGCCACGGTTAACATTCGACCCTTTTCATTTTTAGGCGATAAACTCAGCACTTTCAAACAAATAAAATTATCATGTCTTAATAACACCAGAACACGTTTAGACTTATCAATGGCACAATCACGTTCACAATTTTGATAATCACTATAAAGCTTTTCACACATTGTAACATGTTCGTATCCAAATCCAATCAAAATCGAATTTTTCAACCAAAATTGTTCGTCATCATCTATTGCTGACGAGCGTTCAATAAATTGTAAATCACGTTCATATATATTCTACAATATGTTGGCCACTTGGGTATGACCATTTTTGAGGGCGAAACAAAATGGTGTTTCGTTTTCCGGCGTTCGACTGTATATATTAATTCCGCTATTAATGCATTTTGTAACATGTTCAACTTTGCCACTAACACAGTATTATTCGAATAAATTTTCGGTGTTCATGATTATTGTGCCAACGCTAATTTCTTACTAATTCACTCAGTTAATATTTTCTATGCTAGTTTCACACAAGCGAAAATGCCAACTTCTATAAATAGGTTTATTTATGTAAGCGCCTGCTAATAAAATTTCTTGTATTTGATTTTGAAGTTCAAGTGAACAAAAATTATATTTTAATTTAAAATAAAATTATCATATAAAAAAAATTTCTTATTATTCATTTGATAATGTTATAATCGTTCTTGAACGCCACCCTTATGGCTAAACCGTTCCACCCTCATTTAGGAAGAATAAATAGTAAGCAGTGCTCTAAATGAGGCAACACCAATAAGAAAATCGTGTGATAAATGAAAATTAAAAATCACCAAATATGGAAACAAAAAATTACAGGAAAATTATTTTACGTTTCTTACAACAAAAAGGAAATTTTAAGTTTTTCTTCTCTTGAAATTAATTATTATCGAGAAGGATCCTTGTAAGAATGTGTAATACTGTTCCATCATGGTGTATGTATAAGCAATGCCTATGTATAGTTAATTCGTTAATATGGATTAATATCTGAAAAATCCTAATAAAACATTCTCAATATAATGATATTTTGTAAACAAAATCAGCTGATGTAGATATTTTTTGTTTGGTTTGTTAACATTTTCCAGCATTTTTTATGATTTTCATTATCGTTGAAAAACTATACAACAAAGAAAATTATAAATTGCCGTTGAAATAAAGCGTTGATATAACTTCAAGAGGAAGGGACAAAGTACTATATATATTTTCGTGACATTAAAATAGAAAATCATTTGGTTCCATCTACGTTTAGTTTTTTAACCATATTTTGTTTTATTGTTGTTAACATTAAAAATAAAAGCAAAATAAAAAATTGCTTTGGGTTGTACCTATTCCTTTCTAGTAACTTTGTTTTATTGCGTTTTCTCTCTCATAAATTAAGTATTAACACTAGAACTATCGACTGGTCAAAATGACCGGTTATACATTTATTGAATTCAATTTTTTCAATTATTATGTTAAATAATAATTAAAAAAATTGAATTCAATAAATGTACAATTTGTCATTTTGACGGGTTAGTAGTTCTAGTGATAATATCAAGAAGGATGATAAGGTAAGTTATATTTGTTCCATTTTAGAAGGGAAATGTGGCATAAAATAGGAGTAAGCCGCATTATTTTAGGAGCCATATCGTCGCTATTATCGCAATCTATCGAATGTGAAAAAAATAATTTTTAGAACTGGGTATAATACAGTGGCAAATCGTGGAGTTTCTGGCTTTAATAGAATCATAGATAATGGTTCTGGCAAAGTTTGGAATAATATGCGCGTTTTTCTTAATGTTACTTAGTTAAATTATCGAATATTTTTTGCCGTCCTGAAAAGGAAATTTTCAATTGATCAATTAAATTCAATTTAATAATTGTGTTCCACCAAACGAGCCGACTGTTAAACACATTATCAGAATCGTGGTGACAAATGAGAAACTGATTTATGTTACTGCCCAAAGATTATCAGTCCGTGAGCGTGAGAGCGTACGGGGACAGTAATAGCGACTACGCCAGTCGACTTGTGTTGGTGACTAAGAAAAATGGGTCTCCAAATGCTTATCCGGCTTCCCTTAATAGAAGATTGTCTCGACCGATTACATAATAAAGGAATATTTTCACTTATTGACCTGAGAAATGGTTCCAATCATATTCATATAGCAGACGAATCGGTGAAATATACAAGTTTTATGACGCCAATATGAGTACCTGAGAGGGAAGGTACCATTCTTAGGAGCTGGAAACATTAGCAGTCATATACAAAATTCGAAGATACCTTGTGTACCTACATGACATTAGGTTAAAATAATTACAGAGTGTACATTCTTTAAAACAGGCTTTACAAAACCACAATAGTAAAACTCGCATAGTTCGTTGTGCGTTGTTTTTAGAAGATTATGATTACGAGGTGTCTCATCGGTCGAGAGTAAAGATAAAGCACGTAGCAGAACGCGTTGAGCAGAACACATAATGGAGCAGTTTTGAATGTTTCTAAATGTGAGGTCACGAAGCGCATTTCAGCAGATGAATCAAATGAAAGCAAAAATTGATGGTTCTGTTGGGAATTCTAGAGAAAGAATGGTCGTAAATGCGGTTTAATGAATCTGATAGACAAATTTGACGAACCATTTCACACAATGTATCGTAAATGTCGATGAAGTTATTCGATGCTTGGTGAAATATTTTGAGCAATGCAGTGTTCCGATAAGAATCGTATCTGACCGAGGTGCTTGTTTTACGACGGTACAAGTTTTTGGAATTTTTGGAGTTGAAAAATGTTATACATGTCTTGACAGCGGCTTATTCGCCTCAGAGCCATGGGCAAGTATAACATCTCAATCGAGAAATTATGATTGTTGTTGCGAAATTGGCTACCCGTTCTACTCATTTACAGTGGGGCACAGCAATGAGTGAAACAGAATTTGTTTTAAATAACACGGTCAATTGTGTTATTCAGGTTACCCTTAGAGGTTATTGCTGCTTCACAGAATGGGCAAGACTATTTAGATTTAAATTCTGCACGTCAGGACACTGCCGAACGTATACGAAAGACCGCTTTGGATAACAAAAAAAACATTTCGCCCCCTTATATAGGGGGGTTGATTATGTTGCAATAAAAATACGGTCACACTAAGTGAAAAATTATTGGAAAAATATAAAGGACCGTACAAGCTAACAAAGGTATATTCAGGCGATTGTTACGAGATTGGAAGAATCCCTGGTTGCAGTTCTCGGTGATTTAGGAGCGTTAACGCTGCTTTTAACATGAAACCTTACCGCTTAAGCAATAAGGACGATTGTAAACCCGAAATTTATGTTAACAGTGTTTTTAAATATTTGAATTGTTTAATTTAACTTTAAGGTTTTCATGTCGTATTACAAGCTCTATTATATTATTGTATCCATTTGATTGTTATAAGTTCTGTGATTATGCTTCTCTTGGTTTTCCATGTCCTCAGTGATTTTTTTTACATGTTCATGTAAAAAATGAATTCTTAATGACATTTTAACATGATACGGTGAAAAGCAATGAGCATCTCTTGAATGTAAAAGCACCAGGGGTGCGATTCCGGTTCGATGATATGATAATGAAAAAACCAAAATATCATCGAATTTTTCAATTGTTTTTGTCATTTTGATTTCGTCTTTGCTTTTTATCTTTTTAGTCTATTTTATCATCAACATATCGAAAGCGATTCTGGTTAGATGATAATCAAAAATGATAAAATTATCATTCATGAAAGAGAGTTTCCTCTCTTGATAATATTAAATATTGATTAATTGGTTTCGTTTTCCAATAAAATGGTTTTGATCATGCGCACTGCGTATTAAAATTTTGTCAAGAGAGTTTCTCTCTTTGCAATAGTAAATATTCATATTAGTTTCCAAAAAAATAATTTTGAGCATGTGCATTAAAATTTTATCTTGACAATCGTAAATATTCAGGTTGTCATTATATCGGATATAAAATAACAACCCAAAAATTCTTTAAAATTTCAATTTTCTTAGAGATTTATTTTAAAAATATTCCAGAAAATGGACATTTCGTTTTAAAATTACAATGGAAATTTCCATTTTCCAGAATATTTCAAAGTTAAATCTTCGCTCTCTATTAATTATTGTTTTTAATTTTTAGTAAATCACTAAAACATTAACACTATTAAACATTATTTTCTTAGAAAATTATTTTTACTACCAAAATGTTGTAAATTCGAAAAGTACACTAGCATAAAATGTCTGCATTAAATTATATATCCACATTTACCAACGTTAACTAGTAAATGTGCACATTATCCAAAGGTAGTAGGTAAATGTAGATTGAAATCACATTATGCAAAACACTAAAATCGGTTCACACTTGTTTTTAAGAAAATAAATTTTCTTAATTAATATTCTCCGATTAATCAATCAATTTTAAACGGTCGATCAATCGGTTAAAAAAACTACGTTCTACTAAAAACACGAATGAGCGAGCAAAATAATTTTTATCATCGGTCATAAAGACTTTTCAGCGACAAAAACAAAATGAAAAAATATTAATTTTTTTCACCAATTTTGACATAAGTATACCATACATCGTCAAACCGGAATCGCCATTTGTATTTTATCGATGGTAATTACATCATTTTTGATTATCATCGAACCAGAATCGCTTTATACTATACTGATGGTAAAATAAAATGATAAAAGCAAATAAAAAATCCGATGATATTTTTGTTTTTCATTATCATATCATCGAACCAGAATCGGACCCCAGTTATCGAATTGATGAATCCTGAGAACATTCTCAATGACCGCTTTAATGCAATTCTGAGTCACTGAGGGTATTTTCAAATGGTATATCTTTCATCAAACGTCGAATATCAGCTCCATTAAGTATTCCTGTAGTAAAAAAATTATACGAAATGGAATTTAAATTGATCAAAACTTAGACTGGAATGGATTTGAACACAAACCTTCTTTTATTTTCAAGCCGCTTAATCGTGGTAAAATTCCATTCCCTTCCGGATTCAACGCTTTATAAAATGCTTGACAATTCCAAGCTAGATATGCAGCGGCGGTAGCAAACTTTTTCGATTGTCACGAGTAGAATCTCACCAATGTTGTGATGTGTCAATCGAAATCATTGTTGTAGATGCCAGTTCCGATCTGTGTACTGATCACCAGCAAAATGAGTGTTTTATATGATAGTCATTGTATTTGACAGCATTCAAGATTTTCTTTAATGACGAATACGTTTCGTTGGTGTTAGTGATGAGTGCGATCGGAACGGAATTTTTCGAGTTGGTAACGTGAAGAAGAACTGCCTTCAGCTGCAAGGCTAAATGAAATAAGAGCAAACTAAATAAAAATAAAGTGAACACATTCTTCCTTTATAAATTAATTTGTTTTGTGAAAATTGTCTAATCATCATCTATGACAACAATCATACATACATTAATTATTACATAAATAATGGCAGAAAAACCTTAAATAAAAAATCTGTTTAGGATTTTTACAACAGGGTGAACGATAAAAATACAGCTACATGCTTAAAATGTAGTAGGACTAATAAATGTGCATAAGCGGGTTACACAATCATTTAAAGAGCCAACACCAGATAAATGAGGACACAGACTGAAAGACAGACACCATTTCGAAACCCACTTTCCTTCTGTGGTTGAGGTCAACAGATAAATCTCTAAAAATCTCTAGGTCCAAAATTTTCATGATTACTATATTTTATTTTATAGAAAGTAAAAGGGAGATGGTGTTCTTCGAAGAGCAAAATATAAAGGGAGTATATTTAAATATGGTTCTGAGGACAGAAGGATTTAGAGATCAACCAGTAATAACCCTATTTATTATTCAGAGATTTTCCTGAATTTAAGTTGAATTGTATTATTATTAACAGGAATGAAATTTGGTTCTGTTTTTCAATGAAATAAATACAATTTTTTAAATAAATTATATTCAGTTTATATTTGAATTTACCGGTAAATCGGTTTTTTCATAAATTATTTACCGTTTACCCGTTTTTCAAAAGTCGATAAATTTACGAACTCTACTTGTGAAATAGTTTGATGATTAATTGGGCCTCGAAATTCAACCAAATAATCAGTTTAGTATAAATATGCTATGTTTGTATAATTTCGTAATTGTATCATACGTAACCTAGAGTTTGAAGTAACATTAAAAAACGTGAAAATATTCCATATTGAATATGAATTAAGTGTATAAAGTGCCAGAAATTTAAACTGCAAACGAGCAGTCGAAAAACCAATAAATGTATTTTTGATATAGCTAATATAAAAGATATTAGTATAGAATAAAGGAGCAACAATTGGCCATAATTTTTTTATTAAGATTTATAAAACAAAATCAAGTAGAGATATTGAAGGACCCACTGGTATTAATTTGGTTCGAGAACATTGACATACCATGCTTCTTCATCAACTTTAACAAAAATTTCAAATGAGGCGCAGAGCATTCATTCTGACATTTCATCATTTAACTATACTTTAACGTCAACTAACAGTTTTCCTCAACAAAAATGTTTAAAGAATTATTTTAAGTACCGTGGAGTTGCTCATTATTAGCAAGTATAGCAAAACAGATTCTGGAAGAAAATTAATCATGTTTATACCAGAAACCAAATTGGGATCAAAAACCTTTAATCAAGAAATTAGTGTGTTGGTGAAGAGTTTTTATTAAGATTATGAAATAAGTACTAGTAAAAGACATTTTGAGGCAATGTCGTTAGAGGAAGGTATTGTTGAAAAGCAGCTTGGGTTAGTGCTTTGTCATTTTAAAAAACGTAATAGGTTCTGGCTAATGGTAAACATCGTGGTTGAAATTTGGAATGTAATTTAAACAAACGAGAATTTGACTTATTATAGAGACACTTCGCCTTATAAAATTATCAAGAAAAAAAAATGTAAGTTACATCCTTGAAAAATGAAAGGAACGAAATAAAGAACTGTAGTGAACTTGTTGACAAGACAAACTGTGTAAACATCTACCAAACTTAGTACCACATTCGTTTATTGCAGAGCGACAAGCGGCTTATCTAAAATATAGAAAATGAAAGGCAGCAGGATGTCGTAGTTCAGGATGTGATTCAAGGATTTCATTGGTCCCCTCTGCAAAATACAATACATCCATTTGCAATATATTTTAAAAACCGTGAAAGCGATCATTCGACGAAAAATGATAGTAAATTCGAATTCAAAAGCTTAGTAACTGTATCAGTCAACAAAACATTAATCACGGTTAATTAATAGCATGAAAAATTTCATAAATGAAAAATTTCAGCACATTAGAAAAACCTATTTTTTCCGATGGCTCCTAGGGCTTAGGGCTTGAGATGCATAAGCAGGTGTTCTCAAGAGGACTGCTGCTAGAGCGAGTTTACAAAGACCATTTCAGAACGAACAAACTACCCCATATGAACTCTATTCATGGGCTATGAAAAATGAATCAAAAGTGAACTGAAGTACATATTTATTTTTTAGTATTAAAGACTACAATATAATGGAGAGAAAATGAAAAAGTATTATAACTCAGTAAAACAAATATCAGGTACTCAAAAATATCATAGCATTTGTCCAATTAATCAATTAATAAAATTACCAAGGGAAGAATTTGGGTATATACATATATACAGATTGCGTGAAAAGTTTCCAGCCTAGAAAATGAAAAACTGAGGTTTTGGTCAATACCGGTTGTCCAACCGATCTCCAATAAATGTATCCCCTAGCGGAAATGCAATTCCGAAAGATTAACAAAATTACAAACGGCAAGATTTACAAACGGCTATTATAGCTTCTTCGCCCGATGAAAAACGTCTACCACGTAGGACCTGTTTTTGGTTTCGGAACAGATAGAAGTCACTGGGAGTCAAATCTGGCGAATACGGTGGATATTCAAGCAAAAGCAATTCATACTTTCCTAATTGCGCTGAGAAATTATATTGCGCTCGATCTTTTATTAAATTGTTACCGTATTCGGAAAAGTAATGTTCCAAAAACCATTTTCATATGTAGTTCTTCGCGTAAAATATGTCGTACGCATTCATCTAAGGTGCATACAGTACCAGCTACGTTCACGAACAATAGCATGTGTTTGCTCAAAGATTTCTCATGTTGATGGATTTTTGGAGGTCCACTTCGTACATCGTACCTGATGTTTATACGACCAGGTTTCAATTCAGCAACCAAACTTTTTACTGTTGCATATGAAGGAGCACTTCCACCTTACACTTCAACCATATCGGTATGAATTTCTTGTCCGGATAAATCATTTTTAAATAAATATTAAATTGAACCGCGATGTTTCATTTTTTCCCATTTAAAAAAATGTACTGACCCGTCATTTTCAAGTGGCTTGTAAATACAGAGTGAATTAAGAGATCGATATAAAATGATCCGTTCATTCACATGAAAGATGGAATATTCTAGTAAATTTACGTGTTTCTAGGCTAGAAACTTTTGACACCCCATATATTTTCTTGACTATTTAGTTTAAAACATTCAGATCCTGTTTGTTAGCAAAATAAGTATAATTTACAAAAAACATTAACACATTGCAGTCTAGCTTATGAAAATTGGCATTATTCAAAACAATGTTCGTTGTCATTATAGAGAAATTAATTTGGATTTCGCTTAATAAATACACATAAAATAATAGCTTATTACCTTTCACTTGAGCCATCAACTATTCAAATCGGTCAAGTAGTTTTTGAGATTCGACAGAAACGTCGAAACGCCATGTTTCGAAGAACAGAGGCATATAGGGAAAGAAAAAATGTTGGTCGAGTGATTTATTGTAGAGATACAAATGTAGAGAACATTTTCACCAGTTTTCATCAAAATTAGAAAAGGTCAGGACCAAATTTGAGTTTTTTGATAACTTTCATAATGAATGGCTTTGGGTTAGCCCCTTAATCTTGCATTACAAAATCTTGCATTTCAAAATCTTGCATTACAAAATCTTGCATTACAAAATCTTGCATTACAAAATCTTGCATTACAAAATCTTGCATTACAAAATCTTGCATAACAATTTCCCGTACATTTATAGAATCGCGCGCACGATTCTATAAATGTGCGGGAAATTGTTATGCAAGATAACAAATTGCTGAAAAATTGGACGGTGGTTCCCCAAAAATTATATTAGGGGCCTCAATCATACACCAATATATATGCCACAATTCTGGTCTATTGCCGATGCAGATGTAGGATCAGAAAACTTCGCGAGATTCTATAAATGTACGGGAAATTGTTATGCAAGATAACAAATCGCATTGACAAAATTCTACTGTATAATGATAATTGCAATCATATAGTAACAATAATAAAATGAAATTAAAGTTGCCTTTTTTTATTGCAATCATCGTTAGCGTTACTAGTGGAATCGAGTTGCTGGATCATGGATGGAATTATCGACGTAGTTCCATCCATCATGCGGCAACTCTTTTCAATTCACGGGTGTGTTTAGGGGCAAATTGTACCTTTAATATTTTGCTTAATGAGCAAAAAATTTCTGAAGGTTTATGACAGATTTTTTTTTAACTTAAAGAAAGTCAGCTTGGAACTGGGTATTAATTGAAATCCAAGGAGAGTCATAACAGATTTCGAAAAGCCAATTGTGTCATCAGCTTCAACATTTTTCCCCGAAGTAACGATTAAAGGTTGCCTTTTCCACTTCGGGCAAATAATTTGGCGAAGGATACAAAAGCAACGGTTTGTGGCTAGATACGCCAGTTCTGAGGATTTTTCAATCCAAATTCGGATGCTGAAAAGTTTGGCTTTCGTTCCACCAAACGAAATACCTGGATACTATCAACATTTATATGAACCATTTGATGAGAACAGTGGAGCGAAATTAATTGGACGGTGGTTCCACAAAAACTGTATTGGGGGCCTCAATCATACACCATGATATATGCTACAATTCTGGTCTATTGCCGATGCAGATATAAGATCAGAAAACTTCCCACGGACCGAAAACAGTGTCGAAGCTTGGCACCGATGCCTTAAAGTTGTGGTTGGATAACGGCATGCTGGAGTATAGCGAATCATTGAAAATTTATCAAAGGAACTAATTGTGGCAAAAGCTCAAATTGATAAGGTGAAATCCAAAGAACGCATTTCAAAGAAAAAAAGGCAATAATCAAAAATAGAAAAATAAAACGTATCATTAAAAAAAGGGAAAGACTCAGTAAAACTGATTTTTTAGAAAGAATCGGGCATAATATTATCCTTTTTTAATTGCTTTACAATTTATTTTATTTAATTTCTTTTTAATTATATTATACAATTATAACTTTTCTTCTGTTTTTTTTTTGTGAATAAAATTGCTATAATTTAATATAAACTCAAAACTGACTTATTTCGATTTTCAATTAACTTTTATGAATACGCAATATTATGTTAGATACTAAAGACAGGTACAGATACTAAAACTGCAAAATTTTGAAATGCAAGATTTTGTACTAGCAAGATATTGTACTTGCAAGATTTTATAACTGCAAGATTTTGGCTTGGCAAGATTTTGATTTGCATGATTTTTAAAAAATGCAAGATTTTGTACTTGCAAGATTTTGTAATGCAAGATTTCGGGGTGCTCCCATGGCTTTTTGTAAAATAACGTTCTGCTTCTGGCTTTTATTTTCACAACATACATATTTTTACAAAACAAAATTTGTCATCGACTTTGTTAATTATAATTGTAAACATTAAAATGTACTTGCTTGCTTTGATGGTTTAAATTTGTTTTTGTTTGTTTTTTTGATGATGTGCTTTTGTTTAAATTTGCGCCCGAAACAATACATCATTCAATTTATTTTAGGTTTTAAAGTTTACTGTATTTAATTAGTAATGTCGAAGAGAAACATAAAAACTAAAATATCGTTTACTAATATGTTACTTTTTTTTATATTTTTTCAGTCATTTAGCACAAATATCACGTTCGACTCGGGGAATTGTACTATTATTATGCGATTTAAATACGTCACGACACATAATGTCTGAAGCGAAACGTTTAAATATGATTGGTGGGCATTTCATTTGGTTATGGGCTGATACAACATCGACTACAGAATTTTTTGATGTTGTTTACTCGTCAGATATAACAAGTTCAGATGATAATGATTCTTCTTCATCTTCATCGTCGTCATCTGCATCATCGTCATCACCATCCAGTTCATCATCGTCGTCCTCTGGACATTCGACAAGCGATGATAGTAAAAAATTAAAAGAAAAGCATTTAAATGTTATGGATGAGGATGATTTTTTAGTAAATGATGCCATTAGTAGCACTAGTAATGCCGATGGTGGTGGTGGGAATGGACGCGGTGACAATATTAACACTAATATTAAAAATCCTTTTTATAATCGTAAAAAATCCTATACAAATTCATCATCAATCGTGTCAGGATATTCATCCGGGTCATCATCAAATCAACATGTATTATTTCATCATTTTAATGATTTTCCTATTGGTTTACTTGCGTTACGTCCAATTCGTATGAATATTGATCGTCAATTTATACGTTCGGCGGTTCGTTTATTTTCATCCGCATGGATAAAAGTCGAAAGTGACTTACGTTCAGCGTACAATCGTAATAGTAATAATAATAATAGTAATAATAATAAAAAACGTATCATGACTAGAAGGCAAATTTTTTTAGAAGTTAACAGTATAAATAATAAAAATTTAACAACAACACAAAGTGACTTAAATCTTAATTCTAGTTTAGATAATAACAATAATAATAGTAATATTAATAATAATAGAGTTTCGAATCAAAATAAAAGTGGCCTAGATATAAATAACCAAATAAAAAATAATAATAATAGTAATAACAAAAGCAATATTAATTTTAATAAACGTAATAAAATCTATAAATCATCACCATGGAATTATAACCCAAATATGAGAATTGGTAGTAATAATAATCATAATAACAATTATAATTATAAAACTTCATCATCCTCGTCAATATCATCCTCCAGCTCTTCTCATTCATCTTCGCGTTACGATGATGATCATTACTACGGATATTACAATGAGAAGCATAGAAATAAAAATTCGGATCGTAAACCATCTCCACAATACCGCGATGGGTGTTATGGTACACCAAATTTTGATGATGTTGAACGAGCGGAATATTTTGCTGAGTAAGTATTGAAAAATTATTTTTTTGTATGACCTACAAATTTAATTTTAATTCGATTTTAATCGAAAGTGAAATTTGGTTTTGTATTTAGAGGGGAGTACAAATTGTTAATTTCGATGATGAGTTTGTGAAATCCGTTTAGGTTTTCCAAACTAAGGTCAACTTGTTCTTGCAGTTGCAATATATGTAAAGTTGACGACATTAAGGTAAAATATTCAATTGTACATAAACTGAAAAAACTTTGATAGAAATTATAAACAGATTAAAAGTTTGTATGTAACAGATTCAGTTTTATGTTGTTTTGAAAATTGAGTACGACACGAAGAACGCTGTTACCTTTGGAAACAACTGTTAAAAGTATTGTAATTATTATCAGTCAAGAATTTAAAAGTGTTTGTTACGAATTCGATACAAATTAAAACTAATTTTAAAGAGGTAATTGAATGGATTTCAAATATCGATTTTAACTTTAGAAGATTCCAATTAATTTGGATCTTTACTTTATGTCTCTAATATGAATGTCATCTCGAACAGAGATTTTGGTACATACTTGAAATATTGAGTTTCGTTCATAGCAATAATTTTTTGTGGTGTACCTGATGGAAATTTAAAATTAAGTTCTATACTCGTATCTTTCATTTTGAATGATTTCACATACTCATCTTATCATTCAAAAACCTTTATTCTTTTTATTTAATATCTTATTTATCCTAAGGGACTATAATTTTTTGAATTGGATAAAAAAAATAAAATAAAAAATCCAATTTTTTCAAGCTTTATCGAGTTTTGTTGTTGGTTTACGAACACTGTAAAATCATTGTTTTTTTTACTATTAAACATTAGTATTATTATCTTCTTAAAATCAACTAGAATAAAAGGAGAAAAAGAATGGTCAAGTTGATTAAATTTAAAGGTTTATCCATAATATTCCCAACCGAGATACGTTGAACTTTCATTATTATTTCTTATACCATATAGTGAAACTGAAATTATCTCTTTAATCCTGGATTGAATAAGTTTAATGTCGCCTTCTCCCACCCTTCCCAATATATAGTCGCGCAAAGGAAAGAAAAGTGCGGGCTAACTTATAAAATAAATCTTTCTTTTCTATTCACAAAAACGATACAATTTATGCGTTTAATGATTGAGTTGTTTCCCGATTTTATGTATTTGGCTATACTATATATCCATCTATTTAGAAATTTAGATGTACAATCCGCAAGGATATAGAGAATAAATAAAGAATCCGTTTTTATATCCGTCTTCTTGATGTTATGGTTTTAGGTGGTTTCGTAAATTTACATTTCTCCTATACATACGAGTATGTACAAATAATGTTTTACTCCGAAACATACAAATGGACGAATAAAAGAGTAGGTCGGTCAGATGTGTTATAGTTATAGGATAGCAAATAGATGGGGAGGTATCGGTACGTTATATACTCATATTTATATACATATATGATATGATTTTTTTAGTAAATGATGCCGTTAATAGCAATAGTAATGCTATATATACTAGTACAGAGGGTGAGGTTCTTAGTATACAGGGTAAGGGTTTTTAAAAAATGCCAGGCTTTTATCTAGAGAACGGTGCTAGATAAGAGAAAATTAATCATAATGAAATATGTTAAGGGTCGAGGGGGACGTCGAGTGGCGATCTTGAATGACCTTGAAACTCATTAGTTTCGGAAATATAGACTAAAGTTAGGATTTTTTAAATTAGAACCTATACTATTGAGTATTTTTTTTATTAAGCAATTACAAGTCAATACTTTTTTACTTTTTGCTCACGCAAAATTTTTGTAAAGTGTATGATTTCAAAGATATGAGCAAAAATTGATATTCACTAAAGCAACGAGTTTTCGCTAAGTTCTACAATGTTACATTGTAACAACCAATAAAAATAGATAATATCAATAGTTCTTTGATTTATTATGCAATTGTTTGTTTTATTACTATGTTCTACACTGTTAAGTATTAGCAATTTAGTTGGTTTCCATATACTTAAGCTAAGTTCTACAGCGTTAAATAAAAATATAATGAATTAGAAAAAAAAAGCAAAATTTGTTTCATAAAATTTTTTATTATATATGTATATATATATATATATATAGTATATATATATATATATATTATATATATATATATATATATATATATATATATATATATATATATATATATATATATATATATATATATATATATATATATATATATATATATATATATATATATATATATATATATATATATATATATATATATATATATATATATATATATATATATATATATATATATATATAT